>OX393580.1:20525218-20871910 GCA_947652605.1 Elmis aenea | reverse complement strand
ATACCATTAGAGTCCCAAGGTGTGTATGAAATACCATGTGGCAACTGCGAACACGTCTACGTCGGACAAACAAACCGAAGAGTAAACGTTCGCAGAGAAGAACATAAAATAGCCGTGCGACAAAACGAGACAGCATCGTCATTGGCAGAACATGCAAAAATGACAGGCCATACCATCAACTTCGAAGAAACCCGCGTCCTGGCCAACATAGAACATCTTGGATCACGAATCATTAGAGAAGCAATAGAAATAGAAAAGCGACCACACAACCTCAACAAACGGGATGACAGTCAAAGACTCCCCTCAACATGGAGACCCGCCTTGTTCGCCCATACAACAATAGTGAAAACACATCGGTCAACCACCACTAAGGAACCGCAAAAAACAGCCAACACCAGGAGCCGACGACTCCCACCAAAAAACGACAACACAGAACCGTTCAACGGACCCGTCACGCGAAGTCGAGCACGAAACGGATCAAGCGCAAACACTCAGCGAAGCGTAACAAAAACGGGTATATAAACACCGACTTGACCACAGATCGCCAGTCAATCCAGACTCCTGAAGATGACGAGTGTGACCTCGTCGAAACGTCGAGAACACGGTCTCTCTAGAGACCAGCAACAGACGCGGTTCAGCGCCCGAGAACCAAGTTCAACAAATTACAACCGCGAGAACCTTCGGAACAACATATAATATGTTGTATATACTATAAAAAAGTTAAATGAAAAATAATTCTTACGTTTTATTAATTTTTTAATTTATATTTTCAACATAATGGTTATGACGAAATTTTTCATGCAATGGATATGACGTAAATACTCGCGAGCGGTCTAAAGTACGTGTCATCTGTGCAAGGCCTCGCGCTCAGAGGTCGTGTAGGCTTGAGGTTAACAGATAGGAAAAGTTTAATATGGCATTCACTGTAGTTAAAAATATATCAGAGATTTTATCTCATCATGGCACACCACAATTTTTAATTTACATACAAGAATTAAAAATCATCGAAAATAATGCCAGACAAGGACTACCACTTTTAAGCAACAGTACAAATACAAGTAACAATGAAGTATATATAATGTAATTGAACCGTCTCAAAACAATCAAAATTTAGAAGAAACAGAACTACCACTGAACAATGAAATATCTTACTTATTTGAACCATCAGTAACAGAATTAGGAGCAGAAACAGAAAACGAAGATACGCCACTTAGTAACAGCCTTGAAGAAAATTTATTGCATTTAAAATTTAAAAGCAAAATAAAATGCAAGGGGAGACCAAAACGGAAATCCAGGCAAACGACATTCAGCCGTAAATTAAAATAAGACAATAGTGTAATGTTGAATTTACTTGTGTATAGTAGCTACAGCAAGTTACTAATTCAAGTAAGTGAATTTAGCTACTTGCAACGTGTGAACAGTTTCGTTTAGTAATTGCGCAAGTAAAAAATTTAGTGACTTGTTGGGTTAGGTGAATAAAAACATTTCTATTTACTTGAGCACAATACTCCACTTCGGTCAGTTCCTAAATAATTTCACTTAATTGGCTGAAGACACTCACTAAACCAAAATGTTCACAAGTTTAGCTACTTAATTAGTAACTTGCTTTAGCTACTATACACATGTAAATTCGGCAATTTTTTTCTCTGTGTAGATTATAAATATTATTTTAACTATGTATGAACATTTTTTCTCTAAATAAATTTTTTCATCTGTAATTAGTTTTCATTTCTTATCTCATTACTGTAGTTCTAGTATATATGCAAATACCCAATTATTAGTACCTGCTATATGTGCAAATAGCCAATTATTAGTACTTACCGTATGTGCAAATAGTCAATTATTAGTACATACTGTATGTGCAAATAGGCAATTATTGGTACATACCGTATGTGCAAATAGCTAATTATTAGTACATACTGTATGTGCAAATAGCCAATTATTAGTACATACTGTATGTGCAAATAGCCAATTATTAGTACATACTGTATGTGCAAATAGCCACATCCAATTAATATTTACATTATTTGGCATACACTTTATTGCTTATGCAGTTATAATATGTATTTTTTTTTTTAAATATTCATTATCGTTTAAAACTCGTATTTAATCAATCAGTAATAATTAAATAGCTGCCAACCAGTTTTTTATCTTGACGTCAGGCGATAATTATAAATAGTTTTTGTCTTAATCCCATATTAGATAATCATACGAAGTGTGGAAAAGTATTGATATTATATTTGAACAAATTTTGCGCTTTACAATAAATTAATTTTTACCATTATTTCAATGAATTCCAAAAAATGGACTACGTGTGACAATGGTAAGTTCATTTGAAATATATATTTATCATTGCCGAATTTGAATTTAAATTTAAATATCAGGTTCGATAGAATTTTTTACATTGACTCCTGCCAGATTGGAAGAATGTATCGATGTTATCAAGAATTCTTTTATGATACATGAGAACGTATGTGTAGCTCTTGGTTTGCCAAAAAAACCCGAAGCAGTAGATGAACTATTAGATTTATTTCGCCATGCTGCACAGGACGGTGTATCGATAATAGCTGTTGAAAAATCCTCTAGTAAAATAGCGGGTGTTTCCATAAATAAACTACAAGTAATATGGTTCAGTTTTTTTTGTTATTCTTTCTAATATTTGTGTTCATGCGTGTATTTTTTTTTGTAGCTTCCAGAACATGAGCAGGAACTATTTTTACAAGATTACGAAAAAAGATGCAAACATCCATCAGCTAAAGCATACATCCAATTTGTAATCGCGGTTGATGCTGTGTACGACTTTTATAAAGAACATAAAGTAGATTGTATGATAGAAATTATGTTTTTAACTACACTGGCCGAGTTTAGAGGGAGAGGCATTGCCAAAACTTTATGCGAAGCTTCCATTACCATGGCAAAAAGTATACTGAATGGAAAAACAAGTATAACACCATTTAATTCTGAGCCGACTATGGGGATATTTCCTAAGTGTGTTATATCATTTTTTACATCTTCTGTAAGTCAAGGTATTGGAAAATCGTTGGGATTTGAAAAAGTTGCTGATATTTTTTACAAAGATTATACTTTTGCTGGAAAATCATATGCTAGCTACATAAAGGACACACCATCAGTATCTGTAGTATATTTACAACTGTAATAAAATATTTGTTGTAGTTTTATTTTATTATTGACTGTTGAAACACTTTTATTTACAAATATATTTTCACGATTTTGTATTTGAAGAATTAATAAAGAAAACACTTTTTTGTGTTATTAAACATGTACACTATATACTTGTATATGAAGAATTAGTGCCTGTGCCTCTATGAGAGTGAAAATAATGTAACTTTAAAAACAGTTACATTTTTTCCTGGAAAAGTTCAGACTTCAATATTGCGTTTTTTTCAATTTTTCATGGATATTTTTAATTCCTAATTTAAATGAAATGATGATCTATGAAGTTTTAAACTAATTGCTTTGCTTAAAATATTTTTGAATAAACTGATATTTTAAAGAAACATGGGCATAACATAATTTTCATAAATGTTTTAAGCCAGTTTGCTTTAGATAAGAAATTTTCGATTATTCCATTTTGCATGCAAATTTTTAAATCGTAATTTGGCTAAACTAAAAGTTAGATATTGTTAATTAGTATCTCTACAATTATTGTTAAAAATTTGGAGATGATTGCTTTACGCGCAAATATTTTAGCACTGAAATACTTCATTTCAATAGCTACATAATTCATTGCAGGTCGTCACCTTTGTTAGGCGTTATCACAAAAAAATACTGTTTTCCGTGCAAATGTTGACCAATGCTTTTAAAATTTCGTCGTGAAACAGCAAAGAGATTGGCGACTATTTAAATGAGCAATAGATAAAATAAAACGTGCATTAATTGTGAGCATTTAGTAAAATAATTGTGCATTTAGTAAAATAATTGTGCATATAGTAAAATATTTGTGCATTAAAAAAATTAGTAGATCATTACAAAAAACGAATGTGCCATAAATAAATTTGTTTGTAAATATAAAAAAACATTTGAGCAATATTAAAAAAAATGCCATTAGAATAAATGCTTGCGCATTTATAAATGTGGATGTTCCTTTAATAATATATTTGTACACTTAAATAAATAAATGTGCAATACATTCGTACCTCTACAAAAATATATAAACATCTCAAAAAATATTTGATCATTTGAAAATTTATATTCCCAATAGTTTAATTAAATCACCATTTAAATATTGAATGCGCGCATTCATTAAATTATTTGAACCACCAGAAAAATATTTTGTAACCTAAAACGAATAATATGTGCACTAACTTTGAGATGGGATGTTAGCAACCACCGTAGATGTAGATTATTTGAAGCAGTTCAGAAAATTTACAATTTTGAACTTAGGCCAAAAGTTTTGGTTGCTGATGCTTCACTTAGCATCAGCAATGGATTTAAAAATGTATTTGGTGTAGAAGCGGTTGTTTGGATGTGCTGGGCACATATGAGAAGTGCTGTACAGAAAAAAGTACAATCTCTAGCTCAAAAGGAAAATATAAATCAAATTTTGAGAGATATTGATGCTATGCAAATTAGTGAAAACGAAAATGTATTTTTAATAGCTTACAAGCTTTTCGTAAAGAAGTGGGCACATGAATCCACATTTTTGAAATACTTTCAAGAACAATGGTTTAATAAACACCATAATTGGTATGAAGGCTCTTCTCCAGGAACTCCAAGTACCAACAATGGTCTCGAGTCCACAAATCGGGTAATAAAAGATGAATATACTGTTAGGGAAAGATTACCACTTTCTCGATTTTGCTATGTTCTAATGGAAATGGTAGAATCTTTTTCTAAAAAGTATGAAAACAATATTAAGGAATTTGCAGACGAGGTTCATTTCGACCTTAAAACATGGACAAGTGCTTATCAAAGGGACTAAACAAGAAAATTGAAGCTGTAAACAATGATTTAGAAGGAATTTACCTTATTCCACCCGGAGAATACGGCGAGGTAAACAAAGACAAAATTTACCTTATTCCCGCCGGAGAATACAGCGAGGTAAACAAAGACAATTTAGTGAAAGGGACAGAAAATAACTTCGACGAATATATGAAAAAGAAGGGTTGCTATTACAATTTAACACTACCTGGCCGATGTACTTGCCCAAATAAAAAAAAAAATACATATGTAAACATTTACTAGGAGGCAATTAGGTTTAAATATGTTAATGCTCCTCTAGAAGCAAAGAATTTGGCAATAGGAACAAAACGAAAACGGGGGCGGCCATCAAAAGCGAGAAAAGCTATGATCGTTCAATAAAATAAGGCAACTATTTAAACGGGCATTATTTAAATATACATGAGCCTTAAAAACGAATACTTTAAGCAATAGAATTATAAATATTTAGGTATATTTAGGTTATAGGCTAGGGGAGATTTTTTTACAGCAAACATTGAATTTATCGACAAAATGTTTTATCATTTGCTTAAAAGATATATTTCTTTCATGCTAAATATTTATTATTATTTTAAATATTTTTAATGCACAAAGTATTCGTTTTAATGCACATGTAAAGGTATTTAAATAATGCCCGCTTAAATTGTACCATGATGTTTGTTTGTTATGAAATATTGTTTAATTCCTTTAATAAAATAAATTGAAAAATATTAAACGAGTTTGTTTGTCTTTAAAAATGGTTTAGATGGAGTTAAGTTAAATAAAATATGTTGTAAAATACTTCAAATTCGATCCACATAGGGTGTAAAGTCTAATGAGAAAATTTTATCATTTGCTTGAAAGATATACCGATTTCATGCTAAATATTTAATTATTCTATTGCTCAAAGTATTCGTTTTAGGGCACATGTATATTTAAATAATGCACATTATAGTGTTTTTTATTTAAAATAAAATATTTATTTAATGCGCACTTTTTAATACTTTATTGCACAAAAAAGTCGTTTTAGGGCACACTACAAATAAAATATTGCTCAAAGTAACATTTTTTATGTAAAATAGATATATTATTTAATGCTAAATATTTATTGTTCTATTGCTCAAAGTATTTCTTTTAGGGCACATGTATATTTAACTAATGCACGATGCACGCTTAAATCGCACCCAAAGAGATTTTCATTGTCATTAGTGAACAGATTATACACCATATCATTATTATGTGTTGCTGCAAGTGTTTCAACAATTTTTGGTAATTTCAGAGTAACGTGTTTTGTATATGCATGCGATATTTGTTGTGATATTATTTATAATAGATTTTACGTCGATTATTGTTGTAGAAGTATAAAAAGATTATGTATTAATAATAGTCTGCAACTGGTTAACCATAATAAATTTATTTACATTATTAAAATGTGTTATTAACTTTTAAATTTTTAATCATACGGGTTCTAAGTAAATAGCTCTCAAAGCAGTTTAATTTTATTACATTGCATAAGTTAGTTTATTTTGAATAATCAAAATGTTCATTGTACAACACATGTAAATCTGGCCTTTAAAATACCATTTGTTCTGTCAGTGATCTAACGATAACGACCTGCTTTTAAAATTTTGTTGTCATATTTTCGAAGTTAAGATATGGGATAAAAAGCCATGGTTCGAATTTGTAAATATTAACTTATTATTAATGCACATAAATTTGATCAAAAATAACTGTTCCTTGTTATAAAGAATTCTTGCAGAACTTTCAGACCAGTTTCGAAACGTTTGTCTCTTCGTTAGTAGCAGTCTTATACAATAATACCGGTCTAGTATTTTTACAAAAGATTCTTCATAAAAAAGATAGAAAATCTTTAATTAAAATTATTCATTGAGATCAATAAATTGCTCTTAATAATTCAAGCATTTTGAAATACATTTACTAATTTTTCAATCTGCATAAAGCCATGAATAACATACACAAATGAAACAGATGACATATCTCTGATCAATAATCTTTCAGGTATTTTTTATTATCATTATTAAAATTAAAATTATACTGCTCTAGCATTTCTATAAGAGATTCCTTATTAAAGGCATCGGTAATGTGTCATTAGTATTATTCATATTAATCAACCAATCACTTAAATAATTCAAGCAATTTACATTAAATTTACTAATTATTTTTTTAACCTGGATAAGCCCCATTAATTCCAAATCATACACAAATGACATACTCTGATCAATCATCTTTTCATTTGCTTATAATTTCTTTAAAAATTTATTTTCTTTCTTGTTCCAATTAAAAATGTACTCTTAAAAGTAATACTTCATGTACAATTATTACTAACTGTATAGAAAACAATTTTTTTTTAAATATTTATGTTTTATATAGGGTGTTTCATAATTGAATGCTGATCCTTAAGGGCGTTATTCCTTGAATGATTTTAAGAAAAAAAGTCCGTATCAATGTAGGTCCACAACCGCCGTATTTTTGAGATACAGGGTGTTAAAAGTTGAAAAAAATATCGTTTTTTTCGTAATAATTTTGATGCAACTTTAGATATTTTTTTGAATTTTAGTAGGTACTAACTAGGCATAAAAACACATTTAAAAAAAAAATTGTTCTTTTTCTACCAATGGCGTCCGTACTAACATGTCCTTGAATATTTTTAATGAAAAAAATGATACGACACTGTTTTTTTCAAAGTAAATGTTATTTTTATAATTTTGCTTTATCGCTTAGTAAAAATGGCCTCTTGACTTTTTTTGTCCGACGAACGGTTTTCGGGTAAAAAAATAAAAGGCTATTAGGTACTCTTGAAGAGTAAAAGAGTACATTTCACTTTAGTTTTAATTTTTAATAATCAAGTAAATACATTCAAAGACATGTTAGTACGGACGCCACTGGTAGAATCAGAACAATTTTTTTTCTGAAAAAAAAATGTTTTTATACCTATAGTTAGTACGTACCTACTAAAATTCAAAAAACACCCTGTATCTCAAAAATAAGGCGGTTGCGGACCTACATTAATATAAACTTTTTTTCTTAAAATCATTCAAGGAATAACGCCCTTAAGGATCAGCATTCAATTATGAAACACCCTGTATATGTATTATACCGTGTTGTATCGTGCTATGGCCGCTATATGTATAACAATAACAACTACATTGTCGCTGCGTTACAGCCTTACAGCGCTTATAGTACATACTAGGGGTGGGCGATATATCGATAAATATCGATATAATTTTGATATCGATATATCGATATATCGAAATATTGGATATCGATATATCGAAATATTGGATATCGATATATCGAAATATCGATATATCGGAATATCGATAGATCGATATATCGATATTTTAAGAGTCTCTTTTTTCACTTTTTAACCGACTTTTTTAGCTTCGCGCCGCTTTTATATCGAAATTTCGATATGTCGATATATCGATATTCCGATATATCGATATTCCGATATATCGATATGTCGATATATCGATATGTCGATATATCGATATATCGATATAATTTCGATATCGAAATTTGGATATCGCCCACCCCTAGTACATACAGAATAATACCCAATAATAATGGATCTATTCTGTCTTGGGGTCTTAGATATTAGCAGTTGTACGTTTTAAAAAGGTAAGTAAAATACGTATTTGTTGCTAGCATTCGGTAATTTCAGCTATTCTACAATCTACAGTGATATAGTTGTAATTTACGCGTTGCGCCGTAAATTACGAAATTAATTATCGTAATTTACCATTAATTACCGGGTAATTCGGGGAATACCCGACATACAACGCGTAGCTGTTTTAATACAATATTTAGTTAGTCCACAGAACAGGTTGGTCGTTACCAATGACAGAAGCTGGGCACAACGTGCCATCTTTTTTAACCAATTTCTGAATATATATTATTAAAATACAGACGTCCAAATGATGTATTCTGAGGTTACATTTTTTTTTAAAATTCAAATTTAACCTTTAACGAAAATTTTTAGTTGTTGCACTCATATAGATGTAGTTCAAGATTTAAAAAAAAAAGCAAATGACCAGTTCATTTTGTTGCAAATTTACTTGACCCTAAATGTATGGGTAAAAACTTAAGCAATGATAAATATATTAATACACTTACTTATATTAACAAATTATAATCACATTTAATTAGCAGAAATAATATTGGTCAAGTGATGACTGAGGTGGCTTTGTATGAAGCAAAGAAGAACTTTTTGCAAATGATTTTCTATGGACCGCGTTAAACTTTGGTTCTGTTTTGTTGTGGATGTCACTTTGATCAATAAGTAACTACAGAAATATTGAATTTTCCTGGAACAACGTGTACCACAGAAACATATTTTTCTGTTTTTGGCAAATTTTATAATAAAAAAATAAACTAACAAATAAAAGAGCCGCAAAGCTATTATTTGTTCATTTTAATTTAAAACTAAGTGAACCCAAAACTTTTTTTCAAAATGAGGACAAGAACTTTGCACTTCTCAAGAATCAATAATGCCCTTGCCTTGGAAGAGTTAATGTCAAGAAGTGAATATGATATGGATTGTGATTTTGAATACGAACAAAAATTAACAAAAAAAAAAAGATTTTATGTACTCTATTAATTAATATTTCGGTTTTTAATTTTTTATGATATAATTAGTTTTAACGTTTTGTTATTTATGCAATAAAAATTTTTGATTTTTAATTAATTATTTATGGTTTAATTATCTACATATTAAATACAGAAATCAAAAGTCGTAAATTACGATCGTTAATTAACAATACAGTAATAAAATACCAGAGAATTAAAAATGGTAATAAAAAACTGTAATCACGGTAAATTTACATTTTTCACAAACATAGTGGGTAACAATACATTTTTTCTCCAAAAAGCAGATTAAAAAATTGGGGTCGCCTTATAATCAGGGTTGCCCTATAGTCGGGCCAATGAGGTACTTAAGAAATCAAAAATTTCCTTTGGGTAAATACTCAAGCTTAAGTAATTAAAACTTTATAAATACTTGAATTATTTTTCGATCTATTAAATTCATGAGAAATCTCTAGTAGAAACCAGTTTCAAGACTCTCGTCTCTTCCTAGGAGTAATCTTCATCATTGTAATATTAATATTTGATGCAATAAGTAGGATCGCTTCTGAAGACTAGATAAGAGTCTTGAGATTGGTCTAGCGTTTTTAAAGGTACTTCATAATAATAACAAGTAATTTTTGTAAATCGAGTTTTTGCTTGTAATATTATCAACTTAATGTTCCCATGACGAATTTGTTAATCATCAAATTGGTCTTCTTTCTTGATTGCCATAACAAACAAAGTTTAAATTAGGGAATTGGTTTCAGGTTTAAAGAATCAATATTTTTAAATATTTTTTTTAAATGGTCCTAAAACTGTTCCAATATTTTAATATGCTATAAAATTTATTAAAAACAAAAACACTAATTGTTAATGTGTATATTTTTCCTGCAATACACTACACAGTCAATAATTTTGGTAATAAATTCTCTCGTCTATTTTACTATAAATGTCTTTTATGATGAACAGACATTTTATTGTGCACTTGTTATGTATTGCAAGCAGTTAATTTTAAATCTTTACACAATGCACTCTTAATAATACTTTAACAGTAATTGCAAATTAAAATTCGTAGGGACAAATGTATTACAGAGAAATGAAAAATTCGTTTAAAAAGCTACATGGGGCAATATTTAAATTTAATTACAAACTACTTGCACCTCAATAAATATTCAATAGCGTAACTAAACCGATTTTTGGTTCTTTTGAGTTTTGTCTGTACAACACCCATAGAAGTACAATTTATTGGTAGACATACAGGGTGGTGCTTTTTTCGATGCTCACCATTGCTATCTTGGAAACGGTAAGAGTGTAAGAGATACAAGGTCGGTTAAATTAGAGAAAAGTTGCACATTTTTATGGCGATTAAGAATCTGAAAAGAAATCCTGGATATTTTGATTCGTTTTTGATTTATTATAAAAAAACTGAAAAATGTGATTTTAGAAAAATATTATTATCTTCCCTACCATTGACGCTATTTCATTTAAACTTGGTAACTTTATGTTTTTGACCGTCCTGGGTTTGATGACATCAACAGAAATTTTCTAAGCCTTCTAGATTTCAAGTTGCGATAGTCAACTTTTTTATTTCTTATGGCCGCCATATTGATTTTTACATCATCAGAAAGACGAAAAAATTAGCTTTTCAGATTGGTAACCAACATACCTTTTTTCTTTCAAAAAAACTTGTTGAAATTTGTCTAAATAATTCATAAAATCGAGAATGCTCTGAAAAACAATTGAAACTATGATATAAATAAAAGCTACAGAACATTTTATTGGTCTAATGATAACGAAATTAAGATTGTTGGAAACATATTTAGAAGATATGTTAGGCGAATTGCCATTATTAACAATCCAAAATCATCAGTAGTTTCAGCAAGAAGGAGCTGGTCCTCACAACGCCCGCATTGTAAAAGGATATTAATTTAGATGTACGCTTTCAAAATTCATGACTTGGTACGTTTGGTCCTGTTCATTGGCTTCCGCGATCGCTATGTTTAACGCCTATGGATTACTTTTACATTGATGTTGTTTATGCAACCCTAACGGAAAATATTGAACTTCTTCGTCGTAAAATCAAAAATGCTTTCGACTCTATTTCGAGACAAACTATCCTAAAGGCAGTGGACGAAATGAATTTGAGGACTAACCACTACATCATACATAACGGCGCGCACTTTAAACAATTTAAATCATTATTTATCTGGTGTTTTAAATTTATTGTCATTTCGTTATTTATTAGACCTATAAAATGTTGTGTCACTTTTATTTATATTATAATTTCAATTGTTTTTCAGAACATTCACGATTTTATAGATTATTTATACAAATTTTCAAATTTCAACATGTATTTTGAAAGAAAAAAGGTATGTTGGTTACCAATCTAAAAAGCAATTTTTTTTGTCTGTCTGATCGTGTAAAAATCCTATATGGCGACCATAAGAAATAAAAAAGTTGACTATCGCAACTTGAAATCTAGAAGGCTTAGAAAATTTCTGTTGACGTCATCAAACCCAGGACGGTCAAAAACAAAAAGTTACCAAGTTTAAATGAAATAGCGTCAATGGTAGGGAAGATAATAATATTTTTCTAAAATCACATTTTTCAGTTTTTTTATAATAAATCAAAAACGAATCAAAATATCCACTATTTCTTTTCAGATTCTTAATCGCCATAAAAATGTGCAACTTTTCTCTAATTTAACCGACCTTGTATCTCTTACCGTTTCCAAGATAGTAATATGGTGAGCATCGAAAAAAGCACCGCCCTGTATACTTAAAAAAAAATTGTTCTGGTTTAAAGAATAAATATTTTTAAATGGGTCCTAAAACTGTTTCAACATTTTAATACGCTATAAAATTTATTAAAAACAAACACACTAATTGTTAATGTGTATATTTTTCCTGCAATACGCTACATAGTCAATAATTTTAGTTATAAATTCTTTCGTCTATTTTACTGTAAATGTCTATTATGATGAACAGACATTTTATTGTGCATTTGTTATGTATTGCAAGCAATTTATTTTAAATCTTAACACAATGCCCCCTTAATAATACTTTAACAGTAGTAGCAAATTGGTGGACATATACTTAAAAAAAATAGTCACATAAAAAACACAGCTATAAGTACATATAAAAGTAATATGTACTCTGTCACTAATTAACAACATCTTAAATATTAAATAAAACATAATAAATAAATAAATCGAAGAAATAAATATACTTGTTTGCATAATTCGAATACTCTAATTGAAAGGGCAAGTAATTAAGGCTGTGGTTTTTCTTTAGTAACTTTTACTTCCGCAAACTTTTGGCTTAACAATTTCATGACATTTGCGTGATCGAGCTGAGGCGTTTTGAATTCTGCATAATTTTCTTTAACAAAAAGGGCAAATCCTGTGACTTGTCTTCGAGGTGTTGAAGGGACAGACTTTGTTACACCGGATTTGGTAGTCTTGTTAACGAACACTGTAAATTTCCCATAGCAATACCCACAGCGCTTTCTTTCAATGTTAAGCGATTTGCTATGACGACCAATGCTAAACAAAAAAATTAAGCATTAATAGAAAAATACTTAATTAACGATTTTTGAAAATCTCTTGTAGAAATGCTTAACCAGTGTCAAGACTCTCGGAGATACATTAGTCGCAAAACTTGTTTAGCATTTCTACAGGAAATTCTCATTAAAATAGATAATAAAACGAAGCTTATTTATAATAAACGAAACACTTGAATAGTTCTTACATTTATCAAACCATTATAAAGCATTGTGTGCTAAAAAAAAAAAAAATATCCTACCTGTATCCACAGCTTGTGCAGCGATAGGTATATTTAGTGTTAATAATGTAATCGTGACATCGTTTTATTGGTGGCAATTCGGGAAAAACCCTCATCGCCTTTTGTGCCCTATAATATAAGCAAGGTTTATTATTAGCACAACCAGTTTTAAAATAAATAAATCATACGACATTTTATTAAAACGAAAAGTTAACATCCATCAACAAAATTTAGTACTAAGACAATTAGCCCCTGTAAAAAAACCTCTAGTTTAAAAATAATACCTCTTTAAATAAAATTTCCTCGACACAATAAACAACTAATACAAAAATTTACTGGATACAACAAAATATGGATACAAATTTAAAATTATAGGGGTTGGCAATCCTGGACACATGTGGTAATAGCTTACATGCCACTATATTTTGAGTGGCACGCAGAAAAATGTTCCAAGTTGTTTATGGGCCTGGGGTAGCAAAATATAAAATTTACGGGAACCCAAAAATATGTAAATAATAAATTGAATTAAAAAAAAAAACAACTTTTAAACCCTCCCAAGTAAAGCTTAATGTTGTTGGCGGCATTGAAGAAATGTTTAAGGTTTAAAATTATTAAAATATGGCACTCAAAGTGAAAAACATTGTCGATCCAATATGCACATCTTAGAGATAGCAAAAAGGAGAAAAATTAATTACTTTTAAAATACTTGGGTTCAATATTTAACGCACATGGCAACATTGAACCCGGAATCAATGCAAGAATAAAAGCAGCAAATGGGCTTTTTGAATCTCTAAATAGAACTTTCATTAGAAAAAAGTTACAGTAGCGAAACTTGGGTGCTAGATGACAGAACCAAAAGCAGGTCACAAGCAAAGTGATATGAAATATTTAAGAGCGGCTGCAGATGTAACTAAAAGGGACAGAATTTACAATACTATTGTACGAGGTTGGTTCAAAGTTGATTTTATGAGGAGCAAAAGAGATAGACCGATTTGCAATTTTATAACGTTCTAATCAAAAAATTTTGATTTTTGTAAACAACTTTATTTTTATATGTAGTGTTTATAGTTTTGTGTGGTAAGAGGGGGTTGACAGGACTGGAGGTTTGGGACCTGGACAGGTAGGACTGGTTAGGGTACCTCTATAAACAGAGTAAGGACAAGTTTCTATTGTATATGCGGTCGAGTTTCGCTTGCCACTGGGCTGCGACCTCCAGATTTTATATAGTTTGCATGGAGAGCATAGGCGAATGTTTACATTTTATTTTTTTCTTGCGTGTTCAGAGTGTTTAAGTGTGATCCAAGACTTTAAAAGACATTAGTGATAGTTGTGTAAGTTATTACCATACGTAAATTTCATTAGTTAAGTTAAATACAATAATTTTTTTAATTTTTAAGAAAATGTGCATTGTAATTATTTGTCTACATCAATTAATAGCAATGATTAGAATTAATAATGCAATTTTGTCATAAAATATGAAATTAAATTGACGAATCTATACTTTTTAGTTGCTCATTGGAAATTAAAACAGGAATTAAGTAAATAATTGTTTGCAACTGCGTGTATCATGGGTTGCATGCTTACAGTGGAAATACGCGCTGCTCCGTATATGTTTTTTAAACATAGCTAATATAGTCTGTACGGCCAGTGATGAGGTCTAAAGGATTAGGGCAGTAAGGCGGCAACTAAATACATACATGCATTCTGTCTTTTTCTGTGTCATCGAGTTCTAAGCACACAAACACGAAACATACCGCTTACGTACTTAAATTTATGCATTAGTCAGTTAATCCGATAGACCTCATCACTGGCCGAATAGACTATAACAATTGTTAACCCTTGATTTTACTCATTTTTTAGTTGCTATACTTACTATTGCATCTATTTCCGCATGCCAATTGAGTTTTTACCTCTAAATTTCGTTTAAAAATTGAATTATTAAAAGAAATCCTATATAGTTGGAGGGTTCGTGTAGCTTGGCCATACCCTGTTATATATAGGTACCCTAGGACTGGAGAGGGAAAGGGAAGAGAAAACGTGGCAGTGGGAACTGGGAGTTCTACAGAGCGAGGTGGCAGAAGTCTAGGGCGAGAATTTTAGTGCGTTTGAGTTTCAGGGGTGCAGGGCCGGTCATCTATATGTCGGGGCCCGGGTGCAAAAATTTGTTTTGGGGCCCCCTATAAAAATGTTTACATTAAACTAATAAAATTTGAATTATCAGATATAAACGTTCCTATATCCAATATTTCGGGTTGGTATTTACTGCAGCGCATAACAAGTTCATTAACAACAATAAGTTTTTATTAAAACACAATAAAACCACAATAATTTAATTTTTTTAAAAATTTTATGAGACATTGAACAGCCCACTTTTCAATTATATCTTCAAAGTTTCTCATTGTAACTTGTTTTATTTTTCGATGAATAATATTGCAAAAAAGTTACGTTTCTCTTGAGACATTGTACATCTGAGGTATGTTTTAAATAATTTTAATTTACTAGACGAGTTCTGCACTCACCATAGTGACCAGAAGTGTTAAATAAATTCCAAGTGCAATGTAAATGTTGGGGAAAACTTTATAATACATAGTTATTTTGGTAAATTAAAGCAGATTAGTGGTTTGATATTAAATAAGGATTTTTATTCTATTATATTTAATATTTAAAAACTTCGTTTGTAACTTGTTTCTCATTTAAAACATCCAACATTTTTTTTGTAAAACTTATTTACATATTTTTTTAACAGTTCAGGCGAGCAAGTTTCTTTAACAAAAAAATCAATATTTTATAATTTTGTAAAATTTAAGGAACTGACTTAAATCGTTCGTCTATTTGAGAAATCAAGGTGTCGATTAGGGCACAAAACAAAACAAAATTAATAACTTGTTACAGGGTCATCTAAAGTTTCACCAGTACCTATCTCATCGAAAAAAACGTTTTTATTTTACATATACGATGCATAGGAATTCTTGCACTTCCACCTAGTCCTTAATCCTTGAAAAATTATTTACTTTATCTTAATGATTTATCAAATCCAATATTTTTAAATGTTAAAGTACGTGTTGCTCTGACTTTATAAGTAAAAAAGCTGATTCTGTCATGTCTTTGAATCTAATAATTTATTATTATCGTCTTGTGTATATTTTGTTTTAATTTCTTTATTTTTGCTTTCCATTTCAAAAATGATATTATGGCCTGTACAATTTAAACTGTTCCTGCCCTTTTTATCCACTGTTTTAAACAACTGTTACTTCTCATTGGTTTTTAATTTTTATTTTGAAAGTCTTCTTTTCATTAAAACTGAAATTATTTTTTATCGATTGCCGTTTTGGGGCCCTCTACGTCGGGGGCCCGGGTGCATTGCACCCACTGCACCCCCCACTTGACCGGCCCTGCAGGGGTGAACTGGAAAACGGTAGTAAGAACTGGCAGTTCTACGGAGGAATGTTAGCTTTAAGTTACTGTTATAGTACGTGGTGAATTCAAATTACAATAAAGCTTTTGTTTTATATACGACCTCGTTTATGTTACTAGTGTAAAAAAAAACATCCTTTACATTTTATTTAATTATAAATTCTTTTTCAATAATTATTAATTTAATCAATCAATATTTTAAATGAGGGGGTTTGTCTGGTTTTATTTTGTATATGGGGTTAATTTAATTGTCCGAGGGATAGTTACACATTGGGTTTGTAAACAACTTTTTTTTTAACAGGTGGTTATTGATGGGGGTTAATGAAGTCCAAGAGGTTATTGTCCGGGGTTGCTTGTCATGTTACGCAAAATTTATAAAAAACTGACAATTTACATGAAACCATTTTCTAAATTACGTAAACAAATTGTATTAACTTGCCATGACTTCCAGAATGCTCCATGCCCATCTGCAATCCCATTAACTATCCACGTCGCAGCGTGACACAATTCATGAACTAATGTATCCCTTAAACGATCAGCAGAATCGATGACTTTAGTGGCCAAAACAACCCGTGCGGCCCTTTCAATTTTTCCCGTTCTTCTCGTGATCTTCTTGCAATAGCAGTATCCAGCCGTCCCTCGCATTCTGTCGTTCCATTCCAAAAGGGTGTCGTCCGGCAAAGCATTATTAAAAATATTGTCGTTGTATAATTTGAACAGTCTTTTTAATAGTTCATCTTTGTACGTTTTAAAATGGTTTCTGAATAGTTTTGCCGACGGCTCGCACTGTGAGGCTGGTACACATACTGCAAGAAAAATATGGTACAATTAACATTCTAGATATCATGAAATTTAAGGCACCATCTCCAAAGAAAATAAGTCACAAATTAATTACCGAAACTAATCATTAAGTGTTTAACCTAATTACAAATTGATTTTTTTACGGATTATTAACAGAAGATACAACAAAGAGCATTCAAACATATTTGTTTTTTGCTAACTTACTAGACAATGAGGCCAAAAAACTGAAAGGACATTCAGCTTTTAAAGGGACGTCGGACAATTCAGATTTTGCAGAGAAAAATTCATCGGCTTCGTTATCTTGAAAATCGAGCTTCATTCTTGATTTTCGCCCAACGTTGTTACTTCGTTTGGAGCTAGATGCGTCTGAATCACATATTTTTGTCGGCCAAGGTGAGTCTTGCTTGTTTTTCGGGCTTGAAGTATCAGAATCGCACAGTTTTCGCAACGCTTTTGACCACGGCGAGTCTTGCGCGGATGACTTTATACGTGACGAATGGATGGATTTCAATATATCTGAGCTTTTATTACGTTCTGTATCTGTATACGGATTCTTGTAAAGAAGAGAAACTTTTGGTTTAATTTTACTGTAAAATAAAATAAATACGTTAACAAAAAATACACATAATAATGTTTAATAAACAAACTTGCCTTTCAGTTTTCGGCAACCAATCATTTGATATTTTATGTTTATTCTTTGTTCGTGATTCAGATCTTGGTAAAATGTCGAGGTTTTTTTTTTTCCAACTATCTCCATAGATTTTGTTTAACACGTCTTCACAATTACTTAATTCTTCATCGCTTGGTGAACCTTAAATATTTTTTTATAACTAAAGAAACTTTTTATGATAAACGTAACTAATAACTTTATTGGTTTCTGTGACTAAAATGTTTAAATTTTGAGTTTTTTTTCACTAGTACTTAGTGCCCTAAACGTCGTAACAATTTTTTTAAGCTACCCAGTCCTGGGACCGAAAATAATTCAACAGTAAATAATTGTCGAAGCTAGAATACTTACTATTTAAATCACGGCCTTTATTTTGGGTTATTTTAGTAGCACTTGTAAGGCCCAGTTCCGGCTTATTACTGCCTGCACAAGATTTTTCTTCTAGTATACACTTATCAAGACTCGATTTAGTAAATTTCGGCGATAATTTTATATCAACACTTGGTTTGATTTTGAACTCTCTTTCAAACAAAGTAGAAGTTGGTTTTGAAACAGGAATAGGCAGATCGTCTGAATGAACAATAAAAGAATCTTCAATACACAAACCACTTAATGAAGCATTAAGATCACTCTGTTCGTTTTTACGACATACTTTTTTTCTTCTGTTAACTTTGTTTATGACAGAGGTGTTTAAAGAAAATTCATTTTCCAAACTTTCAAATAATTCCTTAAAATTGTCACTACATTTTATTTTATTATCTAATTTATTGGAAGATGTGTTATCTCGATATTTACGTAATAGTTCTTCGAAAACATCAGGACTGTTATTTTCTGGGGCTGTTTTAAATACTTCTTTTTGTAAAGTAGGACTATATCCTTTGACTGGTCTATTATTACCTTTAATAAGTTCATTTTTGTAATCATTTTCAAATGATAACTCACTAAATCTTTTAGATTGGACCTTTGGTGATTTTTTCACCACTGGTAACGAAGAAATCCATTCATCAGTTGCCCTGTGCTTTATATCTTCTCCCACTCTCTTACAATAATTATCTGTTTGTACACAGTAATTGACTAGTTTATTTTGCGTTTCAATAACATTCTTAACATTCATTACATTTGCTGTGTAAGTATTTTTTAAACTTTCGTCATTGTCTTTGGTCAGTTTTTTTCCATGCAAATCAGTTTTATATTTCTTTAATAGCTTATCCAACACATCATCGCTGCTTTTCTTTGAATCATGTTCAACAGTTACCGAAGATATCCAGTCTTCTATTGTTAAGTGTTTTGTACTAGTACTTGATTTGACCTTCTGTAAATTAGTTTCTGTTAAACGCATACAGCTATCCTGTTCTATGCAGCTATCTTCAACCCCTGATTTATCGCTATCAGATATAATTATTACATTTTCGTTCTTTGAATCCGAATTAAAAATTGAAGTATCAACTGTTTCTACAGAACTCTCTTCTACAATTATTATACTCTCATTTCTAGGATGCTCCATTTTATCAAAAATTACTGATCTTCTCATACCACTTCTCAGTGAAAGTATTGCTGGGCCTTTATTTTTAACTCGTTTCTTTGTTGTTTTCTTAACTTTCGGAGACATTGTACTTAACAGTTCAAATGAAGAATCCATTTGATTCAATCAAAACCACTTAATTGTTAATAAAGTAACACCAAACAAACGTCTAAGTAATAATATATGATCCGATTTTGTGCTATAGACATTTTCATATATAAAAACAATAAATATACAAAATTTTGAAATACATGTGCAGATAACCGTTAAAAGCGTTTTGAACTACTTGTACTTCGTGTTCTGTGACTACTCGGTAGAATTTGAAAAAGGACAACTATACAGAAGCCATTCCCGGGAGTGGGGAGCAAATATTTTGTATCGCCCTCCGTTCAACTGCTAATTACTAGCAAGTAGTTCTATTTAAGGTCCCTAGATGGCTAGAGTAATGATATAAAAAAGTGCGAATTTCAAAATGTGTATATTCCATATTTATTCAATATAGATAACAAAATTAAAATGAACTAAAACAATGAACTAGAACAAATTACATATATTAACGAGCGGTAAAAATACATTAATAAAACACAAACGTGCAATATTTTTCGATGTTTTTGGTGTAGGATCAATTTTGGTTTTTTGGAGGTTGGTCTATATTCGAAGGGAACTTTTACCAGATGAAATTAAAAATTATGCACACAGAAATACAACACATAGTATTTTTCGCTTAATTTTGCCAACTTTTGTTATTATTTTTGCACTATTTAAATAATCTTCAAGAACAGGAATCGTTTACATCACTTTCTTTTGTAAAATAACGCTATCAGTCCACAAAATATAAAATCACGGAGCGTGTTTACAACTTCTTCTATGGTTCACAATGGAAGTAACGAAACATTTTCAAATTTCAACTGATTCGCATATAAGCTGCGAGCATATTCATTTATCGTAAACAACAACCAACTAGCAATTTAGTTTACAAACCGGTTCGTGTCTTAAAAACGATTTGAGCGTCCTCTGTTCAAATGCTAACTAGTTAAAAATAGAGTTTCGCCGCCATGGGAGAGTGAACATGGGTAGAAACAGTGCGCGTTAGAACTACTCACCTCGCACAAAATGTATACATATTATATCAAACGTTTAATGGCCAATAGACCTATTAATTATGTATAAACAATTTTAAGCTAAAAATCATCTCAGAAACATTTAAATACAGCATAAAACACTTAAGAAAATCAGACGCATCCTTAAGGGTTTTCTTTATATAAAAAAAGTGCAAAACGAGAAATCTGCAAATATAAAACGAACGGTGATTACAACAAAAACAGAATGAAATTATTTAAATATCTTGAAGTAATTCTTATTTTGTGATTTATCAGCTTCATTAATCACTGTAATGATAAGCAATATAATAACATAATTAAATGCTGTTAATTATAATTGTATATTAAATTATATTAAAAATTAACAAGCAAATAGAAAACTCCGAGATTCACACATTTACACTATACAATCATTTAAAATATTGCAAAATAAAGAACTATAACGCTATTCAATGACGACACAATTATAAAATGGTTTATAAGATATATCTTGCACTATTTGTAATTAATAGCATATGAACTTAACACCTAGTTTGCTGCCCATCATCCACAACAATCAGTTCATTATATTTATAAATTTACTTACGAGAGGGTATTCAAGCACTGCCTAAAAGTATTAAAACCCAGCTGTCCCTCTCATCTGGCTATGTGTTACAGAAAATTTCTTCATTGAACAGTTTAAAGAGTTTCTTCAGTAGTTCATGATGATTTCTAAATCACATTGTGAGGCTGGTGCATAGACTGAGAAAAATGTATAACAATTAACGCTCTTATGAAATTTACCGCAATATTTCGGCAAAGATAATACGTCACAAATAATCACTGCAATAATTTTAATTTAATAATAAACTACATATCATTAGGTTACATTTATAGGAGATAAAATAGTGAGAATGCATACATATTTGTATTTTGCCAACTTACCAGATAATGGGGCCAAAAAACTGGGGTAACCATAGCTGTTGGGTTTAGGCAAGGCTTAATTTGTCCTCTTTTTTGTTGTCTTAAAATTCGTGCTTCATTCTCGATTTCCACCTGTTTTAAGTCATTTGCTATAGTTAAAAAATGTTTCTATTTTCCCTTAAACAATATGCTTAGTTTACAACGTTCACTAAAAAATTATAAACAGATAATAACTTTGTGAGATTGTAGCCTGTGATTCTAGTTCTTGGAAAATAGGGTCAATTTTTGAAAGGTAAATAATTAGTTCCATTAAATTATTTTCTTTAAGGACATTTATGAACGACTGACATCTGCCAAACTCGTCAACTGTTGTCAGGCTTAACTTTGTATAAGCAAACAGATTTGTCTTGCACATTATTAATATATGTGAGCACGAATACGGCAAAACAGAAAATACAATTTCCTATTTGGAAAATTGTGTGACAACCAAATAAAGAGAAGAAAACCATGAATGACATATAAGAGTTTTGTTTTATAAACAATAATTATAAATTGAAACTAAATTAAATGTGGCATTTTTATTTTAAAGATGATGAATTTGAAGTATGCAAATCAAGAAAAATACAATGAAAGAACCAGAATGGTAGAGCACAGTCTAAACATTTCCATTATAAGTTATTAGTGTATTTTGTTGCAGAAATTGAAAAGGGGGCAAAAACTCGTGGGCAAACGATCTTCAAGGAGAAAACAGTCTAAAAACAAGACTGTTGACAAAAAATTATACCAGCAGTTGACCACCTTGCGTGGTGACACAAACTCACCAGAAAATGACTCGACAAATCTTTTCACTTTGCCCAAACAAGATGCCGTGGCTGCACAAACCACAAAATCTAATAAAACTTTAATGAGTAAGTCTTCTCAGGACTCCGTTATTTACGTTGGAACTATTAATCCAACCGTGATAGATCTAACAAAAAGCACATCAAGTTTAATGGAACCAAAACGAACGAAAAAATACAAAAGCAGAAACAGCAAATTTACGATTCGTACCCTTAAACATAAATACAGTCGAAACGGACACAAATCAATCTTGGATTGCAAAATTTTAACTAGGAGCACAATATCAATTACCAATTCAAATAATTCTTGTGGAAGTTTTTGGGAATATAAACATTTCACCAACTCAAATTCCAATTTAAATTCTGTCTCTTCATTTCACAGCTATTTTTCAAGGTCCAGTTTAAAAGATCGCTTGAGAACAAAAAGCTTAAGCCTAAGTAATTCATTTACCAATACTGAACATCAAATTCAATCGCTTTGCCTCAAAAATCACGAAAAACTAATCAACTTTAATAAAAACGACGATGAAGTCGTTACCAATGCAACTCTAACGTTAAACGGAGAACAGCAAGTTGTTGATCTGATTATGGAAATGGAAAAGAGCGAGGGAATAGTGGAAAAATTGCCTGTTGCAAACTTGAATGATGTTGAGAATAATTGTTCCTTGCAATCTGAAGTTGATATAATTAATTTTGGTGCAAATTAAAATGTTGATGTGCCCAAAATCTTTCCAAGCCTAACTTAAAAGTATTTCAAGTTTCGTTTTTGCCAAAACATGAAAAGTATTGTGTACTTGAATTAAATTGTGTGTGTCCAAAATTCTGTCAAGTCAAACGCAGAAAATTGTTAAGAATTGTTTTGTGCTTTTGTTTTATATTGCTGTAAACGTCTGAATGTGAGTTATTAAATAAAACTTATACAAAATATTAATCACAATTGCTTTTGTACCATATTTACAACACTTATGAATTTTTAAAAGTACACTATAGGTATCATAAGCAACAACAGTTGATGGTCTATGACTGATGAAACATTTAATAAAAAATCTAGCTTAAGAAAAAATTGCTTAAGGAAGTTTTTGATTGCTCTAAAAATAAACGAAATAGAATGAAAAAAAAAAGATATTGAAATGTTTCAGTTATTCATTATTCTTGAATAACATCTGAAACATAAGAGCAGTTGAAAATTTCTTTTCAGATTAATAATAATAAAAATGATAAAAATTTCTGTAGTAAAACAAGTTATTTGGAACATTTTGTATCATGATTAACACACATGAGCGTCCACAGAAAATTTTCCAGGGGGGCAAAGCATAGAGTCAAATAATAATATAAATAAATTTTAATTTAATTTTTATGATTTGATTTTACAAGTACTATTTTTACTCGATCCCGGGGGGGGGGGGCAAGTGCCCCGTTTGTCCCCCCTGCGGGCGCCCATGGCTAACACATATTTCGCTTTTTAAACATAAAAATCAATTGAAAAGTCCAAATTGGTTGTTATATAGTGTGAGGGTAATAGGTACCGCCCACCTAAAACATTATTCTGGATATTTTTAAAATATGTGGTCAGAGATTAAAAATAAAAATATTAACTGCAAACAAAAACTATATTCTTCAATAATCACAGACACGACCCTTGGCTAATAAAATAAATGTTGCAAAGCGGGAAATTCAAACATGGGTGATATTCAAGACCGGGCGGTATTACCCTTCAGACCGGGCGGTATTACCCTAACACACTATAATTGATATCAAATGTTAAAAAATCACCTGATCAAATTAACTGTTATTCAAAATTATTTACTTAAGATTAAAAACATATTTAGCCATAATTCTGACTTTCAAACAGCAAATTAACAATCAGACACGATACACAAATACTTGTTAATAATGGAAAACAAAAGAAAAGCATAATGAAACAAAAAATATAACAAAATAACGAACAAATGCTTATTAATAATTAACGACAACACAATAAATAAAGTAACGACAATTTTAGGATGAAATTAAAAATAATCTTGGGTGTAAAACTTATTTGGTAAATAAAAATTAGTGAGAAATGTGTCGGTTTTGATGAGGCCTTCAATTTCGGCCTTAAAATTATTTTTTAACAACGCTTGCAATTCAAACTGTAGTTTAGGATGGGCCGCGATGTACGGCCTCTTGAGGATGCCTTGTATTTTATTTCTGTCTCTGTTGTTAAGTTTCTGATGTGCCACGTCCAATGCCGTTATTTCCGAAGGATGAATTCCAAGCCAGCGAAGATTTGGAATTGATAGTTGCTCCGACACATGTGACATGTTCTAAATAGAAATTAGAAATGTACATTAATGCAGTGCAACTATTAATTAAAAAAAAGTGTACATTGAATATAAAACTGGGATGCATTCTCAAATTGTCTAGTGAGAAATTGCCAGACATGTTCATTATCAAAAAAATTTCCCAAGTTTGAGAGCATTTTGCAGTGTACACTGAAAAGCGTACACCCTGTACAGACTACAGAGTGGGCCAAAATTGATGGGATTACATGGGTATCTAGTTAATTATTAAAAATGAAGAAAAATTTAAATAATCAAAAATAGGCAGTTTTTTTGCGATAAACTCAGAACCATATTGTTTATCTTTTGTTTACAAATTGTTTTCTTTTTTGTTTTCACAGCCTATTTTTTGTTTCTACATATAATGTTTATCTTAACACATTTTTAGAAACCTCTGCAATGTTCGTATTATTCAAAATAATTATGCCAACCCTTATACAGGGTGGTCCACATAAAAGGGCCACTTTTGGGATCCCGTAAACGGTAAGAGCTACAAAGACGTTTAAATCAGAAAAATTGTTTCCCTTTCTGAGACCTATTCAGTGATGCTTTAATGTTTTAAAAAAGTTCCGTGGCACGCCGGATAATAAACAAAAATCAAAATGGGCATTTTTTTAAAAATCGTTAATAACTCAGATAAACTTGATGGTACAAAATTATTTTTGGCGAAAAGGTTGTAGATTTTGTACGCACTGTAAAATGAAAACATTCATTTGTTTCAATATTGTTTACATTCATGGGACTCTATGTTTAGCTTCATAGGCAGGGCCTATCACAGGGGGGGCGTAGACGGGACTAATTCCCGGGGCCCGGTGTTGCAAAGGGGGCCCGGATTCGAGCTAATACACAATGTTTTGTTTACAAATACTGTTAAAAAATTTATGAGAAAAGCGACGAATAAAATAAAATAAATTTAAAACAAAAGCTGATGTTTTTCCGTTTTTTTTTTAAATTTTTGACCGAAATAGTTTTACTTTTTAAAAATTTATGGTAATATTATGTTTATATTTCCTAAATAGATATTATTAGTGAAAGTTTTTACCTTTATTAAACATAAGTTTGTGAGGAGTGTGGAGCGATCTGATAAAAAAAAAATCTGAAGAGTTTGCCATAAAACTGCAATTTTGGATGATAAAGTATGTACTTTACAATCTACATAATCTAATTTGGCATTAAAACACGTTTGATCTGTTTCAATTAAAAAAAAAAAAAAAAACGTCTGCGGCGCATTTTGTTTCCTTCCCCCCACTTTGTTGTGCCAATTTCTTGTGATTAAAAAAAGGGTCATCGGGTCCCGGTTTGACTTTAGGAAAACATGGTAGGGCTATCCATAGGCCTGTAGTTTATACCCATTTACATTTGTGTTTTCTATGCTGCGTATATACCTAACCGGTGAAATTTGATTTTAAGAAACATTAATTTTAATTTAATACGTTCAGGGGCGTCGCTACTCGCTAGCACTAAGGCAACTCGGGCACAACCTGAGGGTAGCACTTCGTAGGGGCGGCAAAATTATTAATGACCACAATTGAAAATAAAAATTGAAAGAATTGTGCGATAATTTTTTTTTAATAAAAAAGGCATATGAAAATGTTTTGTTCGTTAGTTACTTTTGATGACAACACCGGAAAGGGGCAGCATTAAAAAGATTAACTAAGAGCAGCACATACTCTCTCGACAAAAGAGAAAGAAAAAAGATGTAGCCAAAGCCGAAGAGCTAGAGAGTTGGCTCATTATATTATATTAAACATATTGCTTTAATTTTTTTCCCCGTATTTTTCTGTTTAGAATTACATAGAGTACAGGGTGGTCCACAAAGGGGATCTCGTAAACCAGGGGTAGCAAACTCACATGTTACTACGGGCCAGTAAATTAGATGTGTGAGTAACGCGGGCCGTATTGAAGTGTTTTTTTTTTAGCTCACAGCCTTTTTTTTTCAGTTTTTTAGTGCAACGCGGGAGCCGTATTCAAAAGTGAGGACCTTTTTTAAGGTGACGAGCCTCTTTGTTCAGTATTAGTAGTAGTAGTAGTAGTGACCGAATTTATTCAATAGTTGAGGTCGCGGGCCGGACATGGAGCGTTCGCGGGCCGCATTCGGCCCGCGGGCCGCCAGTTTGCGACCCCTGTCGTAAACGGTAAGGTCCACAAAGAAGTTTAAATCAGACAAATTGTTCCCCTTTCTAAGACCTATTCATTGATGCTTTAATGTTTTTAAAAAAGTTCCATGGCACACTAGATAATAAACAAAAATTAAAATGGGCTTTTTTTTAAATCGCAAATAACCCGGTTACACTTGTTGGTACAAAAATATTTTTGGAGAAAAAGTTGTGGATTTTTTTATGCACTGTAAAATGAAAGCATTCATTTACTTCAATATTTGTCAATTTGTCTAATTTGAACTTCTTTGTAGCTCTTATCGTTTACAAGATCCCAATAGTAGTCCTTCTATGTGAACCACCCTGTATATCAAAATGCGAGTTAAATTTATACCTTTCTTGGAGGAAAGGGGGGCCTGTTGTCTATTGCTTCCCCGGGGCCCGGATTTTCTGTAAGCGGCCCTGTTCATATGGACTTTTTGATGATCAAAATAAATACATTAAATCTTATGTTATTAAAAAGATGCTTTTTCATGATGTCATAATTAATTTTGGTTTCATTTAAAAAAAATACTAGTTTGTAATTTATCTAAGAATTTAAACAATATTAAAACAAATGAATGCAAAATTTTACAGAGCGTACAAAAATCTGCAACTGTTTTCCCAAATTTATTTTTGTGCCATCAAGTGTAACAGAGTTATTAACGATTTAAAAAAATTCCCATTTTATTTTTGTTTATTATCAGGCGTGCCATGGAACTTTTTTAAAACATTTAAGCATCACTGAATACTTCTCAGAAAAGGCAACAATTTGTCTGATTTGACCTTCTCTGTAGCTCTCGCCATTCACGTGATCCCAAAAGTGGCCCTTTTATGTGAACCACCCTGTATATTTGAAAAGCAAAAAAAAGGAATTTAAAAAAAGGAAGTTAAAAAAGGAATTTAAAAAAAGGAAGTTTTTGTCTTAATTTTACAACAGAGAGCGTAAAATGTTTTTTGAGCACTTACATTAAGTCTGTTTTATACTATACTATTTTTTTGTTTAACAAAATCGTATACGATTTTTAATACAAAAATTTCGTTCAAGAATTTAGCATGGAAAATATGAACCATTTACATTGTACAATAATTTTTTGGTACGAAAACTCCAATATATTTTGGTTACTTTTTAGTAACTTTTATCATATTTTGTTGGCACCTTGAGTAACCATGTCAAATGCACAGAACATAGCTACTAGTCAAAAGTCAAATGTTCAATTTGAACACAGAACAAAAAGCGAATCATTTTCAAATTTAACGCTTGTTCAATTCTATACATATTTATTCCTACAAAATAAATTGTGAGGGATTATAACGGTAATAAGTAGTATTTAACATCGTTTGATTGTTTCAGTTAACCTAACCCACAAATGACATGCGGTCAGATATAGTTACAGTAGAATACGCATGCGCACATGCTAAATTGGACGCATTTAGGCAGGTAGTAATTTCGTACGAATTTTTCGTTCAAGATTTTTAATTTCTGATTGATACCGTGCTAGAAAATCGTATATCTACGATTTTCTTAAACGAAAAAATAGTATAGTATAAATATAAAACAGACTTTAGTAATGAAAAATGTATGTACAATATTCGACAGTAAAAATGCTTAAATTGGTGTTTTTACTTACCAAAGATCCAAACTTGTATGTCAGCATAATCTCAATACCATCCGGATCAGCATCCACCAACACGAAGACTGGTATGGACATCTTCATCCACAATTTTCTTAAGAACAAACGTGTGTTAACATCAGGAAAGCCTTTACCCTAACAAAAACAGAGATAAAATTATAGGGTTACATAACGTTTATGTAACTTTTCCTTAAGTACCGTTATCATAATGAACGGTCTTGTTAAGCGGTTGGGGACGTCTTCATCCAGCAGTTTTTGGAATATCGAATCCTTTTCGACGACCAAGATGAAATAGGCGTTGGACTCTATTTGGGTGATTTTGGTAACATCTTGAGGTATCAGAGTTCCTAAAAGCGATAATTTTAAATAGCTTAAGAAATAATTAGTATGATAAACAGCATAGCACCATTTAAAAAATTTGAAGAGAGGATAAGAGACAACTTCTAACAGCCAAAGTTTTATAAATTAAATTTTTATACCACCAGAAATACTGCAGGTCACAGTTTCTTCGGCAGATATCACAATTCTGAGATCCCCAAACACGAGACCCTTGCTCGTGGCCATGATGCCCAAATTCCATGGAGCCACGTCCAACAGGCAGCTAATACTGTTAACAGCTTGATCGACCATTCCTTGATTTTTAACAAAATTAACTATTTGGTAGTACAATTCTCTGGAAAATAAAAAAATTAATATTTTGAGTGAGTTACAAAAATTGAGTTACCTTTTGGTGCAAGCTGAATT
This sequence comes from Elmis aenea, assembly GCA_947652605.1. Lineage (NCBI taxonomy): Eukaryota > Metazoa > Arthropoda > Insecta > Coleoptera > Elmidae > Elmis > Elmis aenea. The sequence goes on along the minus strand of OX393580.1, from coordinate 20,842,523 downwards.
TCTTGTTAATAAGGTGTAGATTTTTCCAAGCAGAAATGTGATGAGATTAAATCTGGCTCGGCTTCTTTTAGAGTTGCAGTTTATTTTCGTTACACTAACTTCTTTAGAACTTTTTAATTGTAATCTGCAAGCAATTAACTTAATTAAATAAAATACACACAATACTGAGGAGAGTTTTAAAACCATCAGTGACTAGATATGAGCACAAAAATAACTACAAAACTGCTAGTGAATAAAAAATAGTGTTTACAATTAGTTGCACCTAGCATGGAAAAATGAAATCAAGCAATTTAAAAGTAGATACCTTTCATTAACGAATTTGCAATTAGACCACAGTTTTTGATTCGGAATCCTATACATTGAAGAACGATTACATACCAAGTCGTCAATTAATTTGCTGAATATGTTTTCAATTTTTAATTTTATGATATCCACTTTCCATTCATCAATTAATTCTTCTTCTAAATGTGGACCAGAAAACAGCAATGATTTATCTTTTATTATTTGATTCATTCCATCACTTAATTTCGTCTGTGCTTCTGTAAAGTTTGCATCACAACGATTTTTTTTGCCAATATTAATTTCACACAAGGGCAGTTTATCGACTCCAAAATCACTTTCTTCGTCTAATGACTTATACCTCGCGAAATGCTGTGATATTTCCGCTTCATTCTCAAATTTATTCATCGTACTTTCATTAAACTGACTAAAAAATGTTGTAATTGCTTGTTTCGACATTACCTCATTATCTTCAGCACCAATATTTTGATCGTCTTTGTTTTGAAAAATATAGCTTAGACAGTCATTTTCTACTGCATTTTCTTCAATGCTGTTATTTGGATTAGCAGCAAATTTAAATTGATTGTAAAGGTCGACTAAGGAAGATTCACTGCTTTGCCATTCTGCGCTTAACTGAGAACTTTTGTGGGAATTACATATAATACTAGACGAATCTTCACTGAAGTAGTCAGAAAGTCTTTGCTTTTTAAAACAGTTCATTGCAGCACTTAATTTGTTTGATTACATATACAACACAGAACAATCAAATACTTTTGTGCAGTCAAAATAAAGTTTTTGACGTTTTATACTTTAATGAAAGTCAACATTGGTTAACATTCCCTCAAACTTACTTCAAAAATTTGGTTTTTAAGTACTAACGCCATCTGTTTTGCAGTGGCGCTACTCTTAAGTAGTTTTGGAATGATGAATCAGTAAAAAAAATCAATTTAAAGTAAAAAAATATGAAATATAAACAATTTTTTATTAGTAATTAACAAATTGAAACAAAAAAGTTATGCAGAACACTGTAACTACAATACAGCTGTTGATATGTATGATAATGCGTTAATTTGTAATGTTCAATGAAATGTGTTTTACAAGTTGCCTAACAACATGGGCGCTAAAATTCCTATTTGTAATGGACGGATTATGCCATAAGAGTAAAACTTTCCAAATTATTTTGATGAATTTATCCATAAAAGACAAAAAATTGTAAAATGTAGGAATTAAGTTTAATAACCGTAAGGTTTTTGATTAATAAGTTTGTTAATGAATGTATTTAATTGTTTATTCAAATAAAACACTACAAGAACAAAAAATAACCCATGAAACTAAACAAAGTAATCGATATATTAATTATAACTACATTTAATCATTTGCTTCACCACCTCTAGCAACAACTTTCTTTGTCATAATGTCCTGGTGTTCTATTTTCAGTTTCTTTTGACGTAATCTGTAGCCTACCAAGCGAGCATCCGCTCTTGCTTTACGAAGAGTACGATACGCATTAAATGTCTTTTCTTCCTCAGTCGGTTTTTTGGCTTTTAGTTTAATTTCTGATTTTTTAAACTTGTTAATATCTTCTACAACATTTTTGAACACTTTACGATCTATCTTGCTTTTGGGAAACACAATTAAATTGCTTTTATAATCCTTCAATCGTTGCACATTCTGTTGCATGTGTTCAACTGATCGATTTCTCCTGCGGTAATCCACTGCGATGCCAATTGTAGTTGCATAATTTTTGTTGATGTCTGCAGTTTTCAGTTCGTTTAATGTGAATCCACGACCGACTCTAACTTTCATGTTGTAGCGAACGGTTGGACAATGCACCATGGGACGTAGCTGTTCAACTGGTTTTGGGGCTACACGCTTTAGTTTGCGATCTCTGATTAATTTTCTTCGTAGCTTTCTCATTGGCTGATTGAACCAAGTTTTTATGTAGTTCTTCCAATTTTTATGAAAATGACCATTGGGTATGATGTTATTATTGCGAACCATTATTATAGAACTTAATTTTCTAAAATAAAATCACTACTGTTAAAAACGCACCACACCATCTTTGCAAAAAGTCCTTGGTTTTATAAATTTTGCAGAGACGAATGTGAATCCTTAGATAATTTTTAAAAATTTAGTTTTATTATGCTTACCTGCAACGAATTTTTATACTTCGACTAAAGTTGCTGTAAAATTAAATCGTTTTCTGTAGCTGTCGTGGAAGTACAAACGCGATAAAGAAAGGAATATTTGCCATTTCCTGTAAGGAATACCGCCAAGTTCAAATAAGGCGCAAATGTTACCAATGTGAAAGCGATTTTGTCGATCCACTTCAAATGAAGTCTTTTGAGAGATTAAAAAAAATTAGTACCTACTTTAATATTTATTCAGAATAAAAAATTGTGGAGATTTAAAAAAAAAGAGAAAATTAAAGCATAGTTTTGACTTCGTTTATTGTAAAGGTAGCCAACAGCACAAAAACAAGTTTTTAAAGTAACTCATAATTTGCAAGTGTTGTCTTAAGAAATTTTAAGTCGTTAAAAAAATCAATAAATATGAATTATTAAATAGTTAGGAAATGCGAGTGTTTGCGACAAACAATTTTTCAAAAATTGAAACTTTTAATTTAGGTCCAGGTACTGGGATGTTTTAAAGTCACTAAAGTGATTTCTATAAATTTTGAGTCAGTAATTTTTGTCGAATATTCTAAAAATCAAGTCAAACATTTTGTGAACTCGAAACAAATTTGAAGCGTTTTTTCAAATTAAATTCACTTGTCACATATGGCCGTCAACTAGACTAAACCTGACGTTTTCTTTATGCCTTTTTGAACCTTTTATCCTTTAATTGACGCAACTCTTTAAAGACGCGTGTAAATTTAATCTCGAACGCTAATAGATTTTTCTTGTGTATTTTTTGTTTAAATTTTATGTCTTGAAAGCAATGAATGGACGCTCTTGTAGGTGGTCTTTGTGCATCCATGACAACTTGTAGTCAGTTCTCTCTCGCCTTTAGAATTTAATGCTGAACGTTTTGAAGGAGTTGAAGGCGTAATTCTGTACGACTAATTTATTGTCTGAAAAAAAAGTGTTTTTTCTTGTTTGAAATTTCTAGGCTCGGGAAAAATGATTCGGGTAAACCCATTAAAAATGTGGTGTAAAGCAGAAGTTTACTTGCTTTTATTTACAAATTTTGTTAAGGATAAGACAAAAAAGTGCTCAGAAAAACAAAAAAATAAACGTTCATTTGTTTTCGTTTTGTTTTCCAAAGCATTCTCAATGTATGGCATGGTATCTTGAAAATGACGATTGATTATTTTTAAACCAAATTGAAATATTGGCGGTGCGGTCAAAATGATAGTAACTGTCACGCAATAATCTCTTAACTATTAATAATATCCTACACGGCAACTAAAATAATTAAATGCTCGAGATACAAAACGTACGATAATTTTATTATGTTGATTTACGCACTTTCATTGAAGTGTCAAACGTTAAAAAATAATAAATAAATAATATTGTACATTTATATCCTCCAAGAAGTGCCCGCGACAGATGAACACGTATGATAGGCTATATCTTGAGTTTCGAGCCAGTCAACATGTGTCCATAAACGATAAATGATTTTAAAAGGTTTTCTATAGAGATTTTTTGGTAAACTTTTGGCACCTCCGCAAAAAGTCGTTGAAATAATCTGTAACTGCACATCTGCATTAGTCTTTAAATGAAATAATTGTAATAGCAAATAGCGTTCAAATATCAATTTTAAATTAGAAGAAAATGTTATTGATGCATAAAATTGTTTTTTTTACGAGATGGCTGATTTTTAAGATAAAGAAGTCAGTTGCCCTTTTATTTGTAATAAAATAAATAAATGAGACCGAAATTGATAATCATACCAGAGTCTCGAGACTCGCAATGCATTTGGACAAAAGATTCTTCGGAAAAAGCTCGTCTATATTAATGTAGGAAGCACTTAAATAATACAACAATTTATCACTTCGATTAATGTTTTCTGTATTTTAAACATTTTTAATTTTAATTTTGAAGGCTGAAAATTAAATTCAAGAAAAATACTGGACTATTTTGAATAAAATTTTCCCTGGTCTCTGTATAACACTAAAAAAATCGACCATTTCATATGTTATATGTTGCACAGTCATTATTTGTGGTAAGCAAATTAACAGTTGCTTGTAACTGCACCCATATAATCAAAAAATATAACAAACAACAATGCATTGTTGAAATCGATATGGCTTTGGACACGCAAAAAAACAAACAAAACCTCAAAACTTTCGATGAACGCACAGCATGACGGCGTTTATGCAATTAAGAATGATATTTAACGATAATTCAGTACCATTTTTGTATGTCAACGGAACCATATAGGGTCGCGCAGTTATTTGCAATTTTTATTTGATAATACAAATAATTATTGCTTAAAAAAAAAAGTTCGATTTTTATTAAGATAGATGATTTTCATAAAGTCATGTTTCCTCAAGGAAATGGGGTTGATGAATTATTTAAAATATTTGTTAGTAACATGGAAAAATTCACATTAAAAATTGAATTAAAAATTAGCAGTAATATTTGTTATTTATCATAAGCGTTTTCGTTGTACAGTGTGTTTATAAAGAACTGTATTTAATAATTTTTTATGTTATTTATTAGTCCGAGTTGGCAAGGTCATGAAAAGAGGCGACGCTTTACTTTTAATTAGTGGTTCAGTTCTTAATTTGGACCAACTTTATTTTTTCCTATAGGCGCAATTTTTGCTATTTACATAATCAAATAACATTTATTTTTCTGAATCTATTGATGTATCACACATGATATTTTACTTCTACATTCATTGTCAAATTTGAAAAAATGCGTTTTAAACAACAACCACTTTAAATCAGGTAGGTCGGTCGTTGTAGTTTATATTGTTTCCATAGCAACCAATCAACAAGGTAAAAGTTTTGAAAGCCTATTACTTGTCACATTAATGAATTCGTAAAAATGAACTTTATTAACAAAGAAAAACGCGATATAATGCAAATTATTTATTCATTGAAATAAATTCTATATTGTTAAGTCAAAGATATGCTGAAACATATCCAGAAAGAAGACAACCCTCGCACACATATTTTTGAACGTTGGACAGAAACTTAGATAAATATGGGGCTTTTGACAAACTAGGAAAAAAATATGGCAGAAAAGTTTCAGATGACAAAAAAAACATATTTATTACAAACATATCCGGAAAAACACTATTTTTTTATGTGAACAGAAACTTAAGTAAATTTGTATAAAGCATGTGATGAAGTATAACAAAACTTAAAAGAACGGTATAAAAAATTTGTAGCATATCGCTTTGTTTTTGTTATTAAAGTCCATTTTTACGAATCTATTAATCTGACAAGTAATAGGCTTTCAAAACTTTTAGTTTATTAATTGGTTGTCATGGAAACAACATAAACTACAATGACCGGCCTACCTCATTTATAGTGATTATTGTTTAAAACGCATTTTTTCAAATTTGACAATAAAAGAAGAAGTAAAATACCATGTGTAATACATCAATGGATTCAGAAAAATAAATGCTGTTTAATTATGCAAATAGCAAAAATTGCGCCTATAAGAAAATATAAAGTTGGTTATCATAAAACAAAAATGAATCGATCTGGGAAATATTTGTGACCACCAACCGTTTCGGTTTAAAAAGTTGCTTGGGCAATGTTTTTACACATTTAAAATATTTCAAATTCCAAAGACGATTTTAAAAAATCGTATTTTCCGGTTTTTCCTAATTTTCTCGGATACCGTTTGAGATATTTTCAACTTCTCTTTGGATTATCAATGAGCAACTTTGCCAAATTTAATCTTATACTCTAGCTATTATAATAAGGGAGATCTCCATGCTTAAACTCGAATTCAATCACCCTGTATGTTCGCATAAAGTTATTTTCACAAACTGTATATAAATTGTTAAATTTGTAGGTTTTATTGTTATATTTATATTATTTTGGTTTAAAATATGTAATTTGTGAACTGGAAATTATTGATTTGGAGTTCACGCAAATTAAAAAAAAATTGATGTAATGGACACTTCAGTTAATTCAAATAACCGAGGTTTTCCTGTACACCTAAAATAAGTGGCGTCAAAGTTTGTTGAGAATAGTTGTAAAAGTACAGTCTTTCAAAAATACCGTGTATATTTAGGGTTTATAAAAAAAAAATTACTTACCTGTGGGCTATGAAGTTTTAACTCGAATCTTCTTCATTCCTTTTACACCAATTTTCATTGTGTTCTTCTCCATGGTCGTCTTCGATGCGTCTAAATTGACGTCTTAGTGCGTTAAACTTGTCCGGCCACCAGGCGGATCTAAGAAAACCGCATTATTGCAACTATGTTTCCGGATTTCAGCTGTGTAGAAATCCGTTTCAATATTTATATTATGTAAATTTTTATATTACGCTGTTTATATTTTTTTCGAGCTACATAAAAAAGTTGGGGCTTTTAAAAGAATGCAACGTTGATTGAAATTTATGTCGATGGCTAGCGTATGTCGCATAGAAATACCGGGGGATGAATTAACGTTCACAAAGTGGTATCGAATGATAATATGCGTGTTGATCGTGGAATTACCACATAATAGAGGACACCCGATATCCGACAATAACTAATGTTCCGTGGTAGCTTGATCTAAAAAGAGGGGTTCTGGAAAATAAAAAAGTCGAATGCGCAATCCATGGTTTCCGGGATGTATTATACGTGTATTGAACAGTGATTTGGCTATAACTTGTATTTAAATATCATTACCACGTGAACTTCGGCAAATAAAACACTGAGTAAATAAACGACACAGAATCTTTAAAAAAAGTTATGAAAGCTGATGTGTCGATTTGAGTATCATTAAGTTCTATTCCTAAATAGTTTCACAGCATTGTGTTGATTTTTCAAAGCGTAAAAATGTTTTTCTTGTCATAAATACGTCTCAAAAGTCCTTGCGTTTGTTAAAAAAACTGCAATGAATTTTAAACAATTGCTTAACGTCATGATTGTATAGGGTGCGCCAATAGTGCGATTTTTAATGAAACTATAATATTTCTAGACGTGCATGTTTTAAAATTAGTTTCAAGTATACAGGGTGTTTCTTAAAAGTGGGGCGTCACTAAAGGTTTTTTTGTTTTAAATTGAACAAATACCCAGTATATTTTTGCAATATCGAATTCAGCAAGAAAATCTCCATATGACAGTATATTGTTTTTATAATTTTTTTGCGACGTTGCCACTTTATCTCAAAAAATCTTTGAATTTCCAGAAAAACATGGTTCAATACTTATCAAGAGCACAACGTTATGAATAATAATTGGCAAATGATATTTTGTACATACAAAGTCAAAAGGTGGCGTCATAGTCTAAATACATCAAAATTAATTTATAGTATACAGGGTGTTTTTTTTTTTTATAGATGTGCCAACTTCCCAATTTTCAAACATCAATAAGTTTATTTTTTCAAAAGGAACACCCTGTTTATTATTATGTCATTTTGTTGCATTTTTGTTTTTCTTCAACTTTTCTTAATACTTACCTATACTCACAATCAGTGGTGAGCTATGAAATTTTTAACAAAGGGCTCGCTCATAGTTAAATTAAAAAAATAATCAATGTTTATTATATGTTATTATATTGTTTATTCACAAAAATAATACATGTACATATTCAAAAAGTCTGCAACAAATGGAAAAGTTTTTTATTATTGATTTCTCAGAAAATTTTATTCTTGATAAAAGTTGGTGCATGGTCTAAAACCAATACTTATTAAAATAAAAAAAGTACCATAAAAAGTCATAGGACACTAGATTTTAGCAATTTTTGAAATTTTCGCAGTAGTAAAGTGCCTGTATTTTAAGAGATACTAAAAATATGTATAGGAAAGAGTTATTTAGAATTTAAAAATAAGGCTAGATTTTAAATTTTGACAATCAAATTCAAATTTTTATTTTTTACGAAATTTTAATATTCAAGTCTGCAAAAAATGGAAAAGTTTTTTATTATTGATTTCCCAGAAAATTTAATTTTTGATAAAAGTTGGTGCATGGTCTAATACTAATATTAAGATAAAAACTCTTTTCCATAATATTTTTTGTATCTCTTAAAATAAGGGCACCTTAATCTTGGGAATATTTAGTGTCCTATGACTGTTTGTTAAACTTTTTTCGTCTTAATATTAGTTTTAGATTATGCACCCACTTTTATCAGAAATAAAATTTTCTGAGAAATCAATAATAAAAAACTTTTTCATTTGTTGCAGACTTTTTGAATGACGCTGTATAATATTAAAATTAAAATACCTATTAAAAAAACAATAATAAAATCATAAAGACTAGATACAAATGTCAACAATATAAATGCATAAATTACAATAAAATAAAGAAAACGTTGCCATTTATAAACAAAAAATCTCTAAAACAAATACACTTATGCCAAAAGCTGCCAATTCTATTTCCTTCCTGCTTCACGTTTTGTGATCTTCTAGGATGATCCATAGCCGAGCGATAATTTTTTAAAAAAGATTTAACATTTAACGTAAGGGTGCGGATTAAACTCTTTCAAAGATTTTCCATTTAAACAGATTTGTGCATTATCGTGAGTATTCGAGTGATTGTAAATAAATTCAAAAAATGCTATTGCGCGAAGGGTTATCCTAAACTTAATCGTCATTGCTTGATAGGCATGACTTCGTCGCTTCACAAATGTATGTAATAAAAATGATTTTAAGATTATTATATTTTCTTTTTGAGAAAATGGTTACCAAGAAGAACAAGGGGCTCGCAAATTATACAACAATTTAACAAAGCTCACCACTGCCTATACTATACCTAAAGTGAATATTTTCTGAGATATTTACATTTCACTTACTCTTATATGCGTTGTGTAGAAATTTCCTAATTATTTTGAAGTAGGCCCTGACTTTGACAATAAATGTATATTAATAACTTAACACTTATCATACTTGCCGCATTGTATTTATACCTATAACATTACCTGTTGATCGGGCAAATTCTAGAATTAATTCTTGGAACATTGAATATCGGCCTACCCATATAATTAACTTTTTTTCCTTAAAATTTTAAATATATAAGTAAAATAAGTGATTTTTGAACACTTTCAACTTACACGAATCATTTAAAATAACCAAAAGTTTTCTAAATAAAAGCTGCTTGCATAGCTGTACTTCTATCCTAGTGATAAATTTTTGAATTAATAAAGTAATCCATTTAGAACTATACATAAGCTTCATTAAAAACTACTTATATTTTTTCGAAGAATCTGTTGTCGAAATGCAGTACAATGCACTTCAAGATGAAGGTATCTTGCAGCTGGTATTGCTTTTCGATAAGAGACCTGCCGAAAAATGATAAGTGATTTTCATTTAAGCCTATTTATACAATTTTTTTTATTTACTTTAAAAGATTTAAGTTAAAAGTTTTTTAATAAATAATATACGCATGGATTCTATTAAAAACTGACTTCATTTAAAATTATACCACAAGAAAGTTGGTACTAACGTCTACAGTGGCATCACGCCCCAGTTTTTTTTACGATCAAACTAAATTATTACCATTTTTTCATACCCAGATTCACGCTACAATCACAAACGTTTTTTCCACATTTTAATTGTCAAAACTTAATGAACACATCAGGGCATCAGCGATAATTTCAACTTTCACACGCTAAAATCTCGATAATCAATTGTTAGTAACAGCATAAAAAGCTAATGAGGGTTCATCTATTAAAATGACAATGGAAGTTTTTACTTCATAAGTGTTTGGGCGTGGGGTGGGTTTTGAATGGGGTGGTTTGATTTCATAACATTGTGACCGAAGATAAATGTATGTCATGTTAATTTGAAGGGCGACGGACTTACCATTTAAAATTAGATGGTTTATTTTAACAGAAACACTGCTATGACCGACGTTGGCACTTGAAAAACGTTTTTAAAGTTTGATCATACATAAATAAAAGCAGTGTGAATAATATCCTAAGCAAATTAACACAGAGTCGACTTTTATCTCGCTACAATACAAAAGTAGGTTTGAATAAATGCAATGATACAAGGCGAGAAGTCGAATTGCGCAGAAAATACCTTTTTACACTTTGATTTTTACGAAAATTTACCTTTAAAATACTTCCTGATTTATAATAACATTACAAAAGTATTGCACTGAATTTGTCAAAAAAAATTCGATTCAAAAAAATTCCAAGAACATCTTTTACCCATGCTTTGAGTTTGCAAGACAAATTGTAAAAAAAAAAACTGATTTTAATTACGCTAGCGAGCAAATTTATGCGAATTAACCATTGATTTTAATGAGCAGCAATTACTGTCAATCATAACTTGTTATGGGACTCCTTTAGCGTCATTATTTCTATTACCAACTTTATACTTCTCATGTGACTTGCACATTTCGCGGTGGGAAGTTTGGATAATTTATCAGCTATCAATTAACTTGGGTTTGTGAGTGGTTACACTAAAGAATACTAGATATTTTTGCAAATAGACAGATGGACGAACAGCTTAATGATATTTCCAAAATATGTACTTATGTACGAAATTATATGTTCATCATTAGATCAAAAGTTGAAGCGTTTTAGATGGATGCTTGAATTTTTTGAGTGAATTATTTGTTAATATAAATAAGTTTAATTGAAAATTTCCTTCACCTGTCAAATTTGCGTTTTCAACCAATCACTAATCTTAAATCTTCTAAAGACTACCAATAGGAGCATTATTACACAGTAATAATTGTACATTCCCTCTCAGATGTTGATCCTCTTGTCAAATTTGCGTTTTCGACCAATAACAAACTCAGATTTCCTAGATACGACCAATAAACATAATCATATACTGATAATATGCTTTTCGCAATTCATAGATTTCCATGCGTTTATTGGTCGTTTCTAAGAAATCTGAGTTTGTTATTGGTCGAAAATATAAATTTGGAGAGGGAATTAAATATTTTGGTCTTGGTAATTTTTTGATGAATTTCGGCGACCAGTAGCGTTACTTTAATAGTTTAATATAGATTAAACCACACCCCTGACGCATCACTCTGAGAGTGCTTGTAAAATTTGACATAACATACATTTTATTTGACAGGTAGGTTAGGTGAAAGAAATTTTCTGATAAAATATAACTCGTGCGTTGCAAATAATCGACAATTTTTGACAAATCTTCACTCATGCAAGTTGAATCAGAAAAAATCACTCAACTCAACTTGCATTCGGGCATATTTACCAAAAATTATCGATAATTTTCAATGCACTTATATTACTACTGAAAATCGCTCACATTTTTTTACAGAGAATCTGTTGTGGAAATGGTAGATCAGTTTTCATACTCTCGTTTCTTCATCGAGTATCTAATATTGAACACTCAGTATAACATGCACCTTTAAAATGGTTTTTCAAAGCTTGGTGTACCTGAAAACGTTGTAAAAATTATTTTTTGCCTTGTTAAAGGTAATTTATGCACAAATTTTTACATTTCTGTAAGTCCACAGGGTGTACATATCCTCCACTAAACTTGTTTCCTGTTATTAAAACGATTTCGTGGCTGGTAATGCTAATTTGATCGCTTTAAGCTTTGGCAAAATTCTTTTATTATTGGTAAATGGTAATCTACACACCCGAAAGGCAATGATTTTTCGAAATCGAGGTGTGAATTGCGTATTAATCGGTTATTAAAATGATTGCATGGTGTTTCTTTGGCGGAGCGTGTATAGTTTGTTGTTCGAATATGGAATGTAGCTTACCTACAGACCTAGTACAGGTGTCTAGTATATGTTCTTCAGTTTACCACCGCCAGCATCCAAGCTGATATTGATTTACGATATATTATTATAACATTACTCCATGTAGAGGCTCTTTAGAGGATAAATTGTCGAAAAAAGAGTCATGCAGGTGTAGTATTGGAGGCTTTTGTACAAATTTAATTGATGATCGGTACACAAATATCTAAGAAGGTGCAGTAAAATTACGCGATTCATACAGAATTTTTGTTTGTAGGTATTGGGTAATTTATTTGCTGTAATGAAATTGTAATTTATTGAATATGCGAGTGAGCTGATTTTAAAAGAACGTAGAAAAATGTGTTGTTTCGTTCGGGTACTCATTTTTGGAAATCTACAAGCCATGAATGTTTATAAGAGTCTAACCCAAAAAATTGTAAAAATTAAAAAAAAAATGCAACACAGTTACACTCAAAAAATTGTACAAAAAAGTTTTATAAATCACTTCAAAAAACTTTGAACAAAAAACTATTTTTTTTCTGGAAAATGTGCATAATTTTTAGGGTACAAAAGATTTACCGAAAAATCATAAACACTACTTCAGTTTCTAGAAAATATTGTGTTCAGGAACTTTAAAATTACTGGAGAATTCTGTAAACCATAAAATTTGGTAAGTTTTTGCAAAAGAAGCCCAACTTACAAGCTTTAAAAACTTCGAAAAATCTATGAAAAATAGGCGCACTGCATTTTAGTAAAAAATTGCTTCACAAGTTTTGAAAAACTTTGCTATGAAATCTTTAAAAGAATATAAAACATTTTTGAAAAAATGTGCAACTACCTTAAGTTACAACAATTTCCTAAAAAAGTATAAAGTTTAACAAAATGAAACATTACTATAAAAAAAAATCCATGTCATAGAATTTGAAAAGAGTTTGCAAAAAATGTGTACTCTTACGTTATAAATATTTTAAGATGAAAAATATTCAAAAACTGATAAATTTGTACGTTTGAAAAACTTTTGGATGAAACCACAACCCTAACTTGGGTGTTTTAAAAATTCATATAGGTACACTTAATTTTTTGAAACTCTAATATCCAAAAACGAAGAAGATTCTATAAGATATCGACAACCTCAAACATTTTAAGACTTTGGAAAATATGCGCAATACAATTCAATAATATCAAAAAAAATTTGAAAAGTGCATATAAGAAAGCTCAAAGAATTTTATGAAAACATTTCTAAAAATCTAGGACTAAAAAAATTCTTCAGTTTAAAGAAAAATCTAAAGCCAAAGAGTTTTGTAAAATCGCTCTATACTAAACACATATCTTTTTTTGAAATTGTCTGCGACCCTTAAAATACCGTATATTTAATTTTTGTTTTGTAAAAAACGATGTACATAGATGTTCAAAAAGCCCTACAATATTTTTATGAGAAAAAATTTACTGGAATGCTTTTTGATTCAAGCACAGTTGATCTGAGCTTTACAAAATTGGTTTCAGTTTTGAATACAAGCAAAAATGTTATCAAACATCTTAATTTAAGAATCGCAAACCACAAATTGACCAGACCTGCTTTTGAGTGATAAATTATCACGAAATATATACAGGATGATTCTACAAAGAAGATTTTTAATAAAAATCTCAGTGAGGCATATACAATTTTAGACGAAATATGTCTTTGTGCACAAGATTATGTGGTTGGTTTTTGTATAGAACATGGCTCAACAATGCTCTCCAATAAATACACCTGACGGTTTCATAAAATCACCCTGTATATATTTATTACTGCAGTTTATCTTGTACATCTAGCTTCAACGTTACAGCTTAAAATGTAGTCAAGTATTAATACTATATATCACCACTAGCACGTGTTTTAAAGTAAACTGCTATCACCTGTACCCCTATAACACAGTGTATCACAATTAGATATGTTTTATCGCTTAAACTTATATTCTAATTGTTTGTTGTAAAGGTGCGCCGCTAATAACATCGGTTAATACGACAGCAATACTAAAACATCGGCTGTTTTTGTTAATTTCTGCGATTGGTTAAGTCGTGTGTGTGGTAAGTTAGGAGACAACAATTAAGAGTACGTATTGATAGTGTTTAGTTAGGTGCAATTGATTTGACCTCGAGTAGATTTTCATTTGTAGCGCAGCTGAGCTACCCTTTATTTCATTAATTCGTTTGATGAACGTTAACATTCCCTCCTTAATTGTTTAACTACCGTCTGCTGAAGATTTAATGCTTTCGTGTGATGGGCTTTGTTAAAACTTAGGGAGGAATATTTTGGTAAAATGACAACGAATGCTCGCTAGATGCGAACCTTGGATAACAGAATATTTATTACAAAAAAAAAACACGATTTAATAGCGGTTGCAAGTGTATGAGGACATTAAACGATAGAGCAGGTACTAAGTTTTAAACATTTAGCAACAATAATTATTGCGCAAGTTTTTTGCAACAGCGTAAGCCAGTGGTTTCCAACCTTTTTGTACCTACGCCCCCCTTTTTCATAAAAAAAAAAAAAATTGCGCCCCCCTAACTTTTCGTAACAATCTAATTTCATACTTTAATAATTATTTAATGGGCTACAAAACAAATATACCATATTCTGTAAAAACAAAGTTATTTTTGTTTGTTTGTATTCAAAAATAATATTTTGGCAACAGCTGCGAGCCCCCCTTGCAATAGCCTCGCGCCCCCCTAGGGGGGCGCGCCCCACAGGTTGGAAACCACTGGCGTAAGCCATGGAATTAGGAACTTTCCAAACATTTTTAATTCCTGAAAGTTCCATTTTTTGTTAGTAAAACGAGCCAGAGTTTTTAAAAAAGGGTTCGGAAAAAAATGCGACAAGTGAAAACGTTTTACCTTAAAATTCGATTTCTCCGAAAACCGCGAGTCCTAATTAATTTAATAACTTTTTTATTTTTCATTCAATTTTGACGTTTTTTTTTGCTTATTCTAGAGCCAAAAATTCACTTTGTCCCGGGATGTGTCAAAACGGTCATTTCTTTTGTTTTTTATAATTTTCACTTTTCGCGAAAATGTTGCTAAATACCTATGGCGTTTTTGTAACGGCGCCGGCGTAGGCAATGAAATTACGAATTTACAGGAACGATAATTTTTATTTTCCAAAAGGTCCATTCTTTGGAAGTAAAATGAGCAAAAGTTTTTGAAAATAGAATTCATAGTTCCGAAGAAAACTGCGAAAAACGAACCGCATGTGAAACGCGCTTTTCCTTAAAATTTGGCCTCCCCGGAAACACCGCGAGTTCTAAGTTATTTAATAATATTTTTAGTTTTAAACGGATTTTCACGTTTTTAGGCTTAAATTAAAGCCAAAAGATCACTTCATCCCGTGACCTGTCAAAATTCTCATTTCTTTTGTTTATCATAGTTTTACGATTCGTGAAAATGTTGCTTAAAATGGTGTTTGTTTTTGTTTCAGCATGAGCAGACTCATGCGTTTATAAAAATGAAACGCCAATAATAGCAATGAAACCCTCAACAGAACTACCCAGCAATATCTTTAATCTCTTCTAGTGGCATTGAAGTTTAAAGAAATTAATTATACAGCCCGCACTTTAAAATATTGTATTGAGTATGGCAAGATTTGACGATAGCACTGCGTTAGGGAGACTTTTAGATAAGGCTCTGTAATTGATTGACACTATTTCGATTTAAACATGGGAGTAAATTGTATAAAGAACTGTTTAATTTTTATTTTTAATGACCACCATCGTTGGTTTAGCAATCAACAAACACGTAGAAAAAGATATAGTTAATAAATATAAAAATAGCTTTTATTTATGGCTTGCGCGTTTTTTAAATGAAGCTTGAGATTCACTTTTCAAATATTGTTTATTACTTGGTTTATCGAATGCTAATACTGGAAGCTACTCTTAATTATTCAGTAGTATCCCAACTGTTTCAAAAAAAAAAAAAAAAAAATTGAAAACATTTCATTTGTTGAAACTGTCGATGAATTCTTGAAGAAAGTATTTGAAAAATGCCCAAAAATAATTCAGTCTTTAAAAATATCCGTTATGTTTGGTGTTTACCTATACATATCTTGTTAAACTTCATACTACAATATTCGCACGGTCGCAAATTTTATTCAATATTCAATTGTATACTCTCAAATAAAAAAAAGCTAATAGGGTTCAATTATTAAAATGACATAGTCCATATTTCGTATGATACAGGTCTCTAGTCGTGGGGTGTGCCGTTTAAGAGGGTGGTTTGATTTTGTACTAGTGTGACGGAAGATTGATTAATGGGATGTTAATCTAGAGGGCTTGTGACTTTCAAGTTAAATCAGAGCGTGTAACAGCCCTCTAGTTACTCCCTTGTGAAATAGTAGGCCGTGCATCGACAAACGGGATCATTAATTCATAGCCCAAAAATTAAAAGCAACTTACGTGGTTTAAATTTTTTTTATGCAAAGAAACTTGAAAACTTTTGTGTACACATAAGGTAAACATACCAGTGTTCAGTGTTGGACACTTAAAGATGCTGTTTTATGAAAAAAAAATTCACTTTATGTACCGACCACTTAAAAATAATTAAAAATCAATAGACCAAATGATAGACTGAACCTTCTACTCTTTAGTTAAGTAATGAAAATTGACTATAGTTAACGTTTATGGTGTTCAAAATCACAAAAAATGTACATTATGTCACTTATCCACAATTGAACACCTCCAAGATGACCAATTTCTAATTTGAACTGGTTAATATCCAGTAATGACCGTGATCTAATTTGAGGTTTCCTAATTTCCTTGCTTTTCTCCTTGTGCCTTTTCTTCTTCTTTTTTGTTGAAATATTGCTGCCATGCCTCAGATGTAACAAGAGATGGAAGTCTCTTTTTGCTGCTGATCGGTTTTGTGTCATTTGAAGACTTTGGTCAAAGAAGTTCCCTTTTAATAGGGATTATATCAGATGAATTAATGGATTATGACGAGTAGATGCTACAGCAGGGGTGGGCAAACGGTCGATCGCGATCGACAGGTTGATCGCGAACAGTTCGACAGTCGATCGCAGACATTTTAGTCCAAAACATTTATCAATAAAGTACATTGCACAAAATAGTAAATACAATGTATTTAATATATTATTATCGATAAAGACCTTAATTAAATTTTTATTTGTTTTTAATTTAACCCATTTTTCGAAGTCGATCGCGCATAGGTAAATAAAAAGAATTAATGTCGATCATACCAGTATTAAGTTTGCCCACCCCTGTGCTACAGCATTATTGGATGTAGATGATACATTATTGTTGGGCTTAGTGGGTGAATTAATCGGGATTGATGTAACATGTAAGGTTCACAAATTCATTTAAGAATTGTCACTAAATTTTCTAATTCAGTTTGATCACCATGTTTCTTTAATTCTGCACTCTTACTGGTTCTATAAGAATCTGTTTAATGTTTCTCCAGAGGTTATTAAGCTTTTTTATCGATTCTTGGCCTATTAAATCTTCTCCCATATTGTGATTCTTTATTTGAATTAGACTGTCTTGTGGTACTAAGCTTTCAACTCTTTCAACTCTTTCACGAAATTCCTTATTCTTTAATGTTGCTGCGGTTGTATTTATTTGTAATTTGGCAGATTCGTTAGAAGATAGATTTGAGCGAGTTCTTTGAACAATACATTTAGGGTAGTCTACATTATCAGCGCTGAATATTTATGTGTACCAATACCAATAATGGTCACCAGTGTCCAAAGTTGGTTATATTATCGAAACTGATAGCTATCAGTTTGTCATGGGCTTACTAGTAGTACAACAGAGAAATAAATCTACGTTTACTCCAAAATTACCTAATTTGGAGAAAGTGTTCAACACTGGAACTTAACTGAATTTTGTAATCCAGTATTGAGCACTGAGCCTTAAAAAGCAAATTAAGAAAATTTTAAATAATAACGCCATAGTAGTAGTCTAAGACATGTCTAAATATAAAAAACTAAATAAAAAGTATGTAATGCACTCAGTAACAAAATAACCCTATCAACTAGACTTACCTGGCTTAACAGTCACTACAAAACACACTTTTGGTCTGGTGCGAGGTTAAGTATCATTGCCATTGATACGATTTTTTTTTTAAACCAAATGTTCTAAGTAAATCACCCGAGAACAAATAGTGTATGTAGTACAGATGTGCAGTATTCTAATGGTGTCAAATAAGGAGATAAAAAATGTTTCAAATTCTTATTTTTGCAATTTGCAATTTGAAATCTCAAGTGTCCACGTCATTATCCTACTAAGGGGACGAATACATTTTTTGATCAGGTTTCTAAGGTTGCGATTTGTGTTGTATGAAATCTAGCACTCATGGAGGTAACAAAGAAAAAGACTAGGTTGAACAGAAAAAACTTTAAAAATTCTTAGCACTAATCAACTTTATGCTTATGACATTATTTTATAAACCAAATCAAGCTTTAAAATACCAATATTGACCAAACTTTTTGTGTTAAGTCCATTAAATTTTTAAATATTTTGTTTTTACGTATACAGCTTAAGAAATTACATGTTAACGAAAGCATCTAATTGTCTTGTAATAATTAAGCTTCTGATAATGCGATGCATCAACAATTTTTGTCTTATTTACTTCAAGTAATTACGTCTGAATGTGTGTTATTATAATTTGCATACAAATGTGAATAGTTGAGAGAAATAAGCGATCAAAAAAGAACAGTCACTAGTCATTAGATGTAAATTGACTGACATGACAGGAAACACGTTTTGCAGCAAAAAGAGTGCGTTCAAGTTTGCTGTACACATCGCCAACGGCAGACTAGACACTAGACACCTGTTCTAGGTCTGTAGGTGAGATCGTGCAGTCTCGCAAGCGTCTAGACTCTTGCAAAAGTACAGCAGGATGCAGCTTTGCCAATCTACAGGGCGAGTTTCATTAAATCTTTTATCTGCACTTAATCAAAACAAGATTTATTTTTGTTAATGCAGCAAGTTTTTCTTGCAAGCGAAAAACAAAAACTCGGAATACTTCATTAATATACAAGATTTATAAAACAAAAACCGATATTATAATAATCTACTAAGGTATCTTGGTAATTTATTTTTCCTGCACTTAGAACATTAGCCGGAGCGTTTAAAAAATGCTTGAAGGCGCATGTTGCAAGTACGAAAAGTTTTAAAAGATTGGAGTCAACAATTTTCTTGGCAGCGAACGGCTCTGAAGAAGTATGCGATAATGGGTTACTTGTTTTTTGAATTAACCAGATTCGTCCTGGAGCGTAAAGTGTACGCAAAAATACAGGATGTGTGCGGAAAAAATGGCCGTAAACAACTCAACTTGCAGGAAACCTACACAGTACACACAATACATGCACAAACTTTTAAATTGAAATTCGCGATAAAAATTACTAATACTTATATTTCAAAATGTACTGATGAATTTACTTATTACTTATGCATTTTATGAATATTAATGATGATGAAAAACTACTTGAATAAACTTATAAAGAAATACCGGGTGATTCAGTTTGACTGTCGCACCCCTATAACTTTGTAAGTATTGAGAATAACCCCAACAACCCTTATATATTTGAAATCAGCGAGAAATTCTCTATTAAGTGATGTGTTTTTGTTACCTCTACGATGACGTATGTCAAATCCGCGATAGGCAACTGTTTTTTTTTAAATTACATATAAAAGATTTTGTTGTTGATTAGGATAGAGAATTTAATTCTGAATCCGACGATGTACTCAAAAAGTAGGAATACATTAAAAAAAATTCGAGAAAAATCAGCAGTGGCGGCCATTTTGAATACATTAAAATCTAATTTTTTATGTCGGCGTTTATTATTTGTTTTTATTTTTATTAAAAATTAATTTTTAATACATTTTCATTGATAGTTACCGTATAATTTTTAAGATTTGATAGTTTTTTGTTATGTTAAATAGACTGTTTGCTATAATTTGAATAAACTTTGAACTGATTTTTCTCGAAAATTTTCTTATGCATGCCTACTTTTTGAGTACATGGTTGGATTCAGAATTAAATTCTCTATCCGAATCTACAAAAAAATGTATACTATGTAATTTAAAAAAAAAACAGTTGCCTATCGTGGATTTGACATACGTCATCGTAGAAGTAACAAAAACACATCACTTAATAGAAAATTTCTCGCTGATTTCAAATATATAAGGGTTGTTGGGGTTATTCTCAATACCTACAAAGTTATAGGGGTGCGACTGTCAAACTGAATCACCCGGTATATTACATAAATTACTTATATTATACAATTTACTCATCAATTTTTTAAAATTACTGTCTTATCAAACATCAGTTCAGTAAAACACATCGGACAAAATCAACGTAAGTCCGTAGTTTTCATAAAATATTAAGTGTTAAAGTAGCTTAAGTCACTTTACAGTAAAAAATGGCGATTCGTTAACGTCTGTGTGAAATTATGAATATTGAGAAAAATATGAGTAACCGAGATAACAAATATACGTGAAATTTATCTATAGTTGGAATATTTTATGCACATTAAATGTGTTAAATATTATAAAAACAACTTATGCCACTTTCAAAATAAACGGCTTATACAAGGTGTTTCTTAAATATTGCGAAAAAATTCTGGAGGTGATTCCTTATCGAAAATTAAGGGGGGATTTTTATATAATTTTTTTTCCATAGACGTCTCCTTTCGGAGTTACACCCCCTAAAGGGGAGCGGTAAAATTAGGTTTTTATTTTATTTCTCAAATTTCGATGAATGTAGGAGAACGATATTTTGTAGATGTTTTATACTTATTAAAAGGTTTCCCATAGTAATATTTAAATCAATTCCCACATTCACAGGGGGCTGAAAAGTGCGACCCCTTTTGTTCTTTTTATCAGAACTTTTTGGTGGGTTAAAATTTTGCTTTATATATATTTTTTTATTCTTAAAATTTTCTCGTAAAACCTACCGTTTTTAAGTAAAAAATTAAATAAATAAACATGAACCATCAAATATTCCGATATAAAACGATTAATGTTGGTGGTTGCTATGGTTTGATTAAGTTCATATTGGATAGAATTGACGGGTATTTCATTTTGACGTTTACGCTAAAACGCCCGTCAATTCTACCCAATATGAACATAAACAAACCATGGCAACCACCAAAATGAATCGTTTTATACTGGAATATTTCATGGTTCATGTTTTTTTATTTAATTTTTTACTGAGAAACGGTAGGTTTTACGAGAAAAGTTTAAGAATAAAAAACTTTTAAACAAATCAAACTTTCAAATAAAAATTTCAAAATTGCAAAATGTTAACCCACCAAAAAGTTCTGATAAAAAACCAACAGGGGTCGCACTTTTCAGCCCCCTGTGAAGGTGGGAGATGGTTGAAAATATTACTATGGGAAACCTCTTACTAAGTATAAAACATCTACCAAATATCATTTTCCTACATTTATCCAAATTTGAGAAACAAAATAAAAACCTAATTTTACCGCTCCCCTTTAGGGGGGTGTAACTCCGAAAGGAGACGTCTAAGAAAACATTTTTATATGAAAGACCCCTATTAAATTTCGAGAAGGACCTTTTGAATTTTTTCGCAGTATTTAAGAAACACCCTGCATAATGTTTTAAAAGGCCATCAATGCTAAGGAACATGCAGAATTTAAAATTGTAAATTCATCTACGAAACAAGAAAAGCCAATTTATAAATTAAATAATTTTAACATTCAATAGTTTTTATTATTACCAATAAAATTATTATTATTTACACAGTTTAAAGTTATATGTTAGAATAGTCTGCTTTAATGCAATTCCAAATAAGTTACATTTCTGATAAAATGATCAAGAGAAGAGGGTCAAAAAACCGGTAATGAATTTCGAAAATAGATCTTTTGAATAAAGATAAGTGATTTAAATAAACTTGTAACTGTGATAAAATATATTCCTGTTCTGTATACTGCAATTATTAGGTGAATTTTTTCGCAGATAGAAAATCAGTTCAGTATGAAACCCAATAACCAATAAAAACCAAATAATTTTCATCTGCCCTCCGATTGTCACTTTTAAGGTTGTTTTTGTTTGGTTTGTAAACAAATGGACGGGTTTAAGGAGTTCTTGCGATACATAATCAATTTAAGTCGTTGTACAACACATATTTTTTGACCTGACATGAATCGATGATGTTTAAAATGCTGTCTGTTAATCGGACGAAGTTGGCACGAAGTTTTTCAACTTAATTTGTTATTGCAATGCACCGAGAAGGATGCGAATCAACTGTTGATACGTTCGATTTGTTGCTCGATCTATATAGACTTCTCAAATCATTGCGAATAAGCGTGGAAAATTCGAAGCATCCACATTGTTTTTTCGCGATAACATGTTTTGCGATTACTGTCGAGTCGTTTTAAAAAAAAATATTCATAAAACAACCACCCATACCGACAGATAATCGCGTTTTTTAAAAGCATGTACAAAATTTTAATGCCGTTTCCATTTATACTCAGTTAAACTAATTAAAACCGGACTTACCAGAACTTGCGCTGTGGAAGTCAACCTAGCAAATATCTTTAATTAGCAGCTGGTTGTGTAGATAAATTGAATTGTGTATTTTTAGAATCACTTACTCATCTATCAAGGATTAGGGATAGTTTTTAGTGCTTGAAGTAATGGTTTTTGTTACATCTAAATCTTCGTAATTGACTCATTATTAATTAGACAACTAAGAACCTGTCCACGTCAAGTTGGTAGGGTTGTGAAATTACTGTATCACAAAGTTTCTGCGGGTGTTTTTGACTTATGGTACAAAGAAATTTGAAGCAATTTAACAGTATGTAGAAATTAAGTAATAGCCGTCATTATTGTTGGCGATATTCAACATTATTCTGCTGAAAATCCTTTAAAAAGTACGTTAAATTGAGTAAAAACCTTGCAGAATCCGAATCAACAAAAACATGTATACTTGTAATTAAAAAAAAAAAAAAAACCAGTTGCCTATCGCGGATTTGACATACGTCATTGTAGAGATAACAAATGCACATCACTTAATAGAGAATTTGTCGCCGTTTCCAAATATGTGAGGTTTGTTGGGGTTATTTTCAATAACTAAAAAGTTATAGTGGCGCGACAGTCAAACTGAATCACTAGGTATATGAGTTAAAGTTATAAACAGATAACCCCATTTATACTATTAAGGTCAAAATATAAAATCATCTCCAAGAATTGGTCCATAGTTGTTTTAATTGCGAAAATTCTACGAGAGGCAGCTAAAAAAATGGAAATTACAGTTGGAGAAACTATAATTGGTTGAAGATATACCGGATGAGATTTTTTACAATTCTTTATTTTTAGAAGCAGTATAAGGAATTAGACTTTGCATGGGCTTGTAGAAAAACCAGCAAAACAGAATGAAAAATATAATAAGGCGCTTAAAATGAACTGCAAAAATCTAAAAAATATAAGTTTGTCTATGAAATATGAAATAACAGTCTTAATCACGAACTAGTCCATGACGTTATCAAACCAGGCCACATTTTAAAGCGAATACTGATTGGTTGATCTACTTTCGGTTGTGGCCTCGCGTTTAACATTTTCATCTTTTAGGCTTAGGCTCATACGCGTAAAAAAAGAAATGTTT
The DNA here is from genome assembly GCA_947652605.1 of Elmis aenea. Classification (NCBI taxonomy): domain Eukaryota; kingdom Metazoa; phylum Arthropoda; class Insecta; order Coleoptera; family Elmidae; genus Elmis; species Elmis aenea. The sequence continues at coordinate 20,818,848 of OX393580.1, read as the reverse complement.
CCGCCCGGGATCGAACCGGGGACCTTCCGCGTGTTAGGCGGATGTGATAACCACTACACCACGGAAACACGTTGATAATTTAATTAAGTTTTTGTGAAATCAGCAAATTTTATGTAAAAAAGTGGCACAATAAAAAATTAAAAGAATTTTAACGTTTTTCTAAACGCATAAGTACCTAATATGCTATTTCTCGGTAACTTTGAGGAAATCTTTCGCAGTTATAAACGGTTTTGGGAATACAAAGTTAAATAAAGCACATTTAGTTAATTAAATTAATATACCTACATGATGCAAGATTAGTCAAAAAAAATAACACATCAAAATTGATCTACAGCGTCATTCAAAAAGTCTGTAACATATGGAAAAAAAATATTGTTGATTTCTTAGAAAATTTTATTCTTGATAAAAGTTGGCGAATGGGCTAAAACTAATATGACGATGAAAAAAAGTGCAATAAGAGGTCATAGGACACTAAATTTGAGCGAATTTTGAAATATTCGCAGTAGTAAAGTGCGCCCTTATTTTAATAGATACAAAAAAATTTATCAGGATAAAATTTTCTGAGAAATCAATAAAACTTACATTTGTTGCAGACTTTTTCAATGTTAAAATTTATTAAAAAATAAAAATTGGAATTTGACCGTCAACATTTGAATCTAGCCTTATTTTTAGGTTTCAAATAACTTTTTCCCCTAAAATTTTTGTATCTCTTAAAATAAGGGCACTATAGGTACTCTTGCGAATATTTCAAAAATCGCTAAAATCTAGGGTCGTATGACTTTTAATCGATTTAAAAAAAATATTAATATTAGTTTTATACCATGCACCAACTTTTATCAAGAATAAAATTTTTTGAGAAATCAATAATAAAAAACTTTTTCATTTGTTGCAGACTTTTCAATGACGCTGTAAATGAATAGTTCTATTTTGATACACTGAAAAATTAAGAAACTACCAAGAAATGTTTGACGAAATTCAAATATGTACAATGTTTGGGCTATATTTTGGAAATGCATTAAGGCAGGGGTCGGCAACCTTTTTGTCAATAAGGGCGCAATATAAATTCAAAATTTATTGGAGGGCGCCCGAAAAAAAACTTTAAAATATTAAAGGTTTTATTTCCGGTAGTGGCCTTATTGACATAATACATCGCACATTTCGGTCGGTTATCAATGCCTATGAGCTTACTATAGTGAGTACGCATAAAAATCTCACCAAGGGCGCCATGACGCCCGCGGGCGCTGCGTTGCCGACCCCTGCATTAAGGCATTTTATTATTTCTTGCACTGTTTAATTTATTTCACAAAGTCGTATTAAATAATACACAATTAACTATTTTGTGGCTATGTTATTAACCGAAATACCACCCTGTAGGTAGAAGAGCAAAGATCCAACAAAAAATTATAATCAATAAGTGTACCATAAATCTTCCCAATTTAGGGTTCAAAAATATTTAAAGCTTTATAGATTTTCCACGCAATTTTAGGAACTGGCCCTCGAGTCTCCTTTTCGTTTCTAAAAAATAAAGTAAACACACGTGTTTGTTAATTAATTTAGGAGTATTTTATTTCACACATCCGGTATAATTGTAAATTAATTATGGCAAAAAGTAAAACACGAATTTTAATCATTTCAACAGCGAAATTTCAAAACGTCGAGACCTTTTTAAATAATAGCATTAAAATAAATCAAAAAGAAATTGATATAATTATGAATTGATCAACAGTTGCTGCTAATAACAATTTTGTAATAACCGAAACCCCCAATTATACAATCTATAATCTATAATCGTATGTTTCAAAGCTACTGCAATGCACTTCATTAATAATAAATTGCAGTTTTTATATCCTGCGACGTCTGTAATATTTATCATTGGAAGTTTGTGTGAATGGAAGCAAACAGGAAATTAATTCGACTTTTTTTTCCAAAATAAAGACAGTGATGAAATATTTCTCAATAATTTCTCGGTATGAAAATGATGTGGCTTTGTGGCGGAGAGATTCATTTACAGAAAAATGCAAACATGGCGATAAAACCGCGCCTATTATAATCGTTTTAAACTAAACAGTCAACACTAATTGGTCAATAATTATTGATTTTGTCACAGCGTAAGACCCATTATTTCTTAAATTAACATACCTCCGCTAACAGCTGATTACAGAATTGTTTTTATAATATAAATTAACACTAATTAAAAACTCTTATCAGTAATTAATTTGTAGATGGCATCCAGTAAATTTCATAAACTTCTCTGTTTAAAACCGATCTGTATGTTAAGTCAAATGCCTTGAAAGCTCTTAAGATACTTGCTTTTGAAAGTGACAACAAAGTATACAAATAATGGATTCGCTCGTGGCATATTAGCATTCTTTTTCTTTCGGCAACACTTCTGACAGGTAGCTGTCATACACTTTCAGTTTATCAGGAGTTAAATCTTAAAAACATCTCGACATACGATTTTATTTGTAGCGAGCAAAATTTTTAGCGAATCGTACTAAATCGAAGACGACTGAAAAATAAAATAAAAATGAACTCGGTGGAAATGTCGCTTATAGAAATGGCTTGTACAGTTATTTTTAAATATAAATAAATACATTTTTACAGACGTATTTGCGAATAATGCGGCAACACTGGTAACTAGTGCAAGAAAGGCAATAAACTGTGGCAAGGTGTAAAATACGTCAGGTATTGTAGGGTCAAAAAGTGATTTTTATTGTGTTTATGGGATCTTAACGAACTTAAAATATTACTAAATTCTATGAAAACAAGTTTGACCTTAACGCAGTGAAATTTGTGATGCTCCAGTTTGATGTAAAAATGCTTTATTCGTTTCTTTGTCGCATTTCATTCGCTCAGGAACATTTTAAATTTGTTCATATGGAAAGGATAGTGACATTTTGATTAGCATTGGTAGACAACTACAACAAAGCGTTGTTCTTTGCATTCTAAGTAAAAAATTGTATTACAAAAATGCTGAATGGAACTATCACCCTCAGAAGAGCTTTTTAAGAAGTAAAATTTGGACACACATGATCTTACGTGTTACGGTTATAGCAAGTGTCATTGTCGTCAATTTAAACAAAGAACTTAAAAAAACTTTAAAGTATCGTACATCACAATCAAAAGACCACAAACGTATAGTTATTAAGAAGAAGTAACTTGACAGCGAAGCCTTTAATTATTTGACATGAATTAATTCGGTTACGCTAAAAATGTACACATAAAACAAAAATTAAATATATCTATGTTAGTTATTGAATTGCTAAACGATTATTTTGAACAAGGTTCTTTGAATATTACTAGCAGCTATCAACACCAATTATTCTACGAAAAAAACGCATATTTATTATTTATCATATTATAACTTAATGACATCACGATAGCTTACTATCCTTCAGCTAAAATTTTTGTAATAAGATTTTTAACTTAGCAATAAGCAAAGAACAATGCTAAATGCTTAACTTAATTAAATGATTCGTGCATTATTATTTTTTTTAAATTAAAAATCATTTCTTTTTTCTTCAAAGAAACTCTTGTAGAAATATTAAACCAATTTTAAGACTCTCGACTCTCTTTCAGAAGCAATATATTTGAAAAAATCTTTAGAGTTTTATTTGTATACACCATGAGCAGTTTGTTTTCAAAACGTGATACCTTAACATTTAAATTCAAACATAGGTACAGACAGAAATAACGATTATAGGCCTCAGAAATGTCAAAGTTCAAAGTTTTCGCGAACACAGAACGTTAAAACTAAAAATAAATCATGGCACAGTACTTTTTCGTTTGCCAATTTATTAAACTCATGTACAGGGTGGCCTATTTTCGATGCCCATCTCGGTTATTATCAGAGATGAAAAAAACTAAGTACGTAGTCTCGATTTATTATTTTGAGAGGAATTCATTGCCGTAAACAGATTTTTGACGTCTTTTATAATTTTCGAAATATAGCCAAAAACCGATATTTACCAATTTTCAAAAATGTTAAATATCTCGCTCAAATGAAAAGATAAAGAAAAAGTTTTAAGACTATTTTTGCATGGTTTTTTGTCCTTAATAAGATAGCGATATTTATTTTTTACTCATATAAATATTGATATATTACACCTAACTTTCTTATTTTAAATGGCAACCATAGTTGGCTTTGACATAAATTGAAAGCTTACTTTTTGCGCCTTTAAAAAATACCTGTATATAATTGGCTTATTATGGTTGCCATTTAAAATAAGAAAGTTAGGTGTAATATATCGATATTTATATGCGTAAAAAAATTGAATTCGCTATCTTATTACGGACAAAAAACCATGCAAAAAATGTCTTGAAAGTTTTTCTTTATCTTTTCGTTTAAGCGAGATATTTAACAATTTTGAAAATTGTCAAAAATGGTGTTTGGCTATATTTCGAAAATTAAAAGACATCAAAAATCTGTTTACGGCAATGAATTCCTCTCAAAATAAGAAATCGAGACTACGTACCTACTTGGTTTTTTTCTATCTCTGATAATAACCGAGATACCCTGTATGGGCATCAAAAATAGGTCACCCTGTACAACTTACTATTCCGGTAAGGATGTCGAATATAATTGGTCGGCAGCTTAAAGTTCATTACAAAAACGCGTGTGTTAAAGGTTATCGGAACATTTAATCTTGCAAGGTCGATATGTAATCGATTTGTGAAGACTCCCAAAGCAGCCAGCGGTTTCAGGTGAGTCTACACAGTCCTTAGTAATTACTACAATCGGCGCTACATTGAGGGGATATTAACCGATAATGATGTGCATCCAGAAATCTGATAGAACTAATACCGCAATATTTTACCCAAAATCGTAACTTAAGCCGACCTTTATCATCATGTATCAGCGCTTACCAGTTTTGTAGTGATTTTGGGAATGCACTCAATTAATGCTGGGATTCTCAATGGATTTTTATATTCAACTAATTGGGTCCTGAAAGGAACTCATGTTTTTTTGTTTGTTGCTGCCCTAATCCAGATGCAACCATAATATTTCGCGAGCTTTGCGAAACCATTCTTACGTCCGCCAACCGAACATAAATAAAATATTAATTATGTACCACATAAATTTGTTTAAACGCGTTTATAATTAGCAGAGAAAAAATCGAATTATCTGAGTAAAAGGCGATTTAAGATTACAGAGGCGGAAGGACGCGGCGGGAAGCGGTATAATGTGTCTATGGCCCGTAAATCTTGGAGCTATAACTAAAAATATTACAGAACTTCGAATATATTGCCGAGAGTAATAATGTTTACGTCTTGCTGTTTTATTAATTACTAATTTCTGACAAGCAAAACGCCAAGATGCATAATAAAAAACCCCACAGGTTACTGCGAAAATTTATCACTTAATTTGTAAGATAAACCGACTGCAATCAGAAGGAAAAAAAAAGATTTGGCAAATAATACAAAAACAATTCTAAACAAAATTCAACCAATTGACCTCAGAGTTTATAGTTAGATATGTAAGACACTGCTCGATTTGGGCATTCTTAATTTAAAGGGGTATTCGTCCACTTCCAACGCAAAAAATGATAATTTACAAGCATGTTTCGATGAAGATGATACGCATTAACAACGAAACTTGCAAAACAACTAAAAGTGCTAAATCAAATTTTTAAATAAACATATGTAAGGTATTTATTTGTCAATATGATCCATCGTCTGTGAGTAAAACGTTGCCATTCTTCACAAATGTGACATTTTTGAGACTATACAAGACAAATATTTTCATAGCTTCGATACAAGTAAAGATACAAAAAAAAAAGTTTCATGTAAAACTTGTTCACGATCATTAGTTGCATAATCTGAAATGATTTTCAACTACACAAGGTTCCATAACTTAATAGTATCTTTAAGGTATTCCGTGTATGTAAAAATGTTTCAAAAAACACTTTTGCTGTCTAAAAAAGTTTGGAAAACGTTGGTTTATGTGTTATCATGAACTCTTAGAATCCAGAAAAAGTTCCATTGGTGGCAGCTTCAATGTTAAAGCACATAACTCGATGAAGAACTTTGCTATTCGTTCCATTCAAACCATTATTGACTTTACGGGCGCACTCGAACTGCAGCCATTTTAATGACTCTACTTAAGTACCACTCGAACTGCGGCCACTAGAGTTAAGCCGATACACGAACTGCAGACATTCTTTAATAATACCTTTCCTGGAATTTCGTATTCAGGTAAGCGGTCAGAAATGGTTAGAGTATTCCTAAATATTCACTAGGTACTTAAATGAATGAATTTAAAAAATACAAATAAGATATTTTATTTGTCAATATTATGTAGGTACATAGTAATTACTTAATATGAGTATAAAATTTCTACAGTCGGAAAATATAACTACAACATTTAACAAAATCTACTCGAGAAATCAAATTGTCTTTGTATTGTTCAACTTTTTTTTCTAAATACATATGGCTATTCCGAACGTTTCTTCGTGGAGTTTGATTGATGCAATGAACACTGTTAATCTTAATATAAGAATCTGTCTGAATGTTTATTAAAGTATGCATAAAAACGTGAATATTGGGATGTGGTAACGGATAATATGAATTTAATTTACTATGAAAAGATTCACTGTGTTTGTAGTTCTCATGGTATATATTTTAGGATTAATTCTTGGAACATTAAATTAGGATCTACCCATAATCAAGGGTTAGAAAATATTTGTACGCAGTTCGATAAAAGTTGGTAACAATAGAATTAGAGTTTCTGCAGTTCGTGTGCACCGGACTTTACAGCTGGGGATTTGTTCTTCATGGTGCATTTATCAAACATTGGGCTTTTTAAACTACCACTTTATACAGTATTTTTTGTCTGGACGTCTCTTGACGAAGTTTGGATAACTTCAAAGCAAGCATCAGTATTCTGTAAAAGAACAAGCTCGTTAGAGAAAAAGTTCCAAATAATAATCGACTGTGAAAGAAATATATGTATTAATAACTAAAATTATTGTTAAATTAGATGGTTATTTTTCGCGGCCAACGTTTGAATGCTCTCTATAGTTTGTTAATATGCAGAAAATTACAATTTTTTAAAATCATTGTCCATTAAAGAACTTTTTAATTTCAGAGATTACATGGTCCGCCGTAATAAAAACCAACTGTACATAAAAATTATTTAATCGTACCACGAATAAAGTCGGCTCTTCAATACCAAAACTTATTCACCCCAATTCAACATCAATTTAAATAAATAGACGCATTTAAAGTCGTGAAAGCACTTTATAGCTGGTAGCATCGAATTCATTATGCGTGTCGGACAATCAACACATTTAAATAATTTTTAATTTATTCTCGGGGAATACGTATCGGTGCTGAAGTCTGTCTCGCTCCGTTACAAGCAGCGCTTGACAGAGAGAAAGTGCGAGGCAATTGGACCACTGTGGATACGCCAGAATTTTATGCGACATATGTTATATGACTAACAGCGTGTAGGTGATTAAAATTAGTTTCATGGCACGCGACCCTTATAATTCCTTCGTTATCACCCCTTCCGGGAAAAAAATTAACAACACGGAATCATCCTGCAATTTATTTTAATCTAGACTGAAATTTAATGGAAATAAAAAAGTTCCTATCTCATATATTCTCCAGCTTTTGAGTGAAAATATTTGAGAAATAACTTAACATACGATTTACCTATACAAAAACCAGGAGAGTTAAATAAGTGTTATATCACTTTTCATATTTTAAAATAAAGGTTTCGAATATCTAGGTCAGGTTAGGTTTTGAGAAAGGCAAAGAAATGACCGAACGACTGGCTAAAGCAATTGGAAGTGCTGGAGCTTTATCAACGATGCGAAGTGAAATATTATTACCCAGGGAAGCAAAAATAAGAACTTATCATGCAGTCATTTACCTAATAGTTCTCCATGTACTTAGATTCTTAAGAGCTATAGACGAAACTGGAGCATGGGAATTAAAAGTACTCAGGGGAATATATGAATAAAAGAAGAAGACTGGTAGAGAAGAAGATAGAATCAAGAAGTCATGGAAGTGTAACAAAAATTACAAATATTGCAAAAATACAAAGATCAGGATGACTAGGTAATATTAGCAGACTACAAGATAAAATAATTACAAAGATTTTACTATGCAGTGAAAAAGGCACAAAGAGAAATACGTGTCCGGAACATTCTTCGCCCACAATTCTTCGCCTCCACAATTCTTCGCCTACACAATTCTTTGCCGCCACAATTTTTCGCCGCATACAAGCATATCGCAAATTTTGTTGTAAATTGTGATTGTTTTTATTCATAACGTAATTTTTACAGATTATTTTACATTAGGTTATGTTTTATGTTAGGTCAAGTTAGGTTAGGTTAGGTTAGGTTAATTTTTATTCATACTGTAAACATAAACAAGATTAAAAATCACAACATACGCTATTTATGTAGCAATTTTTAAACATAATATTAAAAGAAGTACCTAATACAAAAAAACAACTTTAGGCTAATGTCAAATAATTTGTAAAAATTACTTTATAAATAAAAACAATCACATTTACAAATAAAATTTGTGATATGCTTGTATGCGGCGAAAAATGGTGGCGGCGAAGAATTGTGGCGGCGAAGAATTGTGTAGGCGAAGAATTGTGGGCGAAGAATTGTGGAGGTGAAGAATTGTGTAGGCGAAGAATTGTGGGCGAAGAATTGTAGAGGCGAAGAATTGTGGGCGAAGAATTGTGGGCGAAGAATTGTGGAGGTGAAGAATTGTGGAGGAGAAGAATTGTGGGCGAAGAATTGTGTGCGAAGAATGTTCCTAGACCCAGAGAAATAGAAATCGATTACGGAGGAAATGGATGGAGATCTTAGGCAACTCCAGGTCAGAGAATTAAAGAAACTTTCAAAAGACCGAAGGAAATGGAAAAGGACTGTTAAAGCTTTGGCGTTTTACGACTTGCAGTGTTGTTATCTGTCTAATATAGTCTACAGACCCCAATAAAAAAACATAAATTTGAAGCCACGTTCAACACCAAAAGTACGCACTAATCATTAATTCCAACTAAAAATCTACAACAATCAGCACGCGAATATAATATTAGTACAACCTTTATTATCAAACACCTCTCGTGTATGTATTTAATGGCATAACTCGCATCAAGATCCTGCAGATGACGCATTGTTAACATGATTCCGGAGGAAAACTTCCACCACGCATAGAACATCTTCCTCTCTAGCATGTGTGTCAACGCAACCATAAAACTTTAATTGCGCCGTGTAAATACAAAGCTATGCACATGACAACGTATTTAAATTACATAATTAAGTTGGCGTTTTGGTTACGAGGCAGTCGTAATAATTGTGCTGCCGGTAATCTGATCTTGTTTTTGATCGGTCTCATTGTTTTTTAAGTGAGCACATATGGAAGCTGACAACCCTTTGAAAACATGCGAGTTTTGTGTGGATTTAACACAATATGTGGAAGCAAAAAGTTTTGCTAATAGTAAGAGAAACTCTAAGATTATATTTTTAAATACGTCACTCAAAAAATGTGCCTATACTTTATGTTTTTCTTATCCTGATTACTTCTTTATTTATAAATATGAGCTTTCAGCTTTTAATTTACATATTTATTTTTTATACTTTGAATTTAAAGTATACTGATTTATTTTAATTGGTTTTATGTTAACCAAACTGTAAGCACAGTTAATTTTATAATTTTCTTGAAACGTTGAATAAAAGTAAAATTTTTGATTACCAACAATGTTTCTCCAATAAAATTTTGTACTTTGCTTTACAGATTGGAAACTTTACTGAAAGAGAATTCGTTGTTGCTTGATTATCAACACCATTTGATCTATAAAAATTGGAATTGTGCCTCAAACTAGTTGCAGTTTTATTTAATATCCTTTTAAAATTCTAATTGTAAAACTTACTGTATTATTAAAATTTAAGATAAATATAATACTATAATAATATACAGAGTGGTCCACTTTTTTGTAGCAGGACTTTTACAGTCGATACAAAATACATTTTAAAGCGAATATTCCATATCAACATGGGTTCATAAACGCTTCATTTTAAAGAGAAATTTTCGAAAAAATATCGATTATTTTTAACCGTTTCCCAACCAGTAGATATATTTGAACTAAATTTGGTATACAGCGCCACCTCACAGGTTACCACATTCGGTGAGAATTTCAAGCCCCACAAGCAACCAGTAACGGAGTTGTGGGGGTTCAGTTTCAATAAATTTTATAAAAAACTAGTACGGCCCTGTTCAAAATCGAACTTGAATCTGTTTTTGGATTGAGCTAGAGCATTTTATTCTAAACAAAAAGTGTCTTTTGGCATTTGTACGTATCTGCCACCGTTTGGAGCGGAATCTGATTTATTTTCCTATTCTCGCGAAAAATTTGCTCATAAATTCGATTTAAAAATATCGCTAACATTTGAAATAAAGCAGTAACTACCGATTTTTGCAGTTTTTAATAACAAAGCATACTAATGATGACAAAAAAGTTCCGCTAAATTAACGATTAATGATTCACATTTTTAGCATTTACTCTGCTACTTGTAATCTTCTGCTTTTGTCGATATTTTTGGATCGAATTTATGAGCTAATTTTTCGCGAGAATAGGAAAATAAATCGAATTCCCCGCCAAACGGTGGCAGACACAAAGAAATATCAAAAGACACTTTTTGTTGAGAATAAAATGCTCTATCCAAAAACAGGTTCAAGTTTGATTTTGAACAGGGTCGTACTAGTTTTTTTATAAAATTTATTAAAACTGAACCCCCACAACTCCGCCACTGGTTTTGCTTGTGGGGCTTGAAATTATCACCGAATGTGGTAACCTGTAAGGTGGTTCTGTACACCAAATTTGGTTGGGCAACGGTTAAAAATAATCGATATTTTTTCGAAAATTTCAACACCCTGTAACTTTAAAATGGCGTTTATGGACCCATGTTGATATGAAACATTCGCTTTAAAATGAGTTTTTGTATCGACTGTTAAAGTCCTGCTACAAAAAAGTGGACCACCCTGAATACAAGTAGATATTAAAACCAGTATGGACGTGTGGTATACAGTTCTGGGGTTGTACAAAAAACAGCTACAATAAAATAATTGAAACTTTTCAAAACAAAGTATTAAGAAACATCGTAGATGCACCCTGGTAAATTACAAATAACGATCTCCATAGGGGCCGGAGTTTTTGGACAGCTAAATCCAGAAATTTTCGAGAAGTCACGAAGGAAGGCTACTTATTGGCAGCATGTGAATATCGAGGCTACCCAGCTTCTCGATAACACGAACATAGTAAGAAGACTTAAGAGGAAAAAACCCTTTGAGTTGGTGTAATGTGACATTCATTCATCGTGTATTAAAAAAAAAGGGAACAGCCAGTGCTTGTATTAGTGCACAAGAATAGGGTCCTCAATCTTGGAACAGCTAGGAGACGTCAATGGGTATAATTCTTGGATCTTAACTTCTTTCGTATACTAGGAATAAAACTAAGTTACTTATAGTCTAAAACTAGATCGTAACAGTATTGAAATTTAATTTAAAAAAATCAGTAAATAAGACTACTACTAATAAAAAGACAAGTCTTGAAACGGGTATTCCACTGCGATGAGAGAACCTCTGAAAGAGAGATGAGTGTAATTTGGTTAAGTTGATTTATATGTATTAATAAACGAATCACTTAAAAAACTCAACAAATTATCAAGGATTTTCGTACATTTTCGCATGGTTTTACAAATGAAGTATTAAAAATTGTTGAAAAGGTATTAAAAGGTTTTGTTAAATAGCCTGTAGGAATTTTATAATTCAAGAGTTTTTTAATTATTTCTGTTGAAAATTTGATATACGACTAACACAAAAAAAAACATCTGAATCTCGCAAGTCATTGCCATCAATGAATAATAAAAACTTCAGCTCCTGTTTTAATTTCTTTAGCTGCTTAACTTAAATAAGATCTCCACTTCAACAATCATCCAAGATATAATAATATATGCATGTATATTTGCATTGGATTGAGCATTCTTTAGAATAATTTTGCTCATAAATTATTCGCCGTTTAATTTCGACCGTAATTTACAATCGAAGTTGGCTATATAACCATCATTTTGTTATTTATGACTGCCTGCAATTGTGCCTTAAAATACCTTTGAATAATGTGCACTAGATGGGTAATAAAAATATTAAAGCAAACACAAGACTATAATATAAATATTTTTACATATTACACTATAAGTATTTTATGGATGTGATAAATCAATAATTAAGAAAGCTACCGAAGAAGAGACAAGAGTCTTCTTCAAAAGAAATTTTTTATAGATAAGTGATTTTAACTCGACCTATTGGAGTTATATGCTTCGCTAAAAGAAAAGACAAAGTTTTGTATTTTAGGTAAAGATTAATGCAATAAATAAGTTTGTAATAGGTTTAAACCTTGGTTTAGGCATTTATAGCGAGAAAGCGTGCAGGAATTTAATTAAAACCACATACTCGAGTAAAAATAACCGTAATCGATTTGAAATTGTTAAACTTTTGATCATTATCTCTCAACTTTAGGTAATTTTTATATAAATTTGCTTATATCGGCCTGATCTCGAGATGAGCAATATCTGATCATGCTCTTTTAAGATCTGCCGACTTCAGGTAACCGCCACAAATTTCTTAATGTTATGTTACTTTGGGGGCCTTGATGACCTTGCGCGATAAAACGTTGTGATTACTTGCTGAACTCGTGCGCGCACAGGGTAATAAAATTATTCTCATTAAACAGAAAAATTAGTTTAATTAGACACGTGTTTCAATCAAGCATAATTAAATTCTTATATGAGAATATTTCAAGAATTATCATCAAAGAATTTTATTTTGAATAAAGCACGTCCAGGTACGTCGTAAACAAATTGGATCTTATCGTAGCATGACTCAATTAAAAGAGTATTAAAAGCACGACCAGAAAAACTTTACCGTTCTGTTATTGTGCATCGGGTCTATAAGACCCGATAAGACTAGGCGCAAATGAAACGCGTATGGCGCGTGTGACGCGACTGACACGAGCTCCATGACGCGAACTCACCACACGCGTCACGTGTTGATGCGCATATTGGGACGCAGTTAAGTAGTGAACTCTTGTCAGGTGTAAAAATGAATAATTCGCAAAAAAATCATCTTTATTTAAATTTAATAAGTTCATAGTCAGATAGAGATGCTGAAGAAGAAGTGTTGCTAAATTTGAAGGGCAGACAATGTAAAGCACCGAATAACTTTTATTTGCAGGACCGCCGCTTGTGGGGTGGCAGGTGTGCACCGCACAAGGGCTACTAATCAAGGGGGCGGCAAATTCATGAGTAATTTAAGTTTTGCATATTTTGTATTATATTTATTTTCATTTCGTGCCAAAACGCCAGATTGTGTGAATCATTCAGTTCAGAATTTTGAGTAATACGATTTTAGGGGATCTTGCAACATTTAAGTACTAAATTGTAAAACTCTGTTTTTTCAAACATTTGTTTTGCGCTGTAAAGACCTTTCTATTTTGGACAATCCCTTTTATTTTTCTGGTAATCTAAATGTACAAAGTTCTGAGCAGTTGTTACGCATTCTCAAACAAAATAGTTGCAGTCGAATGTCCAAACTCTAATATGATATTTTATTTATTACATATTTATCCTCCTAAACGTTCTTTGGACATTGTTGTCGTTTTTATTTATTTAAGCTTTGAAAATTAATCCGTTTTATGTGATAATGTTTGCAGTGTTTTAATAGATCTTTATCACTCCATTCTTTTAATTTACTTATGTCATGGATAAGTTTAAAATCTCTATTGTGCTATTTTGACTATATAGAAATCTTTTGTAATTCATGATATTGTGGTGTCTTAAATCGCGAAACAATTTTTTTAACATTATTTATTGACTCATCTGATGCTCGTATACAAAAATTCTGTTTTTCTCTTTGGCTTCAGAAATAATCTGAATGATTTCATTTTATATCTTCTTATCTAAATAAAAAGCATTATTCTTTTTTGTGATGTTTGGTTACGTTTTCAGTTTCGTATAATCTAGTTGTGTTGAATCAATCGAAGATTTATTACTTAACGACATTTTAAGTTCACTATATTTTGAACAGTTTTCAACCAAGACAACCGTATTCATTAGGAAGTTGCATATGTTGATCATTAATAATTTTACAATGATAACACAAAACCGTTTATCGCGATTTTGAATAAACTAAATACCTTCTTGTAAGTTTTTCTCCATTTGGTAACATTCGTTATTAATATGATTCTCGTCTTTAGGATAACCCCTATTACATGACGAGAACAATTTTTAACTAAACAATCTCTAATTTTTATGGTTATACATTTTGGCCAAGTAGTTGCATCGCTAACATTAAAGTAGACAGTTAATTTGAAGTTTCGGGTTTATTGAATCAGAATCTAAATTTTCTTTAACTGCAAGACTATAAGCTTTGGTGACATTATGTTGTGGTTCGTTTTAACATTATTAGATATATCAGGTTCATCAAACTTATCTTGTTGTATTGTTCATTCTTTAAACATGTACATAGGTATAATTTTATACTTTACTTTTCATCTGTGATATATTTGTTTTGTTTTGTCTTATAATTCTTTATACTGTAATAAATGTATATGTTACGGCCAAAACCCGAAGTGCGGCCAGTTTCCAAATTGGCCGGCCCTTTCGCACTTTGGCCGAGAGGTGTGGCCAAGTTCTGATTTAACAGTGTATATGCTACTTTGGCCAGTTATTTCGCGAAGTGGCGGGAAATCCCTAGCCAAAATTCGATGTGCTGATGCAATACTGTTTGGTAGGTGACACATCTTTCGCTTCCGGTGTGCTACAGTGCTAGAATCACAAATACAGTTTGTTTTCTTCAAAATCAAACTTTAACCGACCTTTAACCTGACCGTCATTCATTTCATTAGTAAAAGAAGTCTGTCAAAGCTTTTTTTAAAGCAAAAAACATTTAGTACTCGGTATGGCAATTGCCTCGACAATGCTAAAATCCCAAATACCGTTTGTTTCACCAAAATCTGCTCTTGAAATTTTTCTTCCAACGTTGGCCGATCGCTCCATGCCATTTCGCAAACTGGCCGGCCAAATCCAGAAAATCCCGAAAAGATCGGACATTGGCCAGTCAATTACCAGCGACATTGGCCATTTCTCGAATTGTCCGGACACTTCCCACTTTGGCCGATTTCGGTATTTGGCCGTAACATATACATTAATTACAAAAATGTTGTTTTAATATTTGCACAAAGATGGCTCATATGCACGCGGCGGACCTGTTTATTTGTCTAAAAGGAAAAGTTAACATGTTTTGTATCGTAAAGCACCCTGTACTTCCTGACTGCCTCTATTAATTTCTCGTCAGTCATCATATATTATAATAATAATATACCGGGTGATTCAGTTTGACTGTCGCACCCCTATAACCTTTTAATTATTGAAAATAACCCCAACAAACCTTATATTTTTGGAAACGGCGACAAATTCTCTATTAAATGATGTGCATTTGTTATCTCTACGATGACGTAGTCAATTCCGCGATAGGCAACTGTTTTTTTAAAATTACATAGTATACATTTTGTTGTTGATTCGGATAGAGAATTTAATTCTGATCTGACCATGTATTAAAAATGTATGCTTGCATTAGACATTTTTCGAGAAAAATAAGTTTTAATGTTTATTCAAATCATAGCTAATAGTCTATTTAACATAACAAAAAACTATCAAATCTTAAAAATTATGCTGTAACTATCAATGGAAATGTATTAAAAACAAATTTTTAATAAAAATAAAAACAAATAATAAACGTTGACATAAAAAAAATTAGACTCTAATTTCAATCAAGCAGTTACAAATAGAGGACAATTGTGTTTGGAATGTGAATACATTAAAGCCTAATTTTTTATGTCGACGTTTATTATTTGTTTTTATTTTTATTAAAAATTTGTTTTTAATACATTTCCATTGATAGTTACAGCATAATTTTTAAGATTTGATCGTTTTTTGTTTCGTTAAATAGACTATTAGCTATGATTTGAATAAACTTTGAACTGATTTTTTTCGAAAAATTTCTTATGTAAGCATACCTTTTTAATACACGGTCGGATTCAGGATTAAATTCTCTATCCGAATCAACAAAAACATGTACACTATCACTATGTAATTAAAAAAAAAAAACACTTGTCTATCGCGGATTTGACATACGCCATCGTAGAGATAACAAATGCACATAACTTAGAAGAGGGTTTGTCGTCGTTTCCAAAAATATAAGGTTTGTTGGGGTTATTTTTAATAATTAAAAAGTTATAGGGGTGCGACAGTCAAACTGAATCACCCGGTATATAAATGAAATGAAAAGTAAACAAAAAAAAAACACCTGTTTAATATGACACGTTAGGTGCGTGTGACACGAGAATCTGTGCCACGATCACAGCGTCATGCGCCTGCAAACAGGCGCGCGAAGCGCTGTGTAGCGACGTGTTACGCTGTTCTATTACTTTCCGTTGGTTACAAAAGAGCGTGCTGTGCTGTGTCGCTTTACACGCGTCATACGCGTCCCAATTTGCGCCTAGCCTAAGCGTTTCAGTTGCTCATAGCTTCTACTATCAAGCGTGTGTTAACATAACAGCCAACAAATTAAAAATCTATTCGACAGGTTTTATTTCAGATCTAATGAAATTTCCACTGACTTTACCCCTGGTTTTATATTTTTTTAGCAAAGTTTCGACCAGCAAAATGGCAACGCTGACTCCGATTCCCGAACCGAACAACAAAAACGCGAAATAACAATCTCTTAAGCCGACGCTAACGAAGTTGCTTCCGCTGTTGGTGCAAGGAGGTTTCCTTGTCATGAAACGCCTAACTTCTCTGTTCTGAATTCCGCTTTCAAACATTTGCTTGTATCTGCAAAGATATCTTAAATATACACTCTACAATAATACTGGATTAATTTTTGATGCGCGTTTCTGCTGAATGGGTGCACAGAAGATGATGGACTATTTTCGGTACATACCCCACAGCAGCGATTTCTTTGTAAATCGAGTTCTTAACGACGCTCAACCATGGAGGTATCATTCGTATGACGTCAATTTCGGCCAGTCCACATTTTTCGTGTTCCAAAAAAGTCTTTTCAATAAGTTGATAACCAGCGGATGTGGCGACTTGGAAAGCATAAAACTCATCCCTCATTTTGGCAATGCCTTCGTGTATCGTCATGAAAGAAGGACTCTGGCCTCTTGGTGCTATTTTCTGTTCGTATATGGCTTTACGAAGATAGTCCGTTTGGTTCTTGGATGTAAATAAATTAATGAGCCCCTCGATACATATAAGGTATAATAATTTGAAGCCAAAAGTTTGAAAGCATTATATTTTTGTAAATTGTTCTACGATTATCTATTCTTAAAAATATTTTTTTGACAAGTTATGACCATATAGGTAACTACATTAGAGTTTTTTCAAGAAATTGTTGATGGTCTCAAACTTTTGGCCGTTTGTTATTTACCATTAGATGGTAGCGTGTGTATGGGGTGTCCTCACATCCCAACTTAATATCAGAGGTCAACAGATCTTCCGCAGACCTTATGGTGTCCGAAGTGGACTGCAACAGGGCCACAATGTTCGCCGAAAAGGATGTGTACAAAAACATTATGGACACGAAAATAAAAATGAGCGCCACTCTCCCAGCGGTGCTTTTTGGTTCAGCTTCGGCGCCCTGTTGGCAAATGGCCCCAACTTCGACTAAAAAAATATCGGAAAAGTTTTTCCGTAGATGAGCGTCCCCAGGGCTGGTGTTTTTTATGTTATTGGGATTTTTCCACTCCCAGAGAACGATGATGTATATTATGATAGCTGTTATGAGCATTAGCAGAAAGCTTGCTACCCAGACAGAGCGTTCGAACGTTAGAGTAAATATGTTTGTTACGTAAGAAAGAGGTGGTGCTCTGAATACAAATTTTGCATAATCTGGTGATGTTGGTGCAAGATAGTCCACAACTTCTAAACGAGATTTTTCGAGAAAGGCAGGTGATCCTAGAAACGAAATACGCTATTCGAAAGATATTTTTAATCTATCTAAATTTGATGAATTCGTTTTTTTTTTACGAAATTTTGGTCTAGGTATTTTGTTTAGTGTAAGAAAAAAGAAAGACAGTGAACCCACTTCAATAATAAGGGCCATAGGTATGCAAACGATTTGAACAATAGAGTGATGGCCATACTAATGATTCAGTAATCGAATTATTAACATCAATTTTTAGTTCGCAAAATAATCCATTCTAAATCCAAATTCAAAAAGTCGAACATACATTCAAAATTAAACGAAAAGTTTAAGTATTTCCTTACAATTATTTTATCACTACACCATACCCTAGTTTGTGAAGTCGGGAGAAAATTTTGAGTCTAAGCGGGATGTGTTTCTAATAATGGTTGTTCATAAATTGAAAAAAAAATATCTAAAAGCCCAACATGTTCCCAAAAACATCGAGACTGGACTTTGGCACAGCAATTTTTGACAATTTTGTTTTGAATTGGACCAAAAATTAATTCAACCACCCACCAAAATCAGGATATTTAAAATTTAAAAGTATCAGCGATTTTTTTTTTGGTCATCCTGTTTCCTAATTGTTACGAGCAACAAAGAACTGCAAGAAAAAATATTTTTCATGGCGTTTGCAATAAACTAACCTGCAAGTTCTACTTCATGCCTTTGAAGATCTCCCAACATACCGGTAAAAGTCCCATCAGTTTTATTAAGGTAACCCCAAGTTCGTTGCATTTTCAGGGATATGGTAGCATTCATGATATCAAGAAGATGATAGATAAAAACGATGTTAAGTTTAGTGGTCTGGTCTATATGACGATGCCTACAATTAAAATAGTGTTTATTAGCAGTCACGTGATATAATCATACGTATTAACAACTTCTTGTAAGTTAAAAATGCCATAAACTTCATATACATTACTTAACAACTACTTTGGTTAATCGCTGAAGAAACGAGACTTTTGAAACTAGTTCACATAAAATCGATAAAAGATTATTCTTTTAAATACAATGCTGCTATAGCCGTTTTAGTTTGTAGAAAAGTTAAACAATTGCTAATTTGTTCAGGAACCGATTAAAAATATGTTTTATATTTTTTAAAGTTTTTAAAGTTTTTCCAAGTGCTTTATTTTGGTTGGAAATCAAAAATGTTGCTAGATTGTTTGCATGAAATATAAAACAACAATTATACAATACATAGCGACTCACTATTTGTTCAGAAACTGATTAAAAATGTATTTAAAGCTCCTCAACTTTTTTAAAATATGGGACGCATATCCTGGAATTTTCTTTTCCAAAAAATCAAAAATTTTCTAAAGGATAAATAGTTTGTAGATCTCTTCAACAACAATAATGCTGTGCATAACAGTTAATATTTCATTTAGAAACCGATTCAAAATATTTTTTATAGCTCTTAAAAAATTTAAAAAATATGCGAAGCGTACACCTCTAGAATTTTCTTTGCCAAAAATTCAACAATTTTGCTATGGGCCTAATAGTTTGCAGATCTATTAAACAACAATAATACAGTGCATGACATCTAATATTTCATCCAGAAACGATTCAAAATATTTTTTATGGCTCTTCAAAGTTTCTTAAAATCGCCCAAGTGTATACAGGGTGTCCCAAATTCGAGTAAATGCATGGGGATCTCGCTTTTCTTAAGAGCTACGAGGTCGGTTAAATTAGGGCAAAGTTACGAAATTAGATGCTCATCAAATATCTGCAAAGAAAATGTTCATAGCTGTCTTAGTTTAAAAATTATTCAAGAAAAATTGAAAAAATTGATTTTCGTTTTTTGGTCCTATTTCCGACAGTTTTTAAGATATCGACAGGAAGCACTTCTCCATGGCAAATTCTTACACTTTATATTTTGAGATAACATGGAATTTCCAACAACGTTTCGTCTCTTCAGAACCATCATCAACTTCATTTTTTTAAATGCGGCGAAACAATTTTAATTTCATAATCGGATAGCATTTTGTCTTCTGATTTCAATGATATAGGACACTTAATATCTAAAATGATATTTTACCACAAAATTTGAGAAAAACTCATTTTGTGAAATTTTTGAATCAAATGATCTTGTACAAAAAAAAAAGCAAAATAATAATAAAAATAATAATAAAATAATAAAATTTGAACAACGAAGATTGTGCAGACATTTTTATCAAAGCAAGTTCTCATAAGTTCAAGAATTTCCCAAATATGGAAGTGCACATTTATTTACAAGGCGTGTTAAGGATTTCATCACAAACGCTAAAATAGTGAATGGGTTTGTGCGAAGGGATTATAACATGTAAGAAATAGCGGTAAAGTTTACCGTTTATGTTGCGTTTAGCTATGATAATTTTCCTCACCTTGCTAAAATATTACGGAAGAACCCATCCCTGTCATTTTAATAAGTACCTTTGAGAAATTCCAATTTACATAGACAGTTGTTTTAATCAACACATAAATTTTCTAATAATTACTAACCTCATATCCCATAAATGATTTAGTGTATCCAGGTCTAGCACAACGTAAGAAAATTTAACTAAAGTCCCCATTAAGTTCGATCTGTTACGTGAAATAACCAAATTGTTGTAGTATTCAAAACCGAGGCCCTTTTTCCAAAAAGCTATGTCGTTTTTGATAATATTTTTGCTCTCCGTTTGTCTGTACAGAGCTTTGAGGCTTACAGTCGAGATATTTAGTATTTGTGTTGAATAAAATCTGCTACTGGTGTAGAGTTGTAGTTGGTCTAATTGCAGTTGGCTTTGGGATGATTCGTTAATTAGCAGCCAACGATAAGGCCATGCGAACAACCTTGAACGATTTGCCTAAAATTTAATATGTGATTTTTGCAATAAGAAAAGCTACGGCCATTTATTTTAAACTTTTTATTTTATTTTTGCAAAATTAAATTTTTTGCACTCCCAGTTAAATTCCAATACATCTTTTTTACTTACAGCGTTTAAAAATTCAATAGTCCCATTGCAGGACGCGTCAATCATCAACAATTGAAATTCCGCAGGAAATAAGCCATTTAAATACGCAGGACTAACCCCGAAAACAGAAGCCCGAACACCAAGAAGACTCAGTGTTTTTAAAAAATGGACAGCATCATCTACGAGTATTAAATTCAGAAAATAGAAACAAAAAGGTTAGATTACGTTATGATATAATATGTGTACCTTCATCCCAGCACAAAAATGCAGTAACTTTCGTAGGATTGACTTGTGCCTTCAAGAAATCTGTTACAAAATCGATTATATTTTGTTTTACAGGTTCGCCCTTTGTACAGGGAACAACCAGAAGAATTAATAGCCAAAAAATGCGAATCTGTTTCATTTTCAAACGGATGTAAGCAATTTATACATTTCACGGTCGTTATTTAGGCGAAAAATGTCGTGAAATACAAAAACCAATAAACGCAAATGTTAATTATCTTTAATTTCATATAATTGAAGACTTGTTGTGGTTTTAAAACAAGCCATTTAAAAAGGACATCATAATAAGAGGTTTGCAAGAATAGGACATTATTAATTTAGGGTAACAAGTTCGACTGCAGATGAAAACTTCACACATGAAAAATTAAAAGGTTATCATGCACAACACAATTTTCAGAATTATTTCAATTATTGGATTATTTCAGTGAAACATTAATTAAACAATAATTTTAATTAATAATCACTTATTCTTTTTCGAAGGACCTATTGTCGAAATACCGTTCCAGTTAAACGATTCTTATCTCTTTATCAGTACCTAGCAATATTACGTTAATGCATTATCAGTATATTGGGTGATACATAAACTTAATACATACGTCCTTGAATTAGTTTTAACAAAAATTTCGTTAATTTGAACATGTTAAAAGTGTTTCAAAAAAATTTCGAAACATAATTATTAATTTCAAGCAGCCTCGAATATTCATTCAACTTATTTGTAAAACAGTTCCAAACTGGCACAATAATAAATACACACTCTCATTTAAAAACGAAAAAGTTGCTTCAAAAACCGGCAGAAATAATGAGGTGAAATTATACATTCTCATTAATTTACTGGCGCCTATTACCTTCGAAGATTTTTATTTCAATCGTACATCCTGTATCACTCGCAAATTATGTTTTAAGCGTTTTTTTGTTGTTGTTGTAAACATGTTGTACAATCGAGTGTCATTTGTTCTACTTATTTTTCTGTTGCTTTGAATCAATACTTATGTCTTCATTACAGCTGTTTAATACGTTTTATTACAAGAGAAAATTAAAACACAAAATGCTCTTAGGTTATAGCCACTACAATTGGCAAAAAAAAATCGACAACAGCTTTCTTAATTGCTAATTTAATGTATCTAAGAAGCAACTGAAAAAAACTTTCTGAAGACCAAGGACTTGGTTAGCGTATACAATAAAAAGCAATCTATGGACCCACAAAAAATTTAAACACTCAGTTTAATCACCTATCATTTCGTTAATTTAATTAAAATGTGAATATCTTAAGGAAATGCAAGTGACAGAACATTACTTCGGATTTTTTGGGCTGAATAATATAATTAAAAAGCCATTTACAAAAATACATTAACCGAGAACATCTTTCAAAGATTCCTATTCTTTTTTCAAATGTAATTAGTTAATTAGAAAGAAATTAAGTGAAAAAATGTTTGTGTAACACGGTTTTTCAAAATAAATGTGCAATTTAAGATTGCCTCCCTTTATTTTAAGAAAGATCGCCAGTAGAAATCCGTTTTAAAACTCTTGTTTCTTTATCAGTAGCTTTTTTTCTAGTTGCTGGTGAAGAGACTAGAGTCTCTAAACTGGTCTAGTATATCTACAAGACATTCTTTATAACAAGGGCAAGTAATTTAAGTTGTTTAACGACGTTTTCTATGTAAAATCTCTAGAGGAAATGTCTCTTTATCAACAGCACTTCAAATAATATATTTAAAAAAAATTACATTGTCAATGAAAAGGCAAAAGTTACGAAACTAGTCGAGCATTTCTACAAGGAATTCGTAATAACAAATAAAATGAATATTTATTATATTAAAAATAGTTCTTTTTTTTTTCATTATTTGCCACAAAATTGCAAGCCAAACTCAAATAAAATAAAAATAAAACCAGGCTGTTGCGGATTATCGCACAGGCGCAAGAAGCGCGCGCTTAGGGCCTTAGGCCGTTTTCACACACGACGGCAATACCGCTGCCGTTGCCGCCAGCGGTAGCGGCATCAGAAGTCCGAGTCTTTCACACACGACGGCATTACCGCTGCCGCTGAATAGTTTGTTTTTAGTTGTGACGATAGAAAGATGTATGCTGCTGTCAACACACGTTATCTCCTTGGGCTAATTTACCTTAGGAAGTACAGATGTAATAAAAATAAAAGAAAATACTGGGTTCATCCCCTTTTAAGCGTGCGATATTTGGAAGGAAGTTTTTATACTTTGTTTAAAAAACTTGGAGAAGATCAATCAAAATTCTTTAATTACTTTCGAATGAGTGCCAATACGTTTGATATTCTGGTGCAATTAGGTATTACAAACAAGTATTAAGCACCAGGATACTAGAATTGAAGGTGTCGTTTGTTAATGTGGCTATTTTCCAGCCTAGGGGAAATCTTACGATAAACAAACAGTTCTTGTAAAGGGGGTTTTAAAAGTATTTCGTAATTTTTAATTTTACCAAAAATATTTAGAAGAATGTTTAATAGACCCCAACATATATGTACATTGTACAGGGTGGCCTATTTTCGATGCCCATACCTCGGTAATTATCAGAGATAGAAAAAAAAACTATGTACGTGGTCTAGATTTCTTTTTTTGACACGAATTCATTGCCGTAAACAGATTTTTGATATCTTTTTTAATTTTCGAAATATAGCCAAAAACCGATTTTCGACAATTTTCAAAAATGGTAAATATCTCACTTAAACAAAAAGATAGAGAAAAAATCTAAAGATATTTTTGGCATGGTTTTTTGTCCTTAATAAGATAGCGATGTTCAATTGTTTTTTACTCATACTAATATTGATTTATTACACCTAACTTTGTTATTTTAAATGGCAACCATAAGCAAATTATATATTTTTGAAAAGTGCAAAAAATAAGCTTTCGATTTATGTCACAGCCAACTATGGTTGCCATTTAAAATAAGAAAGTTAGGTGTAATATATCAACATTCGTATGAGCAAAAAAAAATTGAACATCGCCATCTTATTAAGGACAAAAAACCATGCGAAAAATGTCTCTAAAGTTTTCCTCCATCTTTTCGTTTAAGCGAGATATTTAACATTTTTGAAAATTGACGAAAATCGGTTTTTGGATATATTTCGAAAATTAAAAAAGATATCAAAAATCTGTTCACGAAATATAGGCCACCCTGTACTTATATATTATATAACATACATGTGAGACTACAATTTTACATAAACAAATAATTTTTATCTATTACAGTTTTCTATATTTGTCATTTAAAACACCCTAGATTAGTTTTTATTTGAAAAAAACAGTTCTTATATGGAAACACTGAATGAGAACAAGTACGGCGGCATCCGAAATTGTCGAGATCACCGACGGCTGCACAAACCGCTGCCGTCGACGGCGACGGCAATTTGCCGTCCCGCGCCTGTGTGTGAAAGCACCCATTTGATTACATTGAAGTCGGCAGCGCTGACGCCGACGGCAGCGGTTTTGCCGTCGTGTGTGAAAACGGCCTTAGGATGTCAGGGGTCTCAAAAATAAAACAACGTTTAAATTTCACTTCGTGCTTTTTTATCAGGATACTAAAAAAATTACACTAGTTCAGTTCGTATAGCAAAAGGGCGTGTTTCGCATAATATAAAAAAATCCTATTCATTTTGGATTTCTTGCACAAGAATTCTATTGTATGACATCATGAATATGAGAACTGTACTGATTGGTATAAGGTATAACATAGGATAAAATGCGAAATTGTACAAATTATCCAGTTTGGGGTTCCAGAAAAAAACAAAAATATGCAATATTTTTTGTTGTACGATTTTTATTGTCTTCATAATACTAATAATGTTCATAGAAAACGATATCAATTATTAAATTAATAATATATCTATTATTAATAAATTTGCAAAACTTAGAGCGAGAAAAGTTTCGCTTTATTTCGGTTTTTATATTACAACTTATAAGTTACTTGTAATCGGGCTGTATAAATAAAACGTTATAACAGTGTTTGTTCTTTTTTTTAAACTGATTAAACTTTGCTACATATAAGCATTGTGGTTTTTTAATAGTTCGTATATTTGTTTATTATTTAATTAATAAGTTATTAACGCTATGTTTTTTAATTCATGCATTTTTATTAAATCTCCACCATTATAAATAATAAGCCATGATGATCATATACAGTAGGTACCTGGTCAAATTATTAGACCCATTGTTGAAAATCACATTTTTTAAATTCCTTTCGTTTGTGTTAGGAGTAATATTGGTTGGGTGAATAAAATGCAACTTGTTTTTAATTTTGTGTTATATTTAGCAGAAGAAAATGTCGCGGTACGTGATTGGCCAGGGAATTCGTCAGATACAAACGCCATTGAACATATCTGGGGGTTCATGTAAGCGGAAATATTCAAAATCGGTCCTTTGGCCAAGCTAGCACATGGTGGCTCTCATAAATATGTGAAACTATAATTCAGAAATTAAAAAAATAAAATAAAAAATACCATTGAAAGTATGCCTTGGAAAATTCAAGAACTGCTGTACGCTAAGGGGGGCATATTTAATACTGATTTTAATTATTTTTGATAAAAACATTTAGTGTACGACGTCAATGTGTGTAAATATTAAAAATCCAAATCAATAGTTAAGCAGATATTGAACAATCATGCTTAAAAAGCAAATCGTTGAATATCCTGAATGGGTCTAATAATTTGGCCAGGTCAAATTGGAAGAGAGTAAAAAATAGAGACAGATTTCAATTATACCGGGTTTTTATTAAATATTGCAAAAAAAATGCACAAGGTGATTCCTTATCGAAAATTAAGGGCGGTCTTTTATATAAAGTTTTTTCCTTAGACGTCTTCTTTTGGAGTTACACCCCCCTAAAGAAGAGCGGTAAAATTATGTTTTTATTTTTATTGGAAGGTTTTCCATAGTAATATTTTTAATCATCTCCCACCTTCATAGGAGGCTGAAAAGTGCGACCCCTTTTTTTTTTTTAATCAGAACTTTTTGGCAAGTTAACATTTTGCAATATCGGTATATTTTTTTGAAAGCCTTATTCATTTAGAGACTTATTTTTATTCGTCAGTTTTCTCGTAATACCTACAGTTTTCAAGTTAAAAATAAAATAAGAAAATATGCACCATCAAATATTCCAATACAAAACGATTCAATTGGTGGTTATACCATGGTTTGTTTATGTTCATATAGGGCATATTGGGTAGAATTGACGGGTGTAATTCATTTTGACGTTTTCGCGGCGACAACGCTAAAACGCCCGTCAATTCTACCCCATATGGATATAAACAAATCATGGTAGCCACCAAAATGAATCGTTTTATATTGGACTATGTAATGGTGCATGTTTACTTATTTTATTTTTTACTTAAAAACTGTAGGTGTTACGAGAATAACTAACAAATAAAAAAGTCTCTAAATGAATAAGGCTTAAAAAATAATTTAATTGTAAAATTTTAACTTGCCAAAAAGTAACGATAAAAAACCAAAAGGGGTCGCACTTTTCCGCCCCCTGTGAAGGTGGGAGATGATTGAAAATATTACTATGGGAAACCTTTTAATAAGTACAAAACGTCTATCAAATATCATACTCCTACATTTACCCAAATTTGAGAAATAAAATAAAAACCTAATTGTACCGCTCCCCTTTAGAGGGGTGTAGTAACTCCGAAAGGAGACGTCTAAGGAAAAAAAAATGTATGTAAGACCCCCTTTAATTTTCGATAAGGCATCGCCTCCCGAATTCTTTTACAATATTTAAGAAACACCCTGTATGGTCTGAAATGTTTGCTACCTCGTTGTACGATAGGTGGGGAAAATCGCAATTAAAATATCATATTTAGAAGAAGGGGGGCTTCAAAATTGGTTTGCGCTTGTCGCTCTCCAATTTCTTAATTCGCCACTGAAACCGGGAAAGGGGGTCTAACGATTTTTGCCTAAAAGCTCAAATGTTCAAGCCCGCCACTGTTGCAGACGTTCTGTATTTAAGTATAATACCACTATTTAAATCAATTACTATCCGTCAATATTAACATGAACATTCAGGTGTAAAAATGAAGACCACCAACCAAAGGTACGGGTAAGCGCAGCCACACATTTGATCCCATGTGTTTGATGTGCCAAATCAATTTTAGTTCTGTACGTCCTAGCTTGTAATTAGTTCAATTATTTTCTTGATGAGTAGACCATGCATACTAAATTTAATACAAAGATTTGCGAAATACTTGGAACAACTTTGTTGTTGCATTCAATATAATTTAGTAATCTACTATGTAAAAAAATTTTTGGTAAAAGCAGTGCAAAGGATTACATTTTGAAAACCAAAAAACAAAATTTTCATGATATAATAATTTTTATTTAAGGTCCACATTTCCAACGTATTTTGCACTAATGTTAAGCACTTCTTATTCGTACATAAATAGGCCTACTCGATACTGTGTTATGAAGTTGTAACACCGGTGTGTCGTGCGTCCGGCACAAGCGGATATCCAACCCCAGGTGTTGTGGTCAGATGCGTTACTACCTGGCAGATAAAGCCGAACCAAACGCGAGCCTCATACGCAGCTACCACCTAGACACGAGTTTAACACACGTTCTACAGCTGAATACCCGCATATAAATCCAACAATAATAAATATAAATATATAAGTATATCTCGACCTGCGATGTTACAAGGTTTTTTTTAAAAATTCCGCACTGAAATTGTTTACGACAATAATTGTGACAGACGCCGATTATTCTTTTCTACACTAAAACGAAACGATTTCAAAACGAAATACTGTATCGAATTTTGAAGCAATCTCAAGGCATTCTTCCATTTGTACAATCGAGCAATATAAATATTGTAGCAGCCAGGGCCTCCCAGAGGTAAGAGGGGGGCCGGGGAAGTTAAAATTTGGGGGCCCTTGTGAATGAAAAAATCAGTTTTTTTATGGCATATTTTGCTGTTCATTTGCATTTGCCGTTAAAATAAAATGCATGTTAAACAAAAATTTGGGGGGCCCTCAGACTGGGGGCCCGGGGATGCAGCCCCTCAAGATCCACCTCTAGTAGGCCCTGGTAGCAGGTACAACAATTTTACACAACGAAATCAAAACAGCCTTCAAAATAAGTTATATAAATCATAACTTACATCAAACCAATTATGATAGCAACAATTTCAAAGCAGCCTCCGAAATCACGTATTAAAATTTATTAGTAAATATTAACTTTCATCAAAAGAAACATTGAAGCAACCATACTACTTTCCTAGATACAAAATCAAAGCGGCCTTCCATATAGTAACAAAAATCAATAAAAAAATCATAACTTTTAATAAAGTCACACTGCTAATTATTGAAACAACTTTCACACAGACGAAAATATTTTTGCAAAACCAAGTTTGATACATATATGCAGGTATATTAAATAAACAATTCCTGTAAATATCAAGTCACTATCTCTACCAGTTTAAAAAATATTTGTCGATGCACGTTTTCAAAGTGTACAATTTTAGGAAAATCACACAGTAGAAAACGTATTTTTGAAACAACTTAAACACAGACTAAAACTTATTTTCAAAAACTACTTTGTTATCCGCAGGTATATTAAATAAACAATTCCTATAAACTTCCAAGTCAATATAGGTATCTCTACTAGTTTAAAAAATATTTGTAGATTCACGTTTTCAAAGTAAAACAATGGTAAGAAAATCACACTGTACAAAAAATAATCAAACGTCATCTAGTAAAGAAAAATCAAGTTCCTTTAACGAACACCTTTAAAAAAATATCGGAATTGTTTATTTAAGAAAACTGGAGTAAAAATCAAGAATTACTACTTATAATAATGTAAATTACTTAACTCGATTTCTCGGTCAATTTAACTTTAATGGATGAAATATGCTCAATTTGCATGCATACTAAAACGGCAGCAAGATTTATAATTATATATTCATAATAGTAAGTAGCTATGAAAGTAATAATCACGGTAGACCGTGGTACCTGTTTTAACGCCGTCTGGGATGCGGTAGACTATCGTGACTAAGCCCTATTATCCTGAGATGAGAATAGTTCACACCATTAGCAGGATATTAGGAGAAACAAAACCCATCACGCACACACGCGTAGTATTAATAGGTTTTAAACGAAAAATTTGACGTTTAGTTAGGGACCTTTCAGTAGTAAAATTGTAATTGATTACTTGCAAAAACTATCCCACAATTAGCTGAGTGATTGAGTAAAAATAGCTTTTGGTGTTGTAAGGATGTCAGACCGTTTCGAGATTCTTGTCTCTTCGTCAACAGAGAAGAAAAATAAGAATTCTACTGATGCAAATACGTGAGTCTCGAAACCGGTCTAGTATTTCTACAAGAGATTCTTTGCAAAAAAGATAAGGAATTCTTAATTATCCTGCAATTTGATGAGTAGCGTTATGGGTACCTGTGGGCTTAAAAAATAATGCAATTATAGTTTTTCAGATAAAAAACTTAAATTTTTTTAATCTATAGTAAGAGAAATTTGGAGGAACTAGGGCAATGATATTTTTTGCTAATCTACTTTTATACATTTATTAGAAAACTCGCGAAATATACTTTTTGTGCGATCGTACTAGAAACAGCTGTTTGACGGACGCGTTAGCAACCATAAAGTACTGCATTACCGGCCCTATCCTTAGCAACGGCCGTAAAAGTTACTTTTCAGGCCGTTACCCTTAGCAACGGCCGAAAAAGTAACTTTTACGGCCGTTGCTAAGGAGAGGGCCGGTAATGCAGTACATACGCCGTCATCTGTCAGTGACAGAATGTCCGTAGTTTCTAACCTATATTTTTGAAAAATACTAAAAATTTAAATTGTTTTTAATTCGATCGCACAAAAAATGTAATATGCACCTCGGCCAAAACGTACTTTTTCGGCCTTGCCTGTTTGCTGGCCTCGACTACGTCTCGGCCAGCAAACCATTACACTTTTTGGCCTTGATACATAAATAACTATTTATTAACAAATAACAGTTCCTAAATATGTAAAAACAGAATAAAAATATTTGAGAAAGAGGTAGGTCACCAGTTTATGCCTGAATAAATTTTCTTCTAAACATCAACTGAATTTTTTAAACCCCATTTTATTATTTGCCGACTAGCTCGTAATAAAACAAATTTATTACATCATAAATGTTACCTAACACAACAGTAATGCATATATTACACGCGCACTTAATAGATCAACTTTAATATTTAAAATAACAATAGGCCTTAATGTATGCAACGGCAGAATTGTTTGTTTCGCAAATAGTGCATCGTGAATGTTTTAGAAGTTGTAGAATAATAATTTTAACAACTAAATTATAAAAATCTAGATTTAGTTCGCAAAACATTGCTAAGAAAAATATTTTGTGTACCTACTTTTAAGGTAATGAAAATCAGATTGGGTATGTTTTTAAAATACCACCCAGGGAAGGAAAGGA
Source organism: Elmis aenea (assembly GCA_947652605.1). Taxonomy (NCBI): domain Eukaryota; kingdom Metazoa; phylum Arthropoda; class Insecta; order Coleoptera; family Elmidae; genus Elmis; species Elmis aenea. The sequence goes on along the minus strand of OX393580.1, from coordinate 20,788,169 downwards.
ATTTTACCATAGTTAACGTTTTGAATGCCTAGAAGTGTCGTTAACAAGTAGAAATAAGGAAGAAGAAATTGAAAAGCGACTGGCTCTAACGACAATACTGTAGTCAAAGAAATTGTACTTACTTTCTTATTCCATGACCTATCTACCCTCACGGGTGTAAGGCATTACCCTAAGGTGTAAGGTATTTTTTCTTCTTTTTTCCTTCTTGTTCTTCCTCTCTATTTCTTCTTTTTTCTTTTATTTTCTGGGGTTGATTTCTTTTGTGTTTTCCTCTTTTTTTTTTTAAATTTCCTTTCACATGTCCTTTTTCATTGCTTGTGTCATTTCCGATGTCCACTTATTATCTTTTTTAATTTTTTTAAAAATTCATTTTCTTTCTCGTGTCCTTTTTCATTGCCTCTGTCGTTGACTTAATATTTCTGTTATTCTTTACTATCAGTTTTTTGGAGGTTGACGGTTTGTTGTTGTTTTATTTTCTTTCAACTTTTCCTCCTCCCTGTCCCATGTCCATTCTTTTCCATCAATTATTGTGATCTTTTGATATCATATTTTCGTTGTTCTTCCTTTCTGTCTCTCTTCTTCCCTATTTGTTTTAGCTTCTTTTGAATTTCCAGTTCCTTCTTTGTCATTTCGTTGTTTATATATATTATTTCTTGGAGTTGTTTTAACTTATACTTGTTTTCCATTACCTTTTTTTTTCTAGTGGTTTGAGTAGTTCTAACTTACATGCTTATGTTCCTAATTGTATGGCGTTTTTAATCTGAACTTTAATACCTGTTCCTCTCAATAAGGTGTTTAAATTCATGTATAAGGTCTGCTTTGTTATCAGTTTTTATATCCAAGCCTGTCACAATGATATTATTTTTGGTTCTATCTTTTTCCAGTCTACTAACTCTATCTTCTACGGATTTCATCTTCTCTTTTTTTTTATCGTGTTTTCATTTTTTAGCAATTCATTTTTCTGTTTCAGTTCCTTCAGTTCCTCTTGATATGACCCCTGGTCATGTTTTATTTATTTTATATCTCTCAATAATTCATTGATCATGTTCATAAGCGTATCCGTTTTATCTTCTTTCTCTTTTCTTTCTTTTTGAGGTGTCCTGTTAATCTTTTTACTCTTTTTTTCCGTTTTGATGTCTTCTATGTCCTGTTCTCTTTTTCTTTTCGAATCCTCCGACGTATATTCGTCGCTCTCGAGATGTTTTGTTTCTTTCATATCTTTCATTGTGTCTTTAATGATGTCCGTAAGCATATCTATTTTTTTCAATCTTCTGTCGTATATTCGTAGTTCTCATCCTACAGCACCACTCCCCCTCCGCTGTGTCATAATACGCACAATACACTTGTTACACCTGTGACGGACCGTACTGTACATAGGCCGCACTGTTGTGGAAGAGTACTTATTAATCTTATATTTATTGTTGTTAATTATGGCTCGTGATCGTCTTTGTAATGTGGTTGGACCCTCAAACGTTGTTTTACGTAGTACACAGGTCTAGAGCAATAAGTACACAGTAAGAAACAAATAAAACACAACAATTTTTACAACAAACTCCTTTATTTTTCGACTGGCTGTACATTTCTCAGGGGTTGGAACTTAACTATCGGTGCGACCGTCTCAAGATTTTAGGTTCCCTGTTGCTGTCCCTTTTTTATTGTAGTTGCATCTTTGTCATTCTTTCCTATAAACACATATTTGTGCGAGTAGTTTGTTCTGCTTATGATGTACAACTTTATCAACAAATCATTTGTTGATTGACGAAACCCAAATGCTGGCGTTGTAGGACCCAAGTTATGGCCGTAATATTTTAACGTTAATGTGTTTTACTAAAGTTGAAATTCTCATAACTTGGCCCTTTTCAAGTGTTACTTGTTTTAGTAACTGATGCATCAGCATTTGTTGCAATGTTATTCATTTAAAAGTTAATGAAATAACATTGAAGTAAATTAAAATAATTGATCTCAGGCGGGGTGTCACATACCCCCCCTGGGTTCGGTGGTTTGCAATTTATCAATACCGCCGAATCCATTGCGGGTGTGCTTTCACTCTTACTGATTTTTTTTGTTTTGATCGTATTAAAAATAAAGTTTTTTTTTTATATATTTGTCATCAGAAATAAGTCTGACTGCTACTCTTTTTTTTTTCGCAATGCATCTGACTGTTTTTTATTTTAAGTTATATTTATCAGTGGGTATTCACACTGTATCCCTCGCTGTGTGTTTTTTTTTAACATATCAGAATGCATCCGTTTTTTTTTTTTTTTGTAGCATATCTGAAATAAATCTGATATTTGTTGGTGGTTAAAAGTCGCATCAGGAGTACATCTGACTGCTATTTTTTTTTTCGTTATGCATCTGATTTTTTTTTTTTTTTTTAAGTTATCACAGTGGGTATTCACACTGGATTATCCCTCGTTGTGTACAGAATGCACACGATATATTTTTTTTGCAATTCAGAAGTAACTCTGATGGTGGCAGTAGCCGTTGGTAGTAAGTCATTGTTGCAAGTTTGTCCGATAGCTTCAGATCTGATACAATCGTGTTGCAATCAAAATAACATTAAATGAAATGGAGTTAGAAAATCGTTCGCTCACACATTTACACAAAATCATTTTATAAACTCACCTTTTTGTACGTCGAACAATAAGCCAAGCACGCAGATCTCGTTAAAATTTGACAAAGTATTGTCGGGAACCCTGTACCTTTAAATACCTACATGGTTCTGTAATTTGTTAAAATATTCATAATAAAACCATTTTAGCCATTAAAGTAAAATTACAATGTTTACAAACTATTGAAATAAATATTCTCTTAACTTAATTATTTTCAATCAGTTAAACTTCTTAGTTTTCGGTAATGTTTACATTAATTTGTGTCCTACTTAAAGAAAACAGATGTTTTTCTACACAAAATGCTTTAAAACTTAGTACCTGACCTGGAACACAGACCGATAATGTTTCTGAAATAGTATATTTTTTTACAACTCCAATTCTTGTACCCTAAAGCAATAAACAACAGTGAACTGACAAGAAATATGACTGTAGCACATGGCTGTTACAGTTATGCACAAAATTTCGAAACACCCTCGATCTCCTTCAAACAATTCATTTTCAATAAGGCACATTAATATACCTTTAAATTATTCACAAATAACAAAATCACACAGGTTTAGCATCTTAGGCTATAAAAGATAGCGTACGGATTCCAATTACATAGATGTAGAGAAATTCGTATTTACAATAAGCATTCTTTTTGTTACGGTTATTTAGCGAATGTTAATAAAATCATCAGGTTTATGGAACAAGTAAACTAACAATAGTTTTCAATAGGAGTTTTAAAATAAACGTTGCACATCACTCACTTCTTTTGAGATTCTGCACTGCACAATTATTATTTTCTTTTCGCTCAAAACACCGCACTGACCTACCTTTTTCAATTAGCGGCGTTACCGTTTAGTGTTGTCTGCTGGCCTATTGCTGACCCAGTGCTTACCTGGGGCTCACCTGGTGCTGACCTGGAGCTGATGTCCAAAATTTGCCCTCGATTGCTGAACATCGATAACATTTTACTTCCCTCAGCCAAAACAACGAAAATTGTTATCTCTCAATCCATTTCCATATTCTGCACTTATATTTGTTAACTTTACCAAGATTACAAAATCTTAAACGGTTAAATTCACAACAGGTACCATTCTTCGGAATTCATTCATTTTTTTTTTCTTCCCCCCCATAATCGGTTTTCCGGACTACATTTTCACTCACAAATATTTAAATTTTCTTACTGTGTGTGAATTTTAAAACTCCATCCTGGTCACGGCACCATCTGTGACGGACCGTACTGTATATAGGCCGCACTGTTGTGGAAGAGTACTTATTAATCTTATATTTATTGTTGTTAATTATGGCTCGTGATCGTCTTTGTAATGTGGTTGGACCCTCAAACGTTGTTTTACGTAGTACACAGGTCTAGAGCAATTAGTACACAGTAAGAAACAAATAAAACACAACAATTTTTACAACAAACTCCTTTATTTTTCGACTGGCTGTACATTTCTCAGGGGTTGGAACTTAACTATCGGTGCGACCGTCTCAAGATTTTAGGTTCCCTGTTGCTGTCCCTTTTTTATTGTAGTTGCATCTTTGTCATTCTTTCCTATAAACACATATTTGTGCGAGTAGTTTGTTCTGCTTATGATGTACAACTTTATCAACAAATCATTTGTTGATTGACGAAACCCAAATGCTGGCGTTGTAGGACCCAAGTTATGGCCGTAATATTTTAACGTTAATGTGTTTTACTAAAGTTGAAATTCTCATAACTTGGCCCTTTTCAAGAGTTACTTGTTTTAGTAACTGATGCATCAGCATTTGTTGCAATGTTATTCATTTAAAAGTTAATGAAATAACATTGAAGTAAATTAAAATAATTGATCTCAGGCGGGGTGTCACACACCATTATTAAACGATTTATTGTTGTATCCCCTTTCAGTAATTTACTCATTACACTCCGTTTTTACTAGAATTTGGCATTGACGAAACGTGATAAGTCCCGGTAAAACGAGGTTTTTATCGCCGCTAGCTCATCCAACAATAACACGTCTGACTAGTTTAAACGTCCGAACTCAAGAGATTGTAAAGAAAGCAAAACTATCAATAATGTTATAGTCATTCGTCCAAAAGTTCTCTATGCATGCGAAACTTGACTTCTCAAGACCCTGGGACGAAATTGGGAGGTTGGGACAGGACGATACTCAAGAGAATATATGGAGAAGAGTATGGTTAATAATTAATTTCAAGAATACAAAGATTCTGACGGTTATGGCACATCAACGGATTGCAAGATAAAAAACAACAACAACCAAGATAATACTAAAAATGAAGTAGATACGAAGAGAAACAGATGTCGACCGCGGAGGAATCCCAATTTACAATCGTCCCATTCCACAAAATAAGTACCTAAGAAATTTATGCTTATTTAAATATAAATAAAATGCCTTTTAATTGATAATTATCTCAGTTACTTGTTCATCAACTCAAAATTCATAAAACGAACCTCATTTCGTGAAGCATTAACGATTCCAATAAATCATTTTTATGAAAATCTGTTCATCTTACCCATATTCCAAGGTAAAAGTCGTTATAACGTCCTAATTAAACGTGAAAATTAACCAACTAACTCATGTTTATATAGCACATTTTGAAAAGAATTCGCTAGCAGTAATTATTAAGATACTCGCTGATATATACCAGTTAAAGGAGTGTAATTAGCTTATTAAAATTTTCATTAAATCATAATTAAACTACCAATAAATTTTATAGTTTTAACATGATCCCACAGTACATTACGGGCTGGACAAGTTATGGTGGCGTAAAGCGCAATTTTAATTTTTTGATGCTACTAAACGGCACGCAAAAATGCTGCTCCATCGGGTGCTGGTTTATTTTTCGGTAATAAAATCGCAAAATCTTCATAATTCTAATCAAGCTGTGCATAGATTGGGCCCTAAATTATTTAAAACGAAATTTTATCGAATCAGAAGCTTCGTTCGAGTTTTACGATATTTTAAAACGTATTTTGCTAAGGATAACAAGAAATTGATCAAATAAACTATAAAATTGTACAGGCAGCCAAATAAATTTTCAATAAACTGAGAATTGGAATTTAAAATCATCTGTTTTTGAGCTACATAACAAAAAAATGTGATACATAAAATATATATATCGCTAAACATATAGGGTGATTTAGAAAAATGTCCATGTGTGTGTGGGATATAATAAAAATAATAATGCTACTTATTTCGTTTAAATACATAGGGAAAAGAACGATTTTCAGAAACTTTTTATTGTTTTTTTAGCTTTGAAAAAAATGGCTTATGCAATTATTCCTTAATTAAAATGTGGATAAATAAAATTTTAATATTTTGAGGAACATTCTAATAGGGGTTGTAGCAATTTGCAGTAATTCAATATTTGTTTTTAATTTTTTGATAAACCAAACTTTTTTAAAATTTGAAAGGAATTTTCAAGTTTTATTTTCTTTAACATTCATTCCTTCATTTTTAAGAAAAAAAAAATTCAAAAAAATTGTATTATGTTTTCCATCTTTAATTATAATACTAGTTTATCAAAAACAAGGCAACAATTATTGTTTAATTACTAAAATCTCTAATTTTGCATTTTAAAGGCGTTTCGACAGTGTTCTAGTGAATTTACCTAAACTCTTGAGTAAAAATAATGCTTCGACTTTATCTGTAAATAATTTATGAAACTGACTTCATCATTAATAAGTTTTGATGTTATTTTCAAGCACTAAGCTTTGTTTTCGCTTGGTAGGACGATAGCGAAACAACAATGCAATATTATCGAAGTTCTCATGTAACTTTCGGGGTAGTTTCTGACGTTATAATAAATTCTTTTCCCCTAATGACGCAAGCGAAGTGTTCCCGCAGTGGTTGATCTTTGATAACGGTTCAGGACCACCCGTTCACACGCGCCTACAACCATCTGGTTCGTATTTATTAATGGATGAGACCAGAAAACCGACAAATCTACCATTTGTTATACATTCATTGCATCGTCGAAAACGACAGTTTACCTTAAAGCGAGATTAAAATGATATGAGTTTGGTGTTTGCCAATATTTACAAGGAATAGGAAGCAGAAAAAGTACTGCGAATTTTACTGGAGGAAATTCTAGAGAAAAATTACCGATTAAGATTTTTCGTGCCTTTTGTTTTCCCACTTTTCCAGGAACTTTGGGTAGTAATTTGGTTGGCCATAAACGGCTTGAATTTTAGCCATAAATAATAAATTAAAAAAAAAAATTGGTAGCTCATGAACGGAAATGACAAAGATGTCTAGTTCGAAGAAAAACAAAAATATTACTGGATTAATAACCTACAGAAGTTTATACAGAAAGATTCAATTCGATTGAGGAACATGAGTTTTCCCGGGGCCATCGTTATACTAGCGGGCCGACTCCTTACTGCAAAATGCAAGAAAAGTGGTGGGGATAAAGGCCGACCGTTCAGTATTTGCTTATTTTTGCTATGTACCTTTTATTTTTTTTTGCTGGTCTCCAATACGAGATAATTAAAAAAAAATAATTGCATCTCCAACTTCTCAGTCAGGTACATTTTCTAAAAACGCAAAAACTTTTTACGTCATCATTGTTTGCTCTCTTTTTCTAATTGTTGCTTTATAAATATAACATTTTTTGCTGGTCTCTAATATGTGATAATTAAAAAAAAGTTATGTACCTACAACTTCACGGTGAGGTACAGTAGCAAAAAAATCAATCAACTGTTTACGTGGTTTTTTTTCAAATTTTTGCTTTACTTTTTAATTTTTTTGCTGGTCACTTCCACAAGATATCCAACTTTTTCATGAATATTATGTGCTACAAATAGTATTCGTCGATTTTCAACACAAATAACATCAAATAAACATAATTTACGTTATTACTTTGTTCTAATAACTTAATAATAAATAAAGTTCAATTAATAATTTACACATACTTTTAATTTATTGATATTTAAAGGTAATTTTGTTGCGGTAATTTTCGAAACCATAAACTATTGTACGTAGCACAGGTTAATTGTTAATACAAAATTGTGTGTTTTTAGTAAATTAAATTTTTACTTTGAGGTAAGTAATAAATTTTGCAATTAGTTGATATTTGCATGTGTAGTAGCATGTATTTCGGTACGCGACAACTGGGCGACGGTCAACTGGGCGACGGTCAACTGGGCGACGGTCAACTGGGCGACGGTCAACTGGGCGACGGTCAACTGGGCGACGCGACAACTGGGCGACGGTCAACTGGGCGACAGGAACTTAAACATTTTTGAACTCTCATCTTAGCACAAGATTTTACACGGATTGTTTTTGTAAGTATTGGTTAAATATACTTACTTCATTTTGTAGAACTATATCGTACATCGAAATTTGTAGAATCATTTACGAAAGATATGATTAAAAACGTGGTGCGAAAATAATTTAAAACTGAAGAGGTATGATTGCACAATATGTAAATAAAGAAGAATTACAGCTTTTTAATTCATTTATTACGATTATTTGGTAATCCACAAACATATTTACATCAAAACAAAGTACTTATACATTTAAAACAAAATAACTAATTTTCATTTATTAATTCATATTATAATTATACGCAATTCCATTAAATTAGCCCTATCGTAATTTACAACTTTAGCCAAAATCCTTCGGTCAGCTTCTTTGTAACGTCTACGTTTATGAGGGCGTTCAAAGTCTGCCACGGCCCTTTCATAGTCTACGTCATAAATTTTTTGAATTTTACGTAGCCCATTTATGAAAATCCACAAATTTGGGTGACTTATGCTACTGCCAAAGTTCAATTGCAATTTTCGATGACAGGCTTCTGCAAAATTATTTGTTCTGTCGCTTCCATTTACTGTTCTTTGGTACACAGACCAAACGTTGGAGGGAAAAGTCGGTGGAACCCTGGTTCTGTTATTTATTAGGCGACCTATGTATGTGTTCGTGAACCATTCTAAAATTGGTTCAAATTTATTGATAAATAATTCTCAAGTTCATAAATGGCATAAACAATATCTTCTTCTGGAACGAAAGCAAGTGAAGTGATCATTTTTGAATCCAAAGCAAATTGCGCATCAGAATTATATCGTGTTAAAAGATTGCATGAAGCTAAATGCTTGCGAAGATTTTGCACGAGATGAAAAAAGCAACATTTGAATTATTTTGTTCCAAAAGTGCTATAGATATAGATTTATAGATCATCTTCAAAAATTGCATTTCCTAATTTTCTTGGATGCCGTTTGAGATATTTCAAATTTCTTTTCGGATTATTAATGAGCACCAAATTAAGTTACTATATCAAATTTAAACCTAAACTCTAGATCAGGGGTCGCAAACCGCGATTTCAAGTGTGGAATACATTCCGTCGCGTCGCTACCACTACTGTTCTAAAATAACTAAAAACTTGAAAAAAGAGAGGCTGTGACCTAAAAAAAAAAAGTCCTCACTTGTGAACACGGCCCGCAGTATCAATACATTTAATAACTGACCCGTACCAACATTTGAGTTTGCGACCTCTGCTCTAGATGTTATACGCGAGATTCCCATGTTTAAACTTAAATTTCAAACACCCTGTATATGTGTTAATATGTTTGTTAGTTACAAAATAATATTAATAAATGAATGAAAAAAACTGTATTTTTCTCTTTATTTGAATATTGTGTAATCATACCTCTTAATTTTTTAATTATTTTCGGACCACGTTTCTTTACATGTCTTGCTTAATTTATTCTACAAATTTTGATGTATGATATAGTTTTACAAAATTAAGTAAGTATATTTTTACCAATATTTACAAAAACAATCCGTAAAACCGTGTGCTAAGATGAGAAATCAAAAAAGTTTTAAGTTCCTGTCGCCCAGTTGACCGTCGCCCAGTTGGCACGTCGCCCAGTTGACCGTCGCCCAGTTGACCGTCGCCCAGTTGACCGTCGCCCAGTTGACCGTGTCCGGTATTTATAACTTATATAAATAGACTTATAGACAGTGTTTTTTGCAAATGATTTGTTGTCTAATTTGTTAAAATAATTTATTTCAAAGTAAAATTAAAAAGTAGTTTCATTACCTACTTTGTAATTATAACTAACAAAATTTAGGTTAGTAGTCAGAGTTTTATGATGGAGTTCGACACCACATATTGTACAATACATTTTGTGTCATTTTGAACTAGCGCAGTAAATTTTCTTCTTTTTTAAATAGATACAAAAAAACGACATACTGTAAATTTTGTTCATACATATTGATTTACAACTTTAACCACTTCAAGACCTTTAAAAAATATTTTTTTAAACCCCTTTTTACACCCAAATTTTGTTTTTAGTTTGAGAGTCCCTTTGGTCTTGACCAATCGCAGCTTCGTAATGGCCTCCTTTACTTCGGTGTTTTTTGTATACGATTTAAAAAACAGTTGTAAGATAAATCGCAAATCATACAGTTGTAAGTGAACCCTTACATCTATAATCATACTAAGTTCTCTTCATTGCGAACATCGTTCGATAGTGACAATCGATTGCGGTGAGGTGTTTTTTTAAAATCATAATAATTACAGTGAATCAATAATTTGCTTTATAAGAGTATAATACATAGATGCAACTTTAAAAGATGATAACATAATTTCAAATTTCATTCATGTTTCTAAATTTACATTGTTGTTTCAGCATGCTTAATAATTACATAACAAAAATGCCTGTTAAATGTTGCGTTCCTGAATGTAAAAGTAATTACAAAGAAAGTAGTTACACACCATCGTTTCATTATTATATTTTAAAATATTTATAAAACTTGTTTCTATAAATTATAAATAAAATATAATAAAAAAAATAGTAATATTTAATTATTATATTTTATAGCCGGGCATGTAGTATTAAAGCGACTTATGCTTGGCATCGGCCTTTATCCCAACCACTCAAAAATTCAATGAGTCGACCCGCTAATATAACGATGGCCCCGGTTTTCCGCTTATTGTTAAAGATAAAAAAGGTTTAACTCACCAAAATATTGCAGGTTTTCCAAACAAATCAGAACTATTTACTAAAGCTGCGTACCATTGCAGACTTTCAATAGACTGCACCGACCATCATACCTGAAATCAGAAACAATAAATTAATAATGTCAGCCAACTATGGTAGTCACAAAAAACTTGTAAACTTGTGAAGATACAATTTTTTAACTGACGCCATTAGAAAATGTAAATGAAAACACCTTTATAATTGTAAATTTGGGTAACGGTGCTGGTCAGATTTCACGTAAATAAGGAATGAAAAAATCTGGATGAGTTATTTAGATATTTTAAATAATTTCAAAGATATGACGCATTATTAAAATTACAAAAATGTATTGTTTTTCGACAATTACTCAAAAACTGGAAAACGCAGCAAACTTTTGTTAATAATCCTGTATTCGTTTTTAAAACGCGGGATATCGATGTAATCCCATCGAATCAGGACCACCCTCTGAAACATTTTTGTTCAGACACTTCAGGTGTAGGTACTTTGAATTTTAAAGGACCCATCCTAATATAACTGTAAAGTAACCAAACTGGTCTAACACGACCAACGTCGGACAGAACTGCTTGAGGCAGGTCAGTCTTTTGGTCACGCAATAAAACCGGAAAGCAAATAAAATCAAACCAGTGTCGTTAAAAAGACTACACCAGGAATATCCCAACACCTGCGCGCCTTTGCTTTTCAAGATTTTATATCACCGCTTAAACATCTATAGTAGCAATTTGTACCCGTAATTGATACAAGACATTCACAAATTTTCGTCCGTTCGTCCTATAAATAACAGAAGTTTTACGGCGAGCCAACGCTCAAAATATCCGAACATAATAACATACTCAAACAGTTGCTCAATGAGAGAACCCGCTTTAATAATTGCTACGCGAAAAAATCGAAGGCGGATGCAGTTAAAATTGTTTTGTAATCGTAATTAAGGGATAAAGAGGTTTTGTGCTGATTTGCTGATTGACATGTGTAATAATACAGTGAAATCCTTGCCAGAACTGGATTAGGAATGATCGTGAACAGGATGGGATTAAGCATGTGTTTAAAGTCAGTTTTTGAAAGGATTTAATCCTTAAAACAAACTACAAAATGAAAGGCTTTAAAATAAATATTTGTTTGACAATTGAAAAGTATATAAGGCTTGTAATGTTCAAGAATCATCAAACTTCTGGTTAAATTTTAATTGCTAAAATATACAGGGTGAGTCATGACGGACGCCACGGAGTTTTATGGCGAAACTGTATATATTTTCAAATTTCTGTCGCAGTTAGATAATGTAAGTCAATAAGGGCTACATTTTAAAATTATTTTCAAACATACAGGGTGCTCCGAAAAAGAGCATATCAAAGTTATACTTTTTCTAATGGAACTTTTACATTTTTAGGTTCCTTTTTAAATTTACTTCAAAAAATGTATAAGGTTATATGGGTCTCAAGTCAACCGTTTTCGTGAAAATTGCATTTTCATGAAAATGCAGTATGTACTTTCAAAGAATGTCAACATTTAAAAACTTTAAAGTCTGAAGAAATTCGCTTGGAAATTAGATTGACAATAGATTATTTAACACTTTGCACTACCTACATTTTAAAAATATTATACAGGGCGTTTTTTACACTTGGTCAAACTTGTGAAAGTTTAAACATCGATAACTCATTTTTTTTTGGATACAACAGCCTATTTATTTTACACAGTCTTATAGAAAATTTAATTGTCTTTCGAAAACATTAAGGCTATTATCCACCTAAAATTGATATATTCCGAGATATCGCGATTTTATTGTTAATTATTAGGCCAAAGTCATATTATCAAGTAGGCTACGAAGGTAGACAGCGTTAATTTGGAACAATTGAAAGAAAAAAACAAGAAACTTATAATTTTATCTTTTTGACTTTTTTATTATATATAATAAGTTTAAGTAAAGGTTTCTTCAAATTATTTATGCATTTATGTATTGGACCAGTGTAATAAGATACTTGCTAAATTCTATAAGCTATTTTTTTTTGTATATTTACAATACGACACGGTTTTATCGAAAACGGTACCAACCATGTTTTTTTTTAAATTAAAAATTAGACAGGTCAGTATTAATTTTTTTAATCAGTGTCCTTTTTGCGTTACATTATCAATCGGTTTTTAGAACTTGGCAAATGATCAAACTCAATTATATGAAAAGTATTGTGGGCCTGATAAGAAACCTCTATTGAAATGTAAGAATCGTAAAACAACTTCATTGTGAACAAATGTCAAAAATGCGTAGGCAAAAGATAAAATTATAAGCTTCTTGTTTTTTTCTTTCTATTGTTTCAAATTAACGCTGTCACCTTCATAGCCTATGACAACCCTAATAATTAACAATAAAATCGCGATATCTCGGAAAATATCAATTTTAGGTGGAAAAAAGCCTGAATGTTTTCGAAAGACAATTAAATTTTCTATAAGACTGCGTAAAATAAATAGGGTGTTGAATTAAAAAAAATGAGTATCGATGTTTAAACTTTCACAAGTTTGACCAAGTGTAAAAAACTCCCTGTATAATATTTTTAAAATGTTGGTAGTGCAAAGTGTTAAATAATCTATTGTCAGTCTAATTTGCAAGCGAATTTCTTCAGACTTTAAAGTTTTTAAATGTTGACATTTTTTAAAAGTAGGTACTGCATTTTCATGAAAATGCAATTTTCACGAAAACGGTTAACTTTAGACCCATATAACCTTATAAATTTTTTAAAGTAAATTTAAAAAGGAATCTAAAAAAGTAAAAGTATACAGGGTGTTCCATTAGAAAAAGTATAACTTTGATATGTCACTCTTTTTCAGAGCACCCTGTAGGTTTGAAAATATTTTTAAAATGTAGCCCTTATTGACTTACAATATCTAACCGGGACAAAAGTTTGAAAATATTTACCGTTTCGCCATAAAATTCCGTGACGTCCGTTGCGATTCACCCTGTATAGAAGGTTGACATAGTTACAAAAGCCTAAATTTTTTAACAAGTACTTCGTCTTCTTCCACATTCCACAATTGCAGAAAAAGCTTTAAAGCTACGATTGACCATTATTATTCTTTCGTTTAAGCACCACGATTAGCCTTAATTTTTATTTCCATTTCTTGCAACAAGAAACTTTGCGCTGTTTTTTAAATTAATAACGATTTGATTCGCGTGAAAAAACCGTATCAAGAACACACGACTCACTAATATGTTTTAAATTAATACTTCAGCGAATTTATTCGACAGAAAAACTTCTGCACGACCTTCAACTGTTTCTTGACGACAATCATCCAGAAAAAATACAGTAATTCGTTAAAATTGTCACTTTAAACATAATTGTAAAAATCATCAAGCAAAGAAAAAGTTAAGAATCCTTCAAAACAGTTTCATTTTTTTAGCGCCCAGATTTTGCTTTTTTTTAAAGTTTATTCGGCCAATATTTGTCTCAAAATTTTAAATAACTATTTGTGCAATTAACTAGAAAAATAAATGTACATAAATTTAGTTACAAATTTCAGCAAAACATTTTAATAAGTACACTTGTTACAAAAATATTGGAACACCGATGTTGTGTTAAAAGTGATTATTATAACCCAGAACAGTTTTCACGACAAGTTTGCAAATGGTCATAAGATATATGTAGCAAACACACACACAGACAATTAAGTTCAAAAAAAAACAACGAATGTTTTCAAAAAGGCGTCTTAAACTGATATTTCCTTCAAAATCCGAATATGGAATCAATTAATTTCTCAAAACTAAAAACAAGCTTTAAAAACACGTTAATGTTTCCTGTCTAAAATGGAATTCTATTAAAGTTTTAATTGCTTAATGCTTTTAAGCAATTTCATGAGGTATTGTGAGGCAAATAAAGCCCGAAAAAAAAATGTGACAAGAACTGCAAGATGCAAGACAGAAGCCTTTTTTGCAGAGCTTGGGTTGAGCTCCAATTTTTTATTGCTTATTTTTAGATAAACTCAATTAATAAAAGGGAAATTGCCAATTAACCACATGCAAATTAATTGTAATAACAGCTATTAATCACAGCCATCTTTCTTTAAAAGCGGCAAGGCTCTGTATTACTAAACATGGCCAAAGAAACTGAGACAGAAATGTACATTTTTGATCTGCTTTTTTAATAATAAAGATTTATAACAGTCTTGAATAAATTAATTTAAAAAACATGTAATTATTAAAAAACTTTAGAAAAACAAACGAAAGATTGTATGTCCACTTTTTTACTCATTGTAACTTTCAATACATTTAGATCGTCCCTCGTATTTGATAAGTAGCAGCTATCCGCTTTAAAAATAATGAAAAAATTCGAAATATGCTGTTTTGTTGCTTATCGCATGTAGTAAAATATATCTTCTATCAAAAAGCATTGCAAAAAATACATAAAACGCAAGTTGCACCACCTGTACCCACATCGCTAGCACACTCTGATAATTACTTCAATTTTACTATACGTTTAACTGTTGCAGTGCAATAGATATTGACATTAACCGTACTTCTGACGCAAATGTTTTAAAATAAGCCCGTGCATTGTTGTAATAAATATACAGGATCGCCCCTTTCGTGTTGAAACGCTAATGAAAAAAGCGAAACCAGCTATTTGCCAGAGCCAACGTGATTGAATATGTAGTATGTAAGTATGAGATTTTTTCGTTGTTTCTGCAGAATTGATTAAAATTGTGGTACGGAGAAGGTTGTGCGCGAAAATGAAAGTAAAAGAAAAATAAAGCAGCCGCTAATAAATTGTGAGAGTAATTAAAAGGCAAAGAATTTAGCAGCTTTTATTTTATTTTGTTTATAGATGCCAGCTTCAGCAAGGCCTCGTTTAATGGTGGCTTTAAAAGGAATTCTTGCCAAAATTAAACAAAAAATAGTTGTAGATTAATAAAACCATAGCTAATTTATTTAGCATAATTAATTATAATAACTAGTATAATCCAGAATGGCAGAAACGCATCTTATAAAATGCAGAATATTTCTTAACGAATTTTGCAAAAGTTATGGGACCACTTATTTTACATTTTGTTGTGAAAATTCTACAAAAGTTTTTCAGCAATAATTGCAAGTCACGAGTAAGACAAAAAAATCATCAGAAAGAAACAAAATAGTGTAGATTTTGTACTGCAATTAAAGCCAACAAAACAAATATTGGTTCCTGCAAATGTTATAAATATTTATGCAAAACAGATTTATTCCATTATTGCCAATATAACAAAATTATTAGTATTTTAAATGTGTAGGTATTACATTATACAGGAAGTTTCTTAAATATGGCGGAAAAATTTGGGAGGTGATTCCTTATCAAAAATTAAGGGGGGTCTTTTATGTAAAATATTTTCCCTAGACGTCTCCTTTCGGAGTTATACCTCCCTAAAGGGGAGCGGTAAAATTGCGTTTTTATTTTATTTCTTAAATTTGGATAGAATGCTATTTGGTAGATGCTTAATACTTATTAAAAGGTTTCCCATAGTAATATTTTTAATCATCCCCCACCTTCACAGGGGGCTGAAAAGTGCGACTCCTGTTGGTTTTTTTATCAAAACTTTTTGGTGGGTTGAAATTTTGCAATTAAAAATTTTTGTTTACAAGCTTGATTTATTTAGAAACGTTTTTTAATTCTTTAGTCCTTCTCGTAAAACCTACGGTTTTTGAGTAAAAAATAAAATAAGTAAACATGAACTATCAAATATTCCAATATAAAACGATTCATTTTGGTGGTTGCCATGGTTTATTTATGTTCGTATTGGGTAGAATTGACGGGTATAATGCATTTTGACGTTAACGCGGCGAGAACGCTAAAACGCCCGTCAATTCTATCCAACATGAACATTAACAAACCATGGTAACCACTAAAACGAATCCTTTTATATTGAAATATTTGATGGTTCATGTTTACTTATTTTATTTTTTACTCAAAAACCGTAGGTTTTGCGGGAAAAACTAAGAAATTAAAAAAAGTTTTTTAATAAAGCAAGCTTTGAAAAAAATAATTTTTAATTGCAAAATTTAAACCCACCAAATAGTTCTGATAAAAAAAACAAACATGGGTCGCACTTTTTAGCACCCTGTAAAGGTGGGAGATGATTAAAAATATTACTATGGGAAACCTTTTAATAAGTATAAAACATCTACCAGATATCATTCTTCTACATTTATTCAAATTTGAGAAATAAAATAAAAAACGAATTTGACCGCTACCCTTTAGGGGGATGTAGTAACTCCGAAAGAAAAAAATTATATGAAAGGCCCCCCTTAATTTTCGATAAGGAATTACCTCCCGAATATTTTCGCAATATTTAAGAAACACCCGTATACTGAAAACATCCATTTAAATTTAAAAAAAAATATGGCTCATGAAGTTAGTTTTGTAGGTACATTAAGTTTTCAAGAAATATATTGTTGTTTGATTTTTTACTTTTGAGTCGACCTGCCTGGAACACAATACTGTAAGTGTAACAAAAAATAGAACACAATACTAGCACGTACTGTAATTGTTTGCGATACTTTGCTACACTGAAGACTAGTGTCCAATGTTATGGTCAATTTTTCGCATTCTATTTAATTTCTTCGTTTAAAATCTTAAATAAAGGACATCATTGAAAAGGCATATACACTAATTACTTAATTTTTAAAACTTTCCACTTCTTTACAGAAACAACCGAGAATCATTGAACAAATGCTTATAAAACAAATTCCTATCTATAAAAAAAAAACAAAAATACGCATAGTACAAGACAAATGATGATTTTCGATATTATTTAATTTTTGCAGAGTACTCACAAAAAAAAGTACTTGATTACATACAAATTCATTAAAATTTTACCGATTTTTTCTATAAACAAAGTGAAAACCAGTGTAAAACTGTCCAAAAAACATTTGGTCATCTAGATAAGAAAAAACTAAAATTCGTTTAGTGAAAGACAAATGATACAAGTTTTGACATCCCTCAACGATAAATCAGTCAAAACACACATCGGCAAGTAAGTTACGGCCATAACTGTAAAACAAACACACATTTTCGCGTCCGTGGCCACCTTGACGAATGCCCATCAAGCTGTGAAATATTATCGCTTATTATTCCTTACAATCTAATCTGTGTAAGATTGTGTCGGATTTGACGTCTGAATGGAAGCGCACGGGGTATCCATAAAAAAGGTGCTAAGGGTTTAACCCTAAATTTTTGTATTATCGACCGCACGCGGTGAACTAACGGTAGCAACTTATCTAGATTGTAGTTCAAAAGGAGGTGAACAACTTTATGATTTACAGATGAGAAAAAAAAGGATTTCTCGCAGCTGAGGTTACAAATTACTACCTTTACCGTTTAGAGACGTCGGTGAATTAATGTGGCTCAGATTTATTCGAATATTTCAGTTAATCTTGATTATAACGACAAATAAAGGAGGATTAATTAATGAGACGAAATTTCAGCACTTTAATTAACAAATAAGTAAGAATAGTTATTTGCTGGACAAAAATTGGAAGTTTAAGAAAGTCTGCTATAGGAACTAAAAAGGCCTTGCAACAAATTAATATAAAGCTCTGTTTATTTGCTATGACATGCACGTTATTTATGCTCTTAAAGGATAAAATTATTCTGTAATCTGAACCAAACCATGCCAAAGCCAAGTTGTAATGATTTAGTGGAGAAATTGGATTGCGAAGGATTAAAACACCAAGCGTTTTGATTTCAATCCAAAGCCTTCCTCAAAGCTGCGAACACGTGCTAGTTTTAGCACTGCAACTTAGTCACGGACTCTGAGGAACTTTCTTGTATTATAACCGAAACGTGCAAGAAGTTATTTCATTTACTCGACATCGCATTAAACAATTTTGTTATATCTGTTTGTCTTTTTGGGTTTTAACTTTCTGTTTAAATTAAATGCACATTTGGGTCGCGTGGCGTGAGGTAGGAGTGGAATCCCCACTTTGATAATCAAATGTTAACACGGGGACCACACGTAAGCCGATACGTACAAGTACAATCCAGTAGGCGAACCATCCGTTGAACTATCATCGAAAGGGTGGTCACACACTCAAGCGTACCTAACCCTTTATTAGGGATAAACGTCGACAAACAGGGGTTAAATTACACTATTGTGTCGAATGGATTAATCACTCCTGTTCATTAAACTTGCCGAAGAAAATTTTAATGCTTTGTTTTACAGTTTTGATTTGTTTTCGAGTTGAAACGATTGGCGTCTCACAAACGGTAAAATATAAGAAGTTTGTTAAAGGGAATGTTTCTAGAATTGTTAAAGAGCATTTAACAAATGTTCAAAAAATACCAAGTCGTTCAAAAACCGAGTAAAAATATTTTAATAGATTATTAAAATTGTCAAAAAATTGTCAAGTGTATATCATTGGAAATTTTTTAGTCGAGAACTCAAAAATTTTGCTGTCAAAAAAACATGCATGCTATGCAAATCCACTCGTAATTTGCTCATAAACCAACTAAAAATATTTTACATCGCTCTTCAGTTTTTAAAAATTTGCCTATTGTATATCATTGGTAGCTTTTTTGTCAATAACTTAAAAATTTAGCAAATGGCTTTTTTGTCTGTGAAAATGATAAACACAATTTGTACGATGCATATTGTCTATCATTTTGTTTAAAAGACCGATTAAAAATATTGTTTGTAGCTTTTCAAAAGAGGATTTCTTATCGGAGTATACTCTAAACTACTAACAGAACCATTATTTTAACAGCTGGGCGCGAAAAAATAGTTTTTAGATATTATGTTATGAATAATAACGACACAGTAATTGATAATATAAATTAACTTACAAGCTAAAATATTTAATATACCAGTCGAAGCTGTTAATAAAAATAAATGTTTAGTAAAGTTGCTAATAATGACCTGTTCATTTAGAGGGACTGGAAAGAGGGTTAACTACCCCTAATGACTGTGGGAACCTGTTGGATTAGTGAAGATTCTGACTTCCGCTCGATCAGTTACTTGATAAAGGAAGTTGTGTCACGCCATTGTTACGTCAAATAATACAACTTCCACTTTTACACAAAATTAGGCGATTAGGTTTCATTTTGTTGCAAACGATATTAACACCAAAAGAAGCACATAATTTTAAAGCTTTAAACATTACCAAGACCTGTGAATAAAACAGAAAAACCGTGCGATAGAAACAAAATATAAAGTACAAGAACACATGTGCAGGCAGACGTACAGATAATGATTGATTTCAGGATTTGTTCTTTTATCTGAAGCAGGGTCAAGCAAGAATTACGTAACATTGTCATTTTACAATACAGTAAAAAAACCAGACGCGGTTACTAGATTCGTAATAGCCTGTGACATATTTTTTTTTCATAAAATACAATCAGAATAAAGTTTTTTTTTGTACATAACAACATTAAAGCTGATTCAAAATATTTGGCAGCGGTTTATGAATAAGCAAATAAATATTTATTGGGTACAAATAAACGTATTATTGTAATATGACCACAATTCTGAGGACCACCAGACAAAGCTCACTAAAAAAATAGGGGAAACAGAATATAATGGGGTTGTTCGCTATAGGCGTTTAATCTACGGATGGATCTTTACTGCTCTCCATGTAACGATTAGTTCGGTTACATTTATTGTGTGGAACGGAACTAAAAGTTACAAAAACCGACATGGCTATAAATGTTTTATAATGCAAATAGACATTTAATATGTGTAGCATAAAAAAGGGGGCGAATCGGAAACTTGAATAATGTTTTGGGCTTAATTTATCAATTTGGAAAAATTGACTTAACTAGGCCTATTAAAAGAAATAGGCACATTTACGAATAATCATCAATCATACATCCAAAAATAAATAAAAATTGTTTGCATTTTGAATTGGTTGGAGCTGATAAACACATAAAAGGGACAAATAACAACGCAATTTTAAATAAAAAATGTTGGAAGTATACTGGAAGGCCACAGAACTAAAAATGGCAACCTGACAAACCCAAAAATTGTTTAAAAGCTACTGGTATTTTAACGTTACAGATTTTTTCCTTAATTTCATTATCTTTGCAGCTTTCAAGTTTTATTGTAATTTTTAACGCAAACACTTCAAACTTGAAACATAACTTCATTATTTGAAAATAATTTTATATTAAATGGCAAAACTTTTTCAAAATTTCAAAATTTTTGGATTTATCTTAAAAAAACAGAGCATAGAGGCCAAAGACATTATAGTCAGCAGTTCTTCAAAATTATGTTATAGGTATTTATTATACCGGGTGATTCAGTTTGACTGTTTTAATTAAATATCTTAGTCTTAGGGGGTAGGTAATTACACCATTTACCCCCCCCCCTGAATCCGCCACTGCTGTTTATAGCTTTAACTCACATACCGGGTGATTCAGTTTGACTGTCGAACCCCTAGAAATTTTTTATTATTGAAAATAACCCCAACAAACCTCATATTTTTGGAAACGGCGACAAATTCTCTATTAAGTGATGTGCATTTGTTATCTCTACGATGAGGTATGTCAAATCCGCGATAGGCATACATAAGAAATTTTTCGAGAAAAATCAGTTGAAAGTTTATTTACATTATAGCAAACAGCCTATTTAACATAACAAAAAACGATTAAATCTTAAAATTTATAGGTACTTTAAGTATCAATGGAAATGCATTAAAAATTAATTTTTAATAAAAATAAAACAAATAAAAGTCGACATAAAAAATTAAACTTTAATGTATTCAAAGTGGCCGCCCCCCGCTTTCAAACACAGTTGTCCTCAATTTCCATAGTTATAGTACTTATAATTTTTAAAATTTGATCGTTTTTTGTTATGTTAAATAGGCTGTTTGCTATAATTTGAATAAACTTTGAACTGATTTTTCTCGAAAATTTTCTTATGTATCCATACTTTTTTAATACATGGTCGGATTCAGAATTAAATTCTCTATCAGAATCAACAAAAACATGTATACTACGTAATAAAAAAAAATCTGTTGCATATCGTGGATTTGATGTACGTCATCGTAGAGATAACAAATGCTCATCACTTAATAGAGAAATTGTCGCTGTTTCCAAAAATATAAGGTTTGTTGGATTATTTTTAATAATTCAAAAGTTATAGGGGCGCGGCAGTCAAACTGAATCACCCGGTATATTAGACTACGACAAATATTGCAAGAAATTGCTGTAAATATTTTGTACAGGAAATCCAAATTAATTAAAATAAAAAGAGTTTTTTGGAAAACAGTAGGTACTACTGTAACACTATTACCTTCAGGAAATTTAGAAAAGTGTAAATTTTTTGTAATGTTTATATTATGAATAATATACTGTCCTTATTAATTAAATAAAAACGCAGATAAGACACGAATTTAATTCCTTTTATCAACCTATAAAGCATCCCAGACAGACTACGTAACACGTGTGTTGATTGTATAATACATAATATTAAAGCCTTAATAGGATATACGATACTAGACATCAACAGAAGTTGCGCAGACAGCCATTGTGTGGTTGAGGGTTACACAAAATAAAAGATGAAACGCCCAACAATAGCTCTAAACTCACCACCATCAACGGACAATAATCGCCGGTGAAGATCCTCAAAGATTATTAACATCAAAATTTATATCACTTACGCACTTCCAAACACACTAATAATTCACCTCACCTCGTTAAAACAGTTATCATGTGGTCGATGCTGATTACATAGGAATTTAAATTCATACAACACATCCAGGAATATATTAAAGTATTAGCACCCCCATTTTTATTTATTCCGCTACCAACAGCTGTTATTAGTTGGATTATCAAATATCCACGTGCGCTGTGTTTTACAAGGGTGGAACTAACTCATCCGCAACTCAACAATTAAAGAACTGAGATAGTCATCAAGGAATGCTATATTTATTTGCCGAAATGTCGAATGTAATAATGAGCCTGAATTAAAAAGAGTTGTTCCTTAAAAACCGTTAGAGTATCTTAGGATTATTTGAAGCTTGCGTTGCCGATCGGTAAAGAGATAGTTGAAGTTGGTGGAAAAAGTTTTTAAATAATTGAATACTGTTAATAATTTAAAAATATTAATGTTTGTAAAAAGAAACAAGTCTAGTTTCTGCAAGGCAGAAAAGCTTCTTAAATTTTAAGCCACGTTCATCACAAATTAATCCACTTTTGCAAGTGGTTCGTCACCGATCAAGGAGCGCAAGCTTCAACCGAATTTTCTCAATTTATGATTCTCCTAACACGTCGCTAACATGAAAAAGGTATAGAGATTTCTCTAATTTTAAATAGTTCACTAATAACCAGGGACTGTAAACGAAAAATATTTCGTTCGTTTTTGATCGAACGAAAACTAAATATTTCGTTCTTTGCGTTCCCACCTATAAAATATCGTTTAACGGTTAAAACTGTTTTTTTAGTCACCAAGTCGAGGACTTATTTTTTTTAAGTTTAAGTTACAAAATTCAGAATAGGGAACTTTTTAAAGGGGTCTAGGAACATTCTTCGCCCATAATTTTTTGCCTCCACAATTCTTCGCCACCACAATTTTTCGCCGCATACAAGCATATTACAAATTTTATTTGTAAATGTGATTGTTTTTATTTATAACGTAATTTTTACAGATCATTTTACAATAACCTAAAGTTGTTTCTTGTATATTAATACTTCTTCATTTAATATTATGTTTAAAAATTGCTACATAAATAGCGTATGTTGTGATTTTTATTTTGGTTTTAGGTTATTATAGTATGAATAAAAATTAAATTCACCTAACCTGACCTGACCTGACCTAACCTAACTGAATGTAAAATAATCTGTAAAAATTACTTTATAGCCGAAAACAATCACATTTACAGATTTACAAACAAATATTGTGATATGCTTGTATGTGGCGAAAAATTGTGGCGGCTAAGAATTGTGGCGGCGAATAATTGTGTAGACGAAGAATTGTGGGCGAAGAATTGTGGAGGCGAAGAATTGTGGAGGCGAAGAATTGTGGAGGCGAAGAATTGTGGAGGCGAAGAATTGTGGGAGAAGAATTGTGGAGGCGAAGAATTGTGGGCGAAGAATTGTGGGCGAAGAATTGTGGAGGCGAAGAATTGTGGGCGAAGAATTGTGTACGAAGAATTGTGAGCGAAGAATGTTTCGGACACGTATAAATACTTCGTATGAATTAACATGTAAATCAGCATAGGTCGCCTTTAAATAAAAACAAATTTGGCGTGATTGTTTTGTACTTTTTGTAATAAATGTGAGATACAAAATGTTTGAGATGAATTCACATTTTTGTTTCCGTTTCTTAGCAATCATTGGACTCCCGCTAAATTGTAAACGGCGATATGTTCGGTTTGGATCATCATGGACGAAAGAAGTTAGACTAGCGAATCGCCATATTAAATTTACCAATTTGTTAAACACATTTAACATATGATCAATTAAAATTTGTGCATTTTATTTAGTATGACACCCGGCAGGTGCAAAAACACAACTTGTTGACAAACAATGTCAAACCATAGATCATCAGCGTCAAATGTCAAATTTTTAAACTGTTAAAAATGACGTGATTATTACGCGCCATTTTGTTCTCCAATCAAGTGTATATTATTTATTGATAATCCAATCATTAAATTAGAAATAGAGAATATCTGTACCGTTATTTGTGCAGGAAATTGCAAGTATTAGCAATAAAGTTGTTAATACATCACGTATATGGAGAGAAGTGAGATATTTTACTGCGTTGTGGAGTCGTCCCAGCATAGACGGTAAATCCGTGTTTGTGTTCAATGAATAAAATATCAGTTAAAGCCGGTTTTAGGAATTATTTATTTCGTTTTCGTTTTTGAACGGAAACTAATAATTTTGTTTTCGTTCTTTTAAAAATTTCGGTTAATTTAGTTTAAAGTTTGGGTTTTCGTTCCGTTCTCAGTCCCTGCTAATAACTATAGATCTACAATTAATTTCCACAGATCCTATCACACTCGGAAACTACCGATTTTGCTTCTCAATAAACTTGTTCCTGAAATCATCAACTACCCTTATTAATACCGAAATTAAAATCACTCGCAAAACTACAAATAACTGGCTAAATTGACCCACCATTCATGTTTGATTGGTTAATTAAAACATGTTGTACAATATGGCATTTGTTTTCAAACGTAGGGAGTTTGTATTCAATTTTTGACTGAACTAACGAGTACTTTTTGCGTCAGCTGCAAGATCTAGATGGCACGTTCCTGAATAATGGAGGGTGATTGAGTTTAAATTACATATGGCTGTGTTCTATTGAATGTAATAATGAGTTATCTCGTAAAAACATTATATAAGCACAAAAGATAAAATTAATGCATTTGGAACAACATTTTTTGACTAAAATGTTAAAGGGAACTTTATATTTATTGACAATAAAAATTGTAGCGTAATTACTTGTGCTAAGAGCAAAAGTTTGTACCAAAAACGCTCTAATAAATCACATTTTATTCTCAAATTTTTGAAATTATTACAGTTCTTTCGCATCCAGGTTTTTTTAAAACCCAAGTGTTACTGTATCAAACACGTTACAAATTTAATTTTTATCAAAACCAAGCACTTACGCTTTTCTGTCCTGCACATTCTTCACAATCTAAAGCTGATCTAAAACGCGGATAATTTAGATTCTACATATGATAAGAATGACGCATACAGAATTAAATAGGAGCTTAATTATACGGTACGAATAATTTTAATTTAACCATCTGACGACTTCAAACTCTCAACTTAAAGCGTCACGCTAAATGTAGTTGCACATGGCAGATGATACTCGGGGTGTTTCAAAAGATAAAACCATTAATAAAGCCGACGAAATAACTATGCATTTCTCAAAGCACCTGAATATCACTACAAACCAAGCTTTATTTTTTGTAACTTCTTGTTGATGAAATGTAATTTCTATCTCTTAAATCAAACGAAATCTCCATAGGGGGACGTATTAAGTGGTGCACCCTGAACACAAAAAAAATCGTGACAAAAAAATGTCAACACTCACGTCAGTAGGAATACAAATATTTTTGATGTGGAGTGTGAGAAGAACCTGATGGAGCAACAGGCAAAAGGATTAAGCCCGAATTTCCTGTGCTATATTTACAATAATCCTTCTATAATCCTTAACCCTTTTATTCATTTAACAGGATTAATAAAAGAAATTTAATTCGGTATATATGACACACATATATCTTTATTAGGAGTGGAAGAATGTAATAGATGTGTTTGCAAAATTCTTTAAACGTAATTTTGTGCGCCAAGTAATTTGTAAAACCGCATAATTTTGATGTTAGTTTAGACAAAGTTTTTCATAAGGAATCTCTACCAGAAAGGTTAGACTAGTTTTAAGACCGCATCTCTTTGATTGTAGTAATTTTATTTGTTTATAAATAAATCATAACATTTGAATTGAAATAAATAAGATTTCTATCGACCAAGGGATGAGTCCTAAAACTAGTCGAATATTTCTACCAGGGCATGAAACCGGTTTTTTAAACCGGTTTAAAAAACCGGTTAACCTTTATTTTTTGTCCAAAATTGTGATTTTTAACCGAAACCGAAACCGTTATTTTTAAAGGCAAAAAAAACGGTAACCTTTAACCAAAATAATAAAAAACCGGTTTTTTAAACATCTCTTTTTAATAAAAATTATTTTGAAAAAATACAAAATCTGTATTAAATGTGATTAGTTTACCAAAAGTAATTACTGAATGCTTGATTAAACATATATTATAAAATTATAAATAGATAATATCTTTTTATACTCTGCATTCCAAATCTGAATAATGTTAAAAACCGGTTAAATTAACCGGTTTTTTCAAAACCGGTTTTTTACGGAAAAAACCGGTTTTTCAACAAAAACCGTTATAAAAATAAAGTTCTTGAATTCGGTTAACCGTTAACCAAAATTTTTTTCGGTTTCTAGCCCTGATTTCTACAAAAGATTTTCCTGGAAATGTGTTTAATTAAAGTTGTTAATGATTTTTTAAATGAATTCGCCACGTCATTCAAGCATTTATTAAACTGTTGTTTTAAAACTGCAAAACTAAAAATTACGGCTCGCAAAAACTTGACTTGACAGTAAAAATTTGTAGTGAATGCTTTATTCTTAAGAGACAGTAAATCCCACCCTTAAAACTGTTTTGTTTGTACATTATTTGTTCAATAATTTCCTTCTAAAAAAAAACGCTAACGATTGTTGGTAAAAGACAACTAAAATATAACATAGAATACATTTTTTCCTTACACAAGTTTCTATTTACATACAAGTACACAAAGGAATGCGATTGAGAAAATGAAGACGTGAGAGGATCACAGCTGTGCAACCAACGAAGCTTTAAGGATAAACCTTTGATTGCTTTCGTATGCCGTTTCTCAACCAGAGACACTCAACATTTTATTGCCGACAGAGGTCAATTGTATCCACTTTCCTTATTACCCTTAAATTGCAAAAAGATTTTCATTGCTTAATTGTTTCGTCGTTGGTAGTAAACCACAAAATATTAGTTAATACTTTACTATAAGTCTTATAACAACAGTCAAAAAAATTTGGTTCGATTTTTGCACAATTGTAAGATGCATGCCTTAGGTCATGAATCATAGGTAATTGACATTTATGGGGCTAAACGCAATATTTTAATATTTCGGGGTGCAAATACGTAACTAGGTTTAAATATGAACAGTTTTCTTTTAAATTTAAATATGTTTTATACAATTTATTGATTGAAAAATCATTTACTTGGTCTGGGAAAACTTTGTATTTTGGATTGGAAATTTCTTTTATTAATTTTCAGGGGTTTGGAGCGGAGCTCGGAGCTGGAGCACGAAGCAGTGGAGCAATGGGTTTTTGCCTAGAGCAGGAGCGGAGCCCGGAGCAAATAATTTTGATTGCTCCACTGCTCCAGTTTTTTATGTACAATTTTTAAAAAACCTACTTTTTTTTTCTTTTTTTTTTAACGTATGAAGATCAATAATTTGTTTTTTAAAACATTTATTTAACTTCACTTGTTTGTTAGGGTCAAATATTGTTATTTTTGACCAACTTCTACATATCCGATAAAATTAAAACTTTGTTTTTAAAAACAATTTTTTTTAAAAATGATAACAGTATTTGGAACATGGAGCGGAGCTGGAGCAGGCATTTTGATGCCGGAGCGGAGCTGGAGCGGAGCAATTAAAAAAATGGACTGCTCCAAATCCCTGTTATTTTTAATGCTTTTTGTTAATCTAATTAGGTTATTTTAGTTTTTAATACATAAACACAACAAACAAATGAAGACGTAACGAAAACAATTGCAAACTACAATGACTCAGGCATACAAATGTAAAGAAATGTAGAAACAACATTTTTGATAATAGAAGTATAACTTAAAGACACAAATTCCCATAAAGCTTTTATGAAATTCCTTTTTAATAGACATCACTTGTAGATGAATCAGATGTTTCACGACTTTATAAATCTAAGACCTAAATAATGAAGAATGTTTGGTGGTCTCTGGTTTAAAGACTCCTCCAACACATACTCGGTTTAGCAAATATTTTGGAGTAATTAAAGAACAAAGGAACTGTTATTTGTTTTGCTGGTGGAAGAAATAGATGTAAAGCTTGAAGGAGCAGTCAGGCATTTGATTGTTGCTCAGATAAATCTGCAAAAGTTGTTGCTTAAATACGAAGAACACAAATGCAGCTACAGTATAAATTTTGTTCATAGCAACAGCCAGTTTATGTAACTTAAAAACAATAATCACCTATTTAGTTAAATTGTGTTAGAAGATAAAAGAAAAACTATTTCACTATTTAAAAAGTCCAAAAATATATGAAACTATAGACTTGTTTAGGTTTAGTTAAAACATAACTTATCAGCGAAAAAAGATCTTCTTAGAGAAAATCTACTAGTTTAAACATGATTTTTTAAGTCAATTAAGATAATATAAATATGAATTTATTTTAGTTGAGTTAAAGTATCACAAATCTTATTAATGAGTAAAATTTCTTTATAAGCAAATTGATCTTTATTCTTAAAAGTCAAATTATACAGGGCGTTTCTTAAGTATAGCAAAAAAAAAAAATCGGGGGATGATTTCTTATTGAAAATTAAAGGTGGTCTTTCATATAAAATTTTATCCTTAGATATTCTTTCGGAGCGGTAAAATTAGGTTTTTATTTTATTTCTCAAATTTGGATAAATGTAGGAGAATGATATTTGGTAGATGTTTTATATTTATTAAAAGGTTTCCTATAGTAATATTTTCAATCCTCTCTCACCTTCACAAGGGGCTGAAAAGTGCGACCTCCGTTTTGTTTTTTTTTAACAGAACTTTTTGGTGGGTTGGAATTTTGCAATTACAAATATTTTTTTTAAATTTCAAATTATACGCAATATGAACATAAACAAACCATGGTGACCAACAAAATGAAACGTTTTATATTGGCATATTTGATGGTTCATGATTACTTATTTTATTTTTTACTTAAAATGGTAGGTTTTACGAGAAAAACTAAATAATAAAAAAAGTTTCTACATAAATCAAGCTTTAAAAAAAATGTAATTGCAAAATTTTAACCCACCAAAATTCTGATTAAAAAACAAACAGGGGTCGCACTTTTCAGCCCCCTATGAAGGTGAGAGATGATGAAAAATATTACTATGGGAACTTTTTAATAAGTATAAAACATCTACCAAATATCATTCTCCTACATTTATCCAAATTTGAGAAATAAAATAAAAACCTAATTTTACCGCTCCCCTTTAGTGGGGCGTAACTTCGAAAAGAGACGTCTAAGGAAAAACAATTATATAAAAAAAAACCTTAATTTTCGATAAGGAATCACCTCCCATTTTTTTTAATACTTAAGAAACACCCTGTATATTAAAAATATGAATTTATTTAAGTTACAGGAATGCAACAAAAAACCGAACTCTATATTTCATATTAATTTATGGTTTTTCCGCTACGGTTTATTTTTAAACAAACTGTAGCGTTACTGTCGACAAACAGTGGCCATTTACCAAGCCTGGTCTTAATATTTTAACAGTTTTTGTAGCCACACCGCATCAGAAATAACAGGGGGTGCTCCCGAAGTGTCTAACAATAAAATAATCGTCCCATAAATATCTGAGATGGTAACGACAATTAGCATGTGAATAGAGCAAACAAAATTTGTTATCTTTTATATAAGAGTACTTTATGGGGCCGGTATTTAAATTTGTCCTGCGCCCGCAAGCGTATCGTTCGGTGGTACTTAGTTTTTTAAACGTACCTATATTTTAAACGACATTCTTGTATGATATCAGATAAAGCGATAACTAAAAATGAGATATACTTGCAATAAAAATTATGAGAATATTTTATAGTTTTAAGTATATAAATGTTATCTGTATTGGTCCATAAAACAACCAGTTCAAGTAATGACGATATAAAAACAGCATCAAAGTTTTATAGTTTTTGTATTACATTATAACTGTATTAATGTTGATAATATAACACTGGAGTAAACTACATCTATAAATAAAGTGTTTTAAGAACAAATAACTTCGCAGGACAGGTAGGGCGTGTGTGCAGGAGCCCATGTTTTGCAGGAGTTTGAAGTTCTCTCAAATAAAGCAATAATACTTAATAAAAAGTGACTTAATCAATGAAAATAATTTAGCTTTTACAGCATATCTTATTTCAAGTCATAGAAAAGCTAATAAAAACTTAAAAAATTCCAAATATTTAAAGATACAAATCAACTCTTTCCTCTCCAAACCATAATTCGTTTCAATTAGTTTACTATTTTAGTTCCATCGTCATTCAGGGCAAATTAGTCGTGTAATAGGTGACTTTGTTTTTCAAAGCCTGAGTTACTTCACATGAAAATAACCAAAATAGGAAAAGATGTGAGTTCAAAATCATAAGTTTATCCGTTAACATTTTTCAAAATTTTTCATGGTAGTTTTGATAGGTCTATCTTCTTTTACAATTAAGTTTGTTATGAATAAAGATAGTATTTTAAAATATTCGCACTGTATTAATTACTGTACTACAAGAAAAAGTTAAAATTTTGCATTTGTTGTGGGCAGATTTAGGTGGTTTTAAAAAACTGACAATAACTTTTCAGAAAATTTTAAACGTTGCTTAATTTTGGACAGTTTTAAACGAACTATCGTATTTAAAACAATTCAAACAAAATTGCAGCATGTAGAAGTGAAAAATTGGATATAAAAATAATTTCAATTTGACTTTAAAAATAGGCTGTAAATATTATCTTTCCAATTCTCAATATTGCAACTTTTTTGTACTAAAATATGTAAAAATATAAATACATTTATAAAACATTAGTTGTTATTAAATAAAATATAAAATTCTTGCATTAAAAAGCTAAACTTGAAATGTTTTATTAAATATTTTTGGAAACATTTATAACACATGAAAACTGGAAAATTCCCATGATCTAAAGTGTTTGTATTTTATTTATTTTTAAAAAACTAAAGAAAGAATTAAAATTATTAGCATTTACATGTAAACAAATTAGGCATTAATTCATCAGAAATTCTTACAATTAACATGGGTTCGACTGCATTAAAATAAATGAAAAAGATTAAGAGCAAATTTTCGACTTTTCTCTAGAATTCTTCGTGTTTCAATTTCTTTGAGGGTTTTAAACAATAACCATTATAAATCAGGTAGGCCGGTCATTGTAGTTTATGTTGTTCCATGACAACCAATCAACAAACTAAAAGTTTTGAAAGCCTATTATTTGTCACATTAATAAATTCGTAAAAATGAACTATAATAACGAAGAAAAACGCGATATGCTACAAATTTTTTATTCATTGAATAGGAATGCTATATTGTCAAGTCAACGATATGCAGAAACATATCCAGAAAGAAGACAACCCTCGCACACATATTTTTGTACTTTGGACCAGGGTTGAGCAGATTTAAATCAATTGATTTAAATCACGATTTAAATCATGATTTAAATCACGATTTAAATCATGATTTAAATCAAGTGATTTAAAAAAAAATCATTGATTTAAATCAAGTGATTTAAAAAAAATATATCAATTTAAATCACAGTACAATATAATATTTATAATAAAACCAAATTGTGTTACTATTAGTAATTAAATACACGAAATGGTGAATAAACCATATCAATTTGCTCTTGTAAAGTAATATTCATTGTGGAAATGCAATAATTCAAAAAATAAATGACAAGTTTTTGACGTTAGCAAAGTGAACAGTCAGTTTTTTCAATTTCCACTGCACTCTATTGCTCAATAACGATTTGAAGAAAAATGTCGAATATCTCGTAAAGTATGAGTTTTGGGTATAGGACATACTTAACAAAATATAAAGCTCTTTTAGAGACGAATTCGATGACATAAAAAAAAATACAGGGGTTTGCATTTGAAAAAATCGAGTTACGAGCTTTTGAAAATCATGTTGCCACCTATTTATAAACCCCTGTATGTGTGATTAAAATTTTTTCATATCGAGCGAACAGAGATTTTTTTTCTGTATGTCCATACCAAATTACAATTCTGTACTTCAAAATAACTTTAGGAGAGTTTTTTAAATAAAGACTTAAAACCTTGAATAATTTAGAATTTTTTTTTTACAACGCCGTATAAAAACCTGTAGTATTTTATTTTGATGCAAAGCTAAAATTAAGGCGGTCAAAAATATTAAATAAATTGGGTGTTGTATTTGAAATATAAAAGTTGCTATTAGTTCCAGAAAGGTGACTCACCCTGTATATTTGAAAATATTTTTATTGTGTTGTTTAGAAAAAACTGTATAAAATAGTATTTATTTGAATCAACTTCATATCTCAAACCGTTTAGCCACAATCGACCGATCCCGCACTAATGACTCAACCTGTATATAATTAATTAAACATCACCATTTAGCACTGATTTTTTCAAAATTCTTAATCATTATATTTAATTTTTCATTTTGACAAAAATTCACCAATGAATTAAATATATTGGTTATTAAATATATTAGCACAAAACAGAAATAGCATGTGAATATGTCACTAAATTCGATAATATGGTACATTTGATTTAAATCAAAAAAATCTGATTTAAATCAAATAAATCGATTTTTTTGATTTTTTTAAAAAAATCATGATTTTTATCCACCCTGCTTTGGACAGATACTTAAGGAAATATGGGGCTTTTGCCAAACCCAGAAGATAATATGGCAAAAACGTTTCAGATGAAAGTAAAAAAAACATTTTTATTACAAACAGATCCCGAAAAACACTATTTCTCTACGTTAAACAGAAACTTAAGTAAAGTTGTTAAAAGCATGTGATAAAGTATAACAAAACTTAAAAGTTTTTCTTCGTTATTAAAAAATGTTTACGAATTTATTAATGTGACAAGTAATAGGTTTTCAAAATTTTTAGTTTGTTGATTGGTTGTCATGGAAACAACATAAACTATAATGACCTGATTTATCGTGGTTGTTGTTTAAAACGCATTTTTTCAAAATGGACAATGAAAGAAGAAACTGACGTTTAAATGACATTTGTTGATAAAGATTTTTTTTGTTTTCCACGGCACACTTGAAAATTTTGTGAAACATAACCTATTTTAGTTAAACTTTTATTTTTTATTTATTATTAGTTTAGCACTAAAATTAACTTATGATTACATCATTGAATTCAGAAAAAAAAAGTCTACCAGATATAGTAAAAAAAAAAAATAGATGGTGCCATTTGGAAAAAAAAAATTGACTATCGTTTGACATTTAAGTTGACCTTGAAAAAAATTGAAATCCAATTCAGTTTATAGTATTTGAGAAGACATTTCATTTAGTTTTTTGTTCATCAAAATCGGACCACAAATAACGGAGTTACAGCTTGCGGCGTTTTTTGTGTGACAGCCTGTATATTGTGTATATAATCACTAAAACAAAATTTTGACAAGGTTTGCTATTTGATTTAGTAACTTGCATTAGCTACTATATAAATGTAAATTCGACATAAATGACCGCTAAATGTATTTTAAAATAATTTGTACTACATAATTTGACCACGACATTGCTCATTGTACTCTAATATGTGCAGGGTTTCGTTTCTTTATAAACAGGGAGTGCATAAATGAAATAAAAATCAACACACATTGACACATACTCTGTCGATTGTGATTTGGGAGTTAATGAGTTTAAGTAAAACTTTGGCCTGCTAATTAAAGATGCAAAGCGTGAAGTTACTTTGCTTCATGTGCCTCAATTTTCTCCTCAAACTTAGCCATATTAATCTCAATCAACTCGACGCATGATTCCTACGCACACGCTAAATTATTCATATCTCGCTGGCACCTGCCGCTACCCGTGTTGACAGTTAGTTTAGTTTAAACGTTCATGTAAATTGACAGGCACGAAATGAATATAAGTATAGATGGATACTTCATTTTATTATACATCATAAGAGCAAAATTAATAACAAGTAGCGGTTTATAGCGACGGCTGATCAGCATTCTGTTAAGGCGATCGCAAAAAGGACGAATGAAAAAATTCCGTGGCGAATGTGTTGTCGATGCTAATGTGTGTCTTGTACGAGATTTTTAGTTTGCGATTTAAATATGAAATATTATGGGTCGACCGATTTTATTACAATATTTAAAGCTTGTTGAATGTTTCGCACAAGCAAGGTTGAGTTGAAGATCTGTGATTTTATTTTGGTAAACACTTTATTTGATGTCTAATTTTCATGAGCAAAAATTATTCCATACAACTTTAATATGTTAACACAGTCAAACTAAGGCAGAAAAATTAAAATCAATGATTATTTTTCAGAATGTGTTTCACATGGTCTAAAAAGTAAAGAAATTCGTTATTTTGTTTCCCAAATTTTTACTTAGGCGAATTATACGAATATAAGTCAAGACGACTTAATGTATACTTGCAATTTAACAAATTTAAAATCTTTATACCAGGTGTAAATGAAGTGTGGTACATCCCCTTTTTTTTCTTTAGTTTGATTATAGATAAATGAAATTTTAGACATAAAACATGTGTAAGAAACCTGTTTTTTTGAGCACATGCACACAATTGTTTCAATTCCGGTTTCGGCGGGAATTTTAAATGGAACACCCTGTATATTTTACATTTTTGGAAAGAGAAAGCGAATTTGGATTCAACTGCACTATTTTGGTTAATTTTTATAACCTAAAATAATTTTTGAACTAAACTTTAATTTTTTATCGAGTGTGCCGTGACCTGCATAAATTGAATTTTATTATGTCAAAAATTGTCCAAAAAACGTTTTTGTACATTTTAATTGACATTTAGGTTACTTTAATCGACAAAAAGTCATTATTTTAAATGGAACTATGGTGGTACAAGCGGTTATTTAAATAGAGCATCTTCTAACGAAGCCAACGATACCAATAACTTGCATTTTTATTAAGAGTGCTTCAAAAACTTCAAATTATTGTGAATATTTATTAAGAGATCCTGTTAATCGCAGTACACTGTGCATAACTGCGACAAAACAAATCATTCAAAACAAAATCAAAGGTGCAACGGAAGATCGCTGTGGAAACAAACATATGCGTGTTTACGTGTTTGTATGTGAATTGCGGTGGTAGAAAAATGATTACACAGTCATTAAATTAAAACTGAATAAAAAATTACATTTTGGTTCAAAAATTATTTGAGGTTATAAAAAGTAACCAAAATAGTGCAGTTGTATCCAAAATCGCTCCTCTTTCCAAAAATGTAAAAATATACAGGGTG
This sequence comes from Elmis aenea, assembly GCA_947652605.1. NCBI lineage: Eukaryota > Metazoa > Arthropoda > Insecta > Coleoptera > Elmidae > Elmis > Elmis aenea. The sequence continues at coordinate 20,752,867 of OX393580.1, read as the reverse complement.
ATCCATTTAAAATAACAAAGTTGTGGTCACTTCAGGCGAAACCGGAAGTGAAACAATTGAGTGCATGTACTTAAAAAATGCGGTTTTTTGCACATATTATATGTCTAACATTTCATTTATCTAAAATGGAAACTAAAGAAAAAAGGGGGTGTACCGCACTTTAGTTACACCCGGTATATTCAAGTTTTTAAAAAATAAGTGGATTTAATTTTTTGAAATTCAAAATTTTCCAAATTTTTATTAATTGTTCGACCAAAGCAGCTGTTGCCCAAATGTGGCCAGGAGATCTATAAAAGTCTCGAGACTTTTTCATAAGTTCTGTATGATCTAACCAAAATTTGCATTTTAACACCAAGACGTACAAACTCAAATAAACAAAAGTTTCTGAGGCCCCTCATAATTTTAAAGAGTGTAAGATGGTCCTGAACGACAAGAGGTTTAAAAAGTCTGGCCAAATGGGTGGTTATAGAAGTAAGTACCTATTCTGTTTTGTCTAAATATCTGAAATTTCTAGGTAGATTAAAAAAATAAGTTTAGTCGACCATAATTTTAATTTTTTTTAAAGTAATTAAAGATTATGCATTACTTTTTAACACAGCTTTTGACTATACATTTCTAAAGTAGACAATTAGATGAATAAGCTCAATCAAAAATCACTGCTTATTTCTAAGTAGGATCTTTTGTCGAAATGCCAATTTTAAGACTGTTTTCTCTTCTTTAGTTGCAGTAAAAAAAATAATACTGTAATGGATGGAATCTTGAAACTGGTTTTGAGTTTCGATAGGAGATAATATGTGTAGGAAAATGAGTAGTTTTTAATTCAGCTTATTTATATTAATAAACGAATTACTTACCATTTAGAAAATGAATTCAGCTAATAATTTTGTGTTTTGGCTCTAGAGTAAGCCTAAAATATTAAATAGCCATAACATAAGAACAAAAACCTGACCAGCAAAAAATCCGGATTTTAATCATGGTATATTTAAATAGCACTTATTTTAAATATCTTACTTTGAAATGAAATACATGGAACTTTCTTTTTAGACAATTATTCGGCAGTTAAAGTACTAAAAACCAAAAGCAAGCATTTTTGAGGTACAGAATTATGTTTGAAATTATGTGTTATACTGTACATGAGAATTTGTTAGCTTTTTAAAGCCACATAAATATTAAAATGCCAGGAAAACGTTTCGAGTAAAAAATTGTTTTAAATGATACAGTAAATCATTCTTATGACAGGATACTACAAAACTAAAGCACAATAATGCTATCACGAGTGGTCAACTCAAAAAAATCACCCCGGATTTAACTCCGCAGGACACCATCATATTGCCGGAGTCTGCACACCGTAATAGGCCCTACAGAGCTTCAATATGTATAAAAATCGTCCATAATATCCTGGACAAAAGGACAACAATTAGAGGGCGACTCACCCCAGTTTTAAATAATAAATGCACAATATAAATGTTTCACTTTTGTTTTTTGAAGTGCCATAAACAATGGGTAACACTAAACCACTGTTGTGCTATAAAAGGTCATTCTTCTTCGTGGGAATGCGTTTAAGTCCTAATATTTATTGCGCAGATGATGGTTGGATGTTGCTTTATAATAAAATAACCCTTCTAATGGTGCTAAAACAATGGCGCAACTATGCATGAAACAAAAGCGGTGGCTTGGTGGTTGAAACGATACTGTCTTCAATAAATGAACAATTACCTTTCTTTTGTATGATGGGAGTGTCAATTTTGATTGTGTAATGTAAACGATTAGAATGCCAACGGTTTTGCCAGTATTGTCTTCTTAATCTTTAAAGACAGGGTAAAAAATATCGATTGGCTAACTTGAGACCAAATGATGCTGAATAATATCCAAAAATATTTTGTAAAATACAAGTGTAGACTGAGCATTACCTAATGTTTTTCAAGGGAAATAAAAAATAGGGCATATAAAGCATTATCTAATTTTCTTGGAAAATAAGAAAGAAATGGTGCAAACAAACTTATTGGTTATTGAAAAGTTATTTTTCAAAAAATAGTATAGACGATATACTATTTTGTTTTTTAATATTAAGAAGTTATTTTGAAAAATGTGAGCAATTTGTCATTAAAAATTTGGTAAAGTTTTAATAATCAAGTTTGTAGATATAATCGATTTTTTTTTAAATGAAAAGTTGCGTTTCAAAATGTGGTGTAGAAAATAAATTATTTATATTCTTTGAAGAGAACACTGCATTATAATAAAGCTTTTTACTCGACTTTTTAATAATTTACAGTGTTGGTTAGCAACTACAAAATTTGTTTTAGGCGAAAACTTTTATTCAACAAGAGTTCTCTAAGTGGCTAGAAGCCCGTTCTAAGTTTTATCAGTTACTTTTGCTATCTAAGTTACCCTAGGATCACGATGTTCATCAACTGAAGACAATTACTAATCGAACAGATAATTAAAGGTGGTAAGAAACACAAGCATTGTGCGAAAGCTTTCGGTAGAATTGCTGATAACAGGCAATTATTGGTGGATTTGCTCACTCAGACTAATTGTGGATTAAATCCAACTTTATCACTAGCGATAACATTATTGGACAGACGGATATTAGATAGGGGCCACTAACAATCAACGGACAAAGAATGTGCATAAAAGAATAGAGGATTTACCATAAATACGGCATTTGTAAGTTTGATGATATAAGTATCGAAATAAATAAATACTCGAAGTAATAGAACCAAAAATGAAAGTACTAAAAGTATACAAAACAGAACATTTGATAGTTATACCCGTTTGACGTAAATTGAAAATTTTGTTGGGCTTGAAAAATACTATATTTTAGTAATTTTTTATAAACATTTAGGTGACATTAGTGAACAGAAATATTTATGAAAGTATCTGACACGTATTTATTTCCCAATATTTAAAAAACGCTATTATTAGTTTCTAAAAACTTTTTAAAAATGTTTTAAACATGAAATTAAAACCATTAGGCACAATAAAATATTTTAAATGGAACACCCTGTATATATTTACATTTTTGAAAAGAGGAAACGATTTTGGATACAACTGCACTATTTTGGTTAATTTTTATGACCACAAATTTGTTATTAAGTGTGCCGTGACCTGCATAAATTGAATTTTATTATGTCAACAACTACCCAAAAAACGTTTTTGAATATTTTAATTGACATATAGATTACTTAAATCGGTTTTGAAGGTTGCGAAATCGGTTTTTTGACAACAAGTAAATTTTTTTTAATGGAACCATGGTGGTTATTTAAATGGCGCATCTTTTAACGAATCCATCGATACCAATAACTTGTATTTTTATTAAAAGTCTGCTTCAAAAACTTCAATTTATTGTGAAGATTTATTAAGAGATCCTGTTAATCGCAGTACACTGTGCATAACTATAACAAAACAAATCATTCAAAACAAAAAAAAAGGTGCTACGGAAGATCACTGGGAAAACAAACAAATGCTTTTTTACGTGTTTGTATGACATTGCGGTGGTAGAAAAATGATTACACACTGCACAGTCATTAAATTAAAACTTAATAAAAAATTAAATTTTAGTTCAAAAAGTATTTGAGGTTATAAAAATTAACAAAAATAGTGCAGTTGTATCTAAAATCGCTTCCTCTTCCCAAAAATTTAAAAACGTACAGGGTGTTCCATTTAAAATAACAAAGTTGGGGTCATTTCCGGCGAAACCGGAAGTGAAACAATTGTGGGCATGTACTTCAAAAATCCGGTTTTTTGCACATATCATATGTCTCAATTTTCATTAATCTAAAATCAAAACTAAAGAAAAAAAGGGGGTGTATCACACTTTGTTTACACCCGGTGTATAAACAACGAAATGACAAAGGAAGAACTGGAAATTCAGAAGAAGCTACAACAAATAGGGAAGAAGAGAGACAGAAAGGAAGAACAAGGAAAATAGGATATCGAAAGATCACAATTTTTGGAAAAGAATGGAGATGGGACAGGGAGCAGGAAAAGTTGCAAGAAAATAAAACAACAACAAACTGTCAACCTCCAAAAAACTGTTAGTAAAGAATAACAGAAATGTTAGATCATAGATACAGGCAATGAAAAAGGACTCGAGAAAGAAAATAAATTTTAAAAAACAAGAATAAGAAAAGATAACAAGAGGACATGGGAAATTACACAAGCAAATAAAAAGGACATGCGAAAGGAAATAAAAAGAAAATAGGAAAAAAAAAACTCAACTCCAGAAAAAAACCAAGAAAAAAAGAACGCATACCTTCATAGGTAGAAAGGCTTTAGGTTTAAGTAAGTAAGTAAGTAAGTAAGTAAGTAAATAAGTAAGTAAGTAAGTATGTAAGTAAGTAAATAAAAATATTGAACATGTATCAAAAACTTTAACTTTTATTTTCCTTTGAACTGACTGATTATTAAATTTAAAGGTCATCTTCCAAATTTTTTGAAATTCTACGGAAAATCTCAAAAGAAACTATTTAATAGATACTTTTTAAAAGTTGCATTTTGTCTAGCTGTAAACTTGGTTGATAAAGTTATATAAACATAAATATTTTGAATTTTATAAATACATATTTACAAAACACTCGAAACATAAAAAAACAAAATTTTCGGTTGTATTCTTAACATAACAAATATTTTCAAACAGTTGTACTTCTTTCTATTTACCTTTAAATTTAACTAATAGATTTACATACAATAAACTTTTTGCAAATCTACAGGAACGCTGTAAGTCTGCATTCACAATGGACGTAGTAGATAACACAGCAGATAGTGGTTAGCGCGTAAGAAATCCGTGACGAAATATGTTTACTTGGATACGGTTAGCAACCGACTTGTTTGTAACACAACCTAACCTTAATTTGCTTATCAAATTGACACTTCGTGTATTCTACGTATTTATTTCTACATGATGATTTGTGGAGGGTTATAACGGTAATAAGTGGTATAGTATTAAACATCGTTTAACATTGGCGCGATCACGATAATTAGTAACCTGGTTACGTAAGTAAGTAACATGGTTACCAATTATCGTGAACGCGCCAGCGATCGCCACCGCGACGGTGTGTGTGGACCTTAATACTGTCAGTGTCAGAAAAAATAATTAATTTGAAATATTAAAAACATAGTTACTTCACTTTGTTTTTGTTTTTGTTATAAATCCGATTTCCATCGTTACTACGTAAATCTTACGTCCATTGTGAACGCTTCCATTTGATTATATGCATTTCAACTTTAGCTACTAACCACTATCTGCTATCTGTTATCTACTACGTCCATTGTGAACGCAGACTAATATGCTACGATCAAACATACAAAAAAAAATTAGACATAGCATACAGACCGACAGACTGCCAATCTCCATGGACCTCTTTTGTTCCTCAACTGACACCGCCTAAATGATTGCTTATTTTTCTACTAACAGTTATGGTGATTAAAAAAAAAACTTTCACAAGATTAGTCCAACAAGAGGTCTATATATTATTCATTGCCATCAATTGGTACATTTAAATCCATGCATATCAAAGAAAATGCAGCTGTACAACAATTAAATTTACGATTATCATCAAATAAACCACTCCGCATTGTTCGCAGTGTCTAACGTGCGACCACATTTGCGATTACGACCGTTTGAAAATATAAGAATAACCTCCTGGCACACACTTAAGACCCCCAGTAGCACAAGTGCCTGTTAAAACATCTGCATTAACATTGTGATTTTGTGACAAATCCGTATTGTTTGCCGGAACATATCTTAACAATATTATCGTGAGTTCATCTCGTTTAAAACGAAATTATATTAAAGTCAGCTTTCCTTGAAATTGGGGAGAATAAAGAGATTTGGGCTGACGATAAGTGTTACTTCACCGCGAGGGTTTTTGGGACATTCCTGCACAAATCAAGAATTCCCACATCAGTTTGATACACCTAATTTAGTTTTGGAAGGTTGAATGTGCCACTATTACATAAATTTGCATTTATATATGAGCACTTTAATGAAAAAATAATAAATTGGAGACAAAATATTTCAGAAAAACTATAGACATTTTGAAATAATGCTAAAGGAACTCATATTAGAGTCCAATTAAAATGTTCTGCTAATATAGAATTGTGCAATCAATTATTTTTCCTGACAGAACATTAAAAAATAACTGCACGGCTTTGAATTAAAGAATAAAAAGTCATCTTAACACTTTTTCGCCTGTGGAAAAACAAGTTGAATAAAAAAAATGTTATTAAGAAGAAACTAAAGCAACAATTATGTAATAGCAAAAATTCGAAAATAAACACTGTTATTAGATAAATATATAGGTGTGTTAATTAGGAATGGGTAGTCGGTAGAAAAATAACCGACTTCCGACTCCTGAGTTGGTACTTTTTAAAACCGACTCAGACTCCCGACTCATATCATTATAAAAAACTTAATTAGTATACAGGGTGTTTCTTAAACAATGCGAAAAAATTCAAAGGGTAATTTCTTATCGAAAATTAACGGGGATCTTTTATATATTTTTTTTCCTTAGACGTCTCCTTTCGGAGTTACACCCCCCTTAAAGGGTAGCGGTAAAATTAGGTTTTTATTTTATTTCTCAATTTTGGATAAATGTAGGAGAATGTTATTTGGTAAATGTCTTATACTTATTAAAAGGTTTCCCATAGTAATATTTTCAATCAACTCCCACCTTCACGGGGGGCTGAAAAGTGCGACCCCTGTTGTTTTTTTTATCAGAACTTTTTGGTGGGTTGAAATTTTGCAATTTTAAATTTTGTTTTTATGAATAATTGATTTATTTAGAAACTTTTTTATTCTTTAACTTTTCTCGTAAAACCTAGAGTTTTTGAGTAAAAAATAAAACATGCACCATTAAATTAATATTCCTATATAAAACGATTCATTTTGGTGGTTACCATGGTTTGTTTAAGTTCATATTGGTTAGAATTGACGGGTTTTTAGCGTTGTCACCGCGTAAACGTCAAAATGAATTACACCCGTCAGTTTACTAATGATTTAAACCGACTTCAAAAACTGCAACATTTGGCTATGAGAACTATTTTACACTGTACCAGGTACCCTAAAATTACTGCAATGCTAGATACTTTACAGTGGCTTAGTATCAAACAATCAAACAAAGGATAGTTTTTAATACGATGATTTCATTTGCAAAATTATAAGTAACCTGGTTTAACATTTTTTGTTAAAATATATAACCCAAAATTCTGAGATTCACAATTATTCAACTAGAAGCTGTAAAGATTTTAAATTGCAAATAAAAATCTTATTTGTTTTAGACAATAAAACATTTTTATTTGGACCTATACCGTCTAAATTCCTTGTCGTTTTGGTATTTAAATTAATAGGTACAATACTTTTCCTGTGTAATGTGTATATCAAAAAGTATGGTCGAAACGTGACGTAATCAAAGAAGGCATGGTTCCAAACCCAGGAACGAAGATTGTAACGAACAAATGTCTTACCTTAATTGATAGCAAACTCTCTTTAAAAAAAATGTCTGAATAGATTTCCCAATTATTTTGTCTCATGGAGCTGCCGTAACAATGATATTCATTGGCAAAGAAGTGGATCTAAAATAAAAATTTAATAATTAACATAACGTCTACTAATTTGTGTCTTATAACATTTCTTTCTATTTATGTATGCGTTTTTGTGTCAAAAACTGTTTGATTTCTTATAGTTTTATTAATGTCTTATTTAAATGAACCATTTTATTAATAAAATACTGTCTGGAAGTTTAATTTAAAATGTCTGTTTTAGTACATACATTTTTGTTTTCAAAGATTTTAATAATTTTCTAGTAATTTATTGGTTACATTCATTTATTTATTTAATACAGTCACTTTATCATAATCTAATTAATTTTAAATGTCGTACGAATGTTCTCTTAGTATTTTTTCTGTTATACTTCTGATATTTCTTTAGTTTAATCAACAAAATAAGTTAAGTTAAAATTGCAAGGGAGAAAAAATAAATTCGTAACTATAAATGTATTTCATTCTTTAAACTGCTACCGTTTCTCATGTTTTGTACGTGTGTGTAAACATGTTTATTACATCCAATAATATTGATTTATGCAATACATTGCTCCAAGTATTCAGTAATCTGTTAACAAATTATTGCTGCATTTAAATTTTACACTCTTTACTAAATCTCACACATAAAAACGACTGCAAAGTCATTTATGTATTACAGTTCTTGTAGTACATACTTGTTGGCGTTTTATAATGCCTATAAAGTAACAAAAAGGCTGAGGATTTTCTCAGGATTGTTATAAATCACTGTAATATTACAAGCAATTTTTAAATCGTTATCTCGTTGTGAAGAATAGCGAGTTACAGGCGGACATATATATTAATGAGGGCAATATGTGATTTCTTTTGAGTATGTTAACTTGAGAAATGGTCGAATTATGCACGTTTTCAAAGTTTTCATGGATTTTAAACGCAAGTTTAAAACATTCTTTAAATATATTAGTGCTATTGCTTCAGTTTAGAATAATTTTGGCCTATTAATCTAATGATCCTAAACCACTTTTTTAATATGTAATTTGTTTTCTATGATAAGATATTGAATGGCATACAGTGATGTGCAAAAGTATGGAAGACAAATACATATCTAAAACATCATTAAATATATAACTTTCTTGTTTTTACTTTTTAGTTGTTCCAAAATTACTGCCATCTACCTTCATAGCCTACCCGAAAATATTGCGTTGCTCTAATAATAGTAATAATTTACAATAAAATCGCGATATCTCGAAAAAGATCAGGTTTAGGTTTAAAACATGGTTTTGTTTTTAAAAGACTCTAACATTTTCTACAACACTATGTAAAAACATATAGGGTGTTTTATTTAAGAAAATCGAAATAACGATGTGTAAAGTTTCAGAAGTGTGACCAAGCGTAATAAACACCCTGTATACTATCTTAAAAATGTAGCTAGCGCAAAATGTTAATTAATCTACGGTCAATCTAATTTTTAAAAGCAATTTTACTGCCTTTTTAAAGAACTTAAATGTTTAAAAAAATGAGAGTGCTGAACCCTCAAAATTCTCATAAAAATGTAAATTTTACGAAAACGGTAAACTTTAAACACATAATATATCTAATGCATTTTTAAAGTAAATTTTTGGAGGAATCCAAAAATATAATAATATACCCGGTGTTCCATTACAAATTTTAAAGTTTGAGTCCGTTTCCGGTTGAACCGGAAGTCGTATGGCAATCTCAGTATTTTCATCGAATCCGAAAAATATGATAATGTTTAGATACCAAATTTTATTGAAATATCTGCAATAGTATTCTAGAATCTAGATATTTGTCTATTTCCATACTTTTGCGCATCACTGTATGATAAATGAAGGAAATACACACTACGTGGAGATCCTCTATAAATCCAGTAAAAAGTACGTACAATGTATGCACTGAAATAAATATTCTTTTAATTATTATTGCCACCAATTGATATAAACAATTAAATCGAGCATTAAAAATAATTTATTGAGTATTAAACAGATATGAATCAGATTTATAAACACGAATCTTAAATCGCAATATAATATTTCATTGTTTTAAATGCAGCTGAGCAAAAAGTCATCAATCGATCGATAACATTTTATTATTATGTTTAAACATTTATCGAACGCACGTTGCTGAAAAAGTGGCGTCATAAAATGTACGATTTCGCAAAAAAAAAATTGTACCGAGCCATATCCATAAAACGGTACGGTGTTTTACGACTTTTTAGGTTGAAGATATTTAATTTGTCACAACTGTTAATTTTTATCATATCCTATAGTAAATAACTCACTGTGTAACGATAACAGGTCCAGTGCAGAATTTTTAAGTGTTCTACGCGTTGCTTATAAATTATAGCCGATATTTGTACCTACAGTGTGTACAAAAAATAACGTAACGGATTAATATCTCGTCTTGTGACAACTTTACAAAAAAAAGTTTTATACAAAAGTTGTTTGTGGTCATTTACTACTATTTTCAACTATACACAGTGTTTTGTTTTTGCGTACCGACGTCACTCTGTTTTTTTTTTTAATAGAACGCCCAGTATATTTTATAATTTTTATATGTGAAATTAAATTATCTTTAAAAAATATTTAGGTTAGGTTAGGTTTGAATTATCTTTAAAAGATATTTAGGATTTATGTATCTAAAATCGATCGTTTTTGAGTTACCTATTTGAGTTTTTATAAAAATATTGACAGAAACAGAAAACATAATTATATTTCATAACTTGGCTATGTCAGAACGAATTCCTTTGAAACTTTGTAGGACAATAGTATCATAATGGTTTTTGACTAGTTAAAATTTTAAAATCATACACAGGGTGTTCCTTATGCCCGGTCCAATTAGTCAAATGTTTAACAAGAATAAGTCAGTTTGTGTAAATGTAACACCCTACATATTTTTACATTTTCTTATTGATAATGTAATTATCTTCAAAAACTGTAAAAGGTCAATTAAGTCTAAAGTCAGTATTTCTCGAGTTATTGCGTTTTCTTGATAATTTACGAATGCAAACACAATATTTAATAGAATTTCTGTTTCTGTAAATATTTTTATAAAAACTTAAACAACTTTAAAACGACTTATTTTAGATACCTACATAAAACCTACAAATTTTTGAAAGAGAATTTAATTTTACATCTAAAAATCATAAAATATACTGGGTGTTCTATGTAAAAAAAGAATGACGTATCGGTGTTTAAAAATGAAACACTGTGTACATTTGAAAATAATTTAAGGTTTTATAGTAAATGACCACAACCAACTTTTATTTAAGTCTTTTTAGTAAAGTTTTCACAAGACGATATATTGATCCGTTACGTTATTTTTTGTACACACTGTGTCTAAAAATATCCACAGAAATGCCTGGGACTTGTAATAACGCAACACACAATGTTCTGAAATTATTCACCCCTAGAAAAATACTAATTTAAATAAATAGATCCACTTATGAATGTCGGTACGAATTAAACAGAGTTTAGTCCACTGAAATTTCGACAGATCGTCGCGTGTCATCTTCGTCGGGCCTAAGCCCTTCCTGGAGCTAAAAGGGATGGTGAATATGTTTATTAGGGTTTTGGAACAGTAAAGTACTGTTCGACAGTTCAGCATATGTCATGTGACTAATAGTCTGTAGGTGATAAATGGGCTTGATCAGTTTCAACCCCCGTTCGATTTTGGGAGTCACCCCTTCATGTGTGCATTGCTACATGTATTTGCATTTAATTTGCTATTTATGTTTTTAGTTACATTATGTTACGTACATGAGCCAGTCATTATGGATTTATCTCGCGTATGAGCGCGTATAAATTTCAATTAGTTCAAGGCGATTGCTTCAAAGCCAATTGTAATGCGTTTTACAATTACAATGAATATTGTACGCAACTTTAAGTACTTGGAGTGTATTAGGCAAAACAGTACACGATTGCCTTTGTATATGATAATTTTTGACCGGTATTTTCATTCATCTGTGACCAAAAAGTTAAGTTTCGTGAAAATTTAATTTAGAAATGGGTTTCTAGTCTATTCGATGGCATAAACATTTTAGTTGCTTATAACGGCTTTCATATCTATTTATCATTTAATTTAAACATCGATTTTTCTCCTTAAAATGGGACGAAGTCTGGAGAAATAATAAATAAAGGAAGACCAAAAAAAAAATGGAAAAACGAAGTGAGGCACAGATCAGAAAAAAAAGGAGTCAGCTAGAGAGATGTACACAGTCAGCCAACAAAGATAGAGAAACATAATCAAGATCTAGAAAAAATAGCTCGACGCCGAAAGGTATGTACATGAGGACCCGATTAACAAAAAGAAGATGTATTTGCAAAGCCCTCGTCATAATTAACCTCCAAAACATGTGGTAATTTTTCATGCAACGTATATTTATTTAGCTAGATATGAATATACATTAGCGTTTGACTCAAACACCTACAATTAACCTACCCCTAAGTATTTCATTTCATTCGACATAGTCATAGCTGTATCGCAGATCTAAAACAGATGCCTTTTAGATTACATCTAAATTATGCCCAAAACATACAGTGTGTGGCGTTTCAGAATGCTTCCATGGTTGTACAGCGAAATGACATTATGGAATCTGATATAAACAATGGCTTAAGAGCTCATTATGAGAAAATTAAACAGCTGGTGTTAGTTTTCTGCAAATTTAGGCAAATTCGCAATTATTAAATAGTCTGTTTAATTTTGATTTACTACATGTGTATTATTTTATAAAGCAAAACACATGAATGGTCAACTTCACCCCATTTGAGGTCAAGTTTTCCATAAGTACATATATTTTTTAGTAAGTAAATGGGTAGCAATATTGTTAATTTTGAATGCTATAACTATAATCAATGTAAAGATGGGTACTTATAAAAAAACAGCATTACTTTTATGCCTTAATAGTTATGTAATTTTGTTTAGATTTACTTTTAAAATTGGTCTATGCAGCAGTTTTCTACGCTCATTAATAGAAACTCATGATTCCCATATTACACTTATTCCGTTGTATAGAATCATTGAAGCGAACTCGAAATATTTCCGTTATATCTCAATTTACAGTTTGAATCAAAACTGCTAAATGAAAAAGAAACTATCGCTGAGTGTCCTCAACGAAACGTTTTAAATACATTGGTATTCAAGTCGAACATATATAACGATCGCCACCAAAAGTCACCCGCAGAGATGAACAAACCCCGAACTGACGTGATAAGAGTATGAAACACAATGGATGCGTCGAGTGAGGGGTGGGTTTCATATTCCAAGTGGCCATTCTGTGTGTATTCCGCGTACAATAAGCTTTTAAATAACAGTTAATATTTTTAACAACGGACGAAACATCGAGAGCGTAAAATGTTGGACGATTCTGCGTACACGGCGATATGAAATCGTGAAGTGAAATGGCGAAAATGCGCCACGCGGCTTGTCTGTGGGTCACGTGACCCGCTTTCCTGGCAGATAATGGTGTTCGTTTAGGTCTATAGGGCAGGTGTTTCGATATGTGTGAATCACCAAAAATATTGAGATAATATTTGTATGTGTATAATACTTTAAGTACATTTGCAATACTAAAAATAGTTTTTTGCGTTTCCTTTGCTGATTTGAAATTTATGGGACACCAACTTGGAACTTACAAAGAACTTAATGAAGTTCAGCTTTTTAGCCTTGAAGGCCCAAGGTTTCAAAAGTTCCTTTCCACTTCCTTCTGTTCTTTGAAAGCTTCTTCTATTCACGGACGTCGAGATGCCTAAAATCGTTTGTTACTGCCTTCACTTGTATCCTCCGAGGTCAAGCCCTTTTTTTCTAACGCTATTCTTTTCCTATTCCATTTCAATGGTTAGCCAAAGTGTTTCAATACAACATAATTATTGCATCTCTTCTCATCTTCCTTTAGGCTTATATTGTCTTATCATTTTTGTTAATTTTTGTTGTTCTATTCTCATTATGCTAAATTGTTTTAATAGTTTAGGATTGAAACAAGTTGTTAAAGATTATACAAGATGTACACAGACATCAAACACCATGATTGATTTAGTATTAATTAATAACGATAAATTTATCGCATCTGTTTTGGATACATTTAACATTTCAGATCATAATACCATAGAAATTAAGTGCGAAAAACAAACTGGTTTTGCTGAATCATGTAAAGTATTAGTTAAAAACTACTCTAATTACAACACACAAAGTCTACAAAAAAGCATATCCGACAGGTTGAACTATGACATTGTAGAGTTATTAGATATAAATGGTAAAGTAAATGCAATAACGCAAATAGTGCAAAAGTCGGTCGACGAACTTACCACGTACAAAGTAATAAGCACTGGCGGTATCGTAAACAGGTGGTTTACAACGGAACTTAAATCTAAACAAAAAGAGAGAGACAGTCTTTATAAAATAGCGAAATTAACCAAATTAGAACACTACTGGGAAATGTACAAATCAGCAAGAAATGAATATACTAAATTAATTAAATTTGCTAAAAATTCATATACCGAAAATAAATTAAAAAGTTGTCAAAATAATTCGACTAAAATGTGGAGAGCTCTTAAAGAAATACTGGGGGGAAACAAGAATGTTAAAATTAAAAAGGTGAATTTTGGTGACTTGGAAATTACGAATGAATCAGATTTAGCCACGAAATTTAACGAATACTTTGTAAACAGCATAAAAGATATTAACGAAAATATTCCTTCACCAATAAATCCAATTCTTAAAATAAAAAGTGCTAGTGACAACTTTAAATTTAGATGTGTTACCTTAGACCAAGTATACAAAATAGTGAATACTATCAAAAATTCAAGTAGTACTGATAATATTTCACTTAGTACAATAAGGGATGCCTTACCAGTAATCGGGTAAACATTAGTTAACATTATAAATGAATCATTACAGTACGGGGTAGTACCAGAAATTTGGAAAATTAATACGGTTATTCCTATTCCAAAAATTATTAACACTAAAAAATGCGGTGAGTTTAGACCTATAAATATGTTACCTAAAGTAGAACAAATATTAGAAATTATAGTTAAACAACAACTCGTAGAATTTCTTAACAGTAACAAAACTATTTCAGATTCTCAATCAGGATTTAGACATAAGCATTCATGCGAAACAGCATTGAATTTAGTTTTAACAAATTGGAGAGATGAAATTGAAAACGATAAAATAATTTTGGCAGTTTTTGTCGATCTGAAACGAGCATTTGAAACCATCTGTAGAAAAAGACTTTTGCAAAAATTACAAATGTACGGAATCCAAGGGAATGAACTAAAATGGTTTGAAAGTTATTTATCAAACAGATTTCAAAAAACCAGGGTGGGAAAAGTAGAATCAAAGGCAATTATTAACGAGTTAGGTGTACCACAAGGATCAGTTTTAGGTCCAGTTTTATTCAATATTTACATAAATGACATTACGCAGACAGTTAGATCGTGTGACATGCATTTATTTGCAGATGATACGTTAATTTCGGTATCAGGTGAAGATTTACAAACAACAGTTAATGTCATAAACGAAGATTTAATTGAAGTAACAGATTGGTTTAAAGCTAATAAACTGGAGTTGAATGTATCTAAAACAAAATGCATGGTAATAGGTAGTACACAATTCAGCAATATGTCAAATGTTAACGTATTTATAGATAATAATAAAGTAGAGATAGTTGAAGAGTTTAAATACCTAGGGGTAATTATAGATAATCATCTAAAATTTAAAAAGAACATAGATTATATTGTAAAAAAAGTTGGTGCAAAAATTAGTTATTTTGGGAGAATATCGAATAAATTAAACTTTGAAGCTAGGATATTGGTATATCATACAATAATAGAACCATACTTTAATTATTGCAGTAGCATAATATTTCTAAGTAATGAGGGGGATCTGAAAAAATTACAAAAGCAGCAAAACAGAGCTTTGCGTATCATATTACAGTGTTCTAAATTAACTAAAATTGAATATATGCATAATAAGTTGGGGTTCCTTAATATATGGCAAAATACAGTGTATAACGTTTTGGTTCTAATATATAAATGTATAAACAATATGATGCCAGGATATATGAGTAAATATCTGATATACAACAAAGAACAGCATGATTATGAAACAAGACAAAGAGAACATTTTAGGCTGCCTAAATGTAAAAAAAGTAGTACACAGAACTCGCTCTATTACAAAGGGCTAAAATTATTTAATCAATTACCAAACGAATTAAAATATTCTGTTAATCTGCATGCGTTTAAAGAAGGTTGTAAGACCCATGTAAAACTGCAATTTTAATTTAAAGTACTAGTTGTAAAGATTGATGTATAAATAGTTTCTTTTATAACTAAATAAAGCCTATTATTATTATTATTATTATTATTATTATGTGTTCTTTACAATTACCTCTCTTCAATTTTCTCTTCCAGATCGCAAAATTTTAACTCTTCTCTTATACCTTGAATTCTTACTTGGCCCATTCTGGTAAAACCTTTAATTTGGTTTTAGAATAGAACCCGTATTTCTATTCTAACCTTTGAATAAGACCAGTGACGGATAGGGAAGAAAATCCGACCCTGGCATTCAGATTACAGAGACCCACAGCCAGGGTTGGGTAAAATTTGATTTTTATTAAAAATTATACGGAAGTGAGACGTGGACACTCACAAATAAAAATAGTAGCCCAGTGAATGCAGCTGAAATGAGATTTCTAAAAAAAAGCAAAAAAGATTGAATCAAAAATGCAACATATAGAGAACAATTAAAGATAAAATCAGTTGAAACAAAAATACAAGGAAGACAGCAAGGCTGGTTGGGTCACATTTATAGGATGAATGAAAAAAGTTTTTTCAGAAAAGCCTATGAAGCAAGATCACAGAGAAAAAACAAAAGTGGTAGACCAAGAAAAGCCTGGCTAGACGAAGTTGAAAACGCAGCAGCGGATAGAAACATCAAATGGAAAGACAGAAAAAAGCTAGCACAAGACAGAAAAACATGAAAAAAAGTCAGCACAACACCACTCAACAGTCCTACACCTAACAGTAGAAGGACTCATGACTATCTAAAAATAATAAATAAGTAAAAAAATCTAAAATCAATGATTTAAATTTAAAAAATCACGAATTTTTCATGAATTGATTTTATTGTAAGACAACTAATTTATAAATTTTTCACACTACATTATATTCTCATTAAAAAAGTATGCAACAAATAACAATTTTTTATTATAATTTTTTTTAATTCTCGGTAACTGTTGGTGCATTACCTCAAACTAGTTTTAAGATGAAAAAAAAAAAATTATAAAAATTCATGCGATACTAGATTTTAGCGATTTCAGAAATATTCACAAGAGTAAAGTGTACTTATTTTAAGAGTTACAAAAAAACATCATAGGGAAAGATTATTTAGAATTAAAAATAAAACCAAATGTAAACTTAGAAGTGAAAATTCAAATTTTTATATAATATGATGTAATTTTAACATTCAAAAAGTCTGCCACAAACAGAAAAGGTTTTTATTATCGGTTTATCAAAATATTTTATTCTAAAGAAAATTTGTGCTTGGTCTTTAACTAAAGTTAAAAAACGAATCATATGACATTAGATCTTAACGATTTTAGAAATATTCACTAGAGTAAAGTGCCCTTATTTTAAATATTTTTTTTTAAATTCAAAAAAATATCGTTTTTCCTAGATTTTGTTTTTTAAATAATCCTGAGAATATTTCTAAAATTGCTAAAATCTAGTGTCATACGAATTTTTATTAATATTTTTCCATCTTAAAATTAGTTTTAGACCATGGTTTAACTGTATGACCCATTAAAAGCTTTAAATGCAACTACTTACACAGACTTAATAAACTCGCTTCAAATTATTTGTTATGAATTTATTTATCACACAATGTGTTTAATAAAATAAGCAGGTTGTGAAACTACTATTTACACATGCACCGTCTATAGCTAGGCGTCAGGTTTCGGATAATATCGGGACTATTCCTGAAACTCGAGTGCGGAGCCCCAGAGAAACATTAAGGATGTTTACAGCCAAATGTTATAAAGGCACTTTCATCATACTTTTTGCGCTCCTTATACTTCAGCGCCGGACTTACTGTAAGCCCGTAGCTCAGGCCGGCCTGACCAGCCCATTCAGGCACCGACCCTTCTGGCATTTGCAGAACTGCCAGATGGCCAGCCCGGGTCTGGCTATGACAGCAAATCAAAAAGTCGGATTAGAAGTATGAAAATTGGGGTTTTAAATAAAAATTTGAAAGCAATAGACGAGAGAACAGAATGAGAAATAAAACGTTTTAACAACATTTAGAAGAAACGGTTCGGTTGATTATGACATGCACATGGAATGAGAGAAGACACTATGTATAAAAAAATTGAAGAAGCACGAACAAGAATACAACTACGAAAGGAAGTCTGGGATAAAAAGATGGACAGAGTGGTGTATAGAGAGTTGGTAAAAGCTAGAAAAAATGGAGAAAAGCTTTAATGCACAATGGTCCATAATTTCGTTAGTCCCATTTACATGCGTTTTGATACGATTTTTTCCGCCTTGACGCAAAATACTGCCACACATTTTTTGTTGATTTGTAATATATTCAATGATTTAATTTGATCTACTAGTACAATTTATTCATAACTTGTTTTATAAGTACAATTACTGGCAATTAATGTCGCTTCAAGTATCGCCCAATATAGGTACATACATTAATATCACCTGCGCAAAACAATCCATTTAAGGTGTAGAGAAGTTGACTTGCTAAAAGGGACTCGACTTTGAAAATCCTAATTACAGCACGCGACGGCGGTTATTATTTAAAAAAAAAACAAGCAATTTACTTTGAATATAAACTACTTTATAATTAACGATTGCGGCAATCAATATCAAAACGTCTTTCCTTACAGATAAACACTTATGACTCTTCTAAATTTGAGAGATAAAATCAAAGCAACAGAGTATGTGAACTATATTATAAAACTACAAAAAGTAAAAAAGACTGCCCCAATTTTTGGGGCTTTAAGCAAATGAGCACTGTTTTTTAAGTTGGGTTTGCTTCTTTGCAAAAGTTTAGGTACCAACACAGTAAAACAGTTGATTTAAACTTCAGTGTTTGACAACATACAAAAATATTTAAAACCAAGCAATTTTTAATAAGTTTTTTTACAACAATTATTTTTTCATGCTACAGCTTTATTTAAAAAAATGCTACGACGTTTCGTAGCTCATAACACGCCCTCTTCTAACTTAAACCGAATGATTACTTGGAATCTGGCAAAACATTCTGTTAAATATTTCTGTGGGGCCGAGTTAGTACACTTTCTAATAATTTTTAACTTTCCAAATCACTTTTAAAAATTATTTATTACCATTGCGTGTAATTGTACCCGTATGTATTGATTTGTTATCTACAGATAACATTAGAAACTAACTGGATACAAATTTTACTGACTGGTTTGGAAGTGTCTAAGATGGAGTTCATACAATGGACTCTGATATTTGTCTCCCTGTGGTTAAGGGCCAAGCAGGATAATATTGGCCAGCGACCCTTAAAACCAAACTTCAAATGAGTTATTTTCCTATTTAGGTATCATAAAATTAAAAATATTTACAATAAACTTAGCACCCCCTTTGTCCCCCTTCTCCTGGTAATCGAAAAAAGCGTTTTTTTCGTTTTTATGTTTTTTTTTTGCCACGAGTCATTGAAAAATTTTGAAAAAAATTCATGAATAAGCAGAATAATATATCTTATTTAAAAAAAACTTATTTTTGAGTTTGACTCAAGATTCAAATTTTTAAAAAGTAATTAAAATTTAAAATGACCTTTTTAACTTTTTTTCCCCATTGGTATGAGTACGGCGCTTACTATGTATATTGTATTTAGTCATAATTAATTTTTTTAAAAATTCGGGTCAACTGAAGTGATGCGCCGTGTTCAAAAAGTTTTAAAAAAATAAGTTAGGTATATTATTCTGCTCTTTCACGAATTTTTTCAAAAATTTTTAATGACTCGGGGTAAAGAAAAATAATTAAACCGAAAACACAGCATTTTTCGATTACCAGCAGAAGGGTGCCAAAGGGGATGCTAAATTTATTGTAAAAATTTTTTATTTCATGATACCTGAAAATAACTCATTTGAAGTTTGGTTTTAAAGGTCGCTGGCCTATCTTATCCTGCCAGCAGTGGCGTAGCTAGAGTTTGTGCCGCCCGGGGCGGTCCCTGAATTTGCCGCCCCTATAAATAAGGGTCGCTAACTTTTAATTTTTCCAAAACCAAGCAGAGATCGACACAAAAATGTGGGGAGGGGTAAACAAAATGCGCCGCAGGCGATTTTTTTTAAATTTTAGACGTTCAAGCGTGTTTTAATGCAAAGCTAGATAATGTAGAATACTTAACCATCTTCCAAAATTACAGTTTTACAGTAGAACCTTTTCTGATTTTTATTTTCTTTAATCATATCGCCCCCACTCCCACGAAATTATTTTTAATAAGGGTGAAAAATCCCTGTTACAATAGTTTAAAACTGCATGGAATTTAATGCCTAAAATAAATGAATTGTTTCATAATTTTATTGAATGGTTGGTACCGTATCATAAATTTTGTTACATGGAATTTCTGTCGTTACAAGGGACGGATTTTCAATGAAGCAAGGTCAAGTAGCCCGTTTTATCCTCTAACTTCGATAAGAATTCTTTTTTTTCATTTAATTTTTATGAATTTAATAGCGCCAGTGCCGGTACTGATTATTATATCTACTATTCCTTCATTACCCCGAGAATTTCATTTTTACCCCATTTGGGTAGACTAAAAGTGCCGCCCCCAAAAATGTGCCGCCCGGGGCGGACCGCCCCCTCCCCTTGTTACGCTACTGCCTGCCAGGCTTTTATATCACTTGAGGAAGACTTGAGGACGAACCGACACTGGGCCGTAGAATTCTGTTCGTTAAATACGAAATCCGTTAAACCAAGGTCAAGTTTTTTTCTGCACTTAGTAGTAGGTACACTGTGCGTTTTTTTTTTTTTAAATATACAAATACTTGGGAAACAAGTAAAATTTTAAGTAATATTATAAACTAAAGTAATTATTTTAGTTTTAAGTTACCAATTTTTTTGAAAGCCTCAATTTGCTTAGGGTTAACTTATTTTGTTTTTGAAAATTGTTCATGTGCATTAATAAAACTAGGTATTTTTTGGTGCTTTGCTTTGGTTAAGTGATTTTTAAACCAGTTTGTATTTTTAATAAATCGATCGGTGATGAACTACTTAGTTATGCCGTTTGTAAAGGGCAATAACTCTGTTGTTCAGAAATAAACTTTCGTTCATGATTAGCTATCGATATTTTATGCAATGCACCTTTCTAGCAATTACATTAGCGATATAATTGCGATCGTGTGCCAACTATGAGGGTACAGGTGATACACAACGTTTTTTTCTAGGTTGATGACGCTCGATTTTTATGTATTGGTTACTTAACTTGTAACCATGTTTATTCTCTAACGGTTATTCACATAAAAATGAGATAATTAGACATAAATGAAAAAAAAAACAATGAAACGTTAGTAAGCTTAAAAAATTATGAAATAACGTACAGCGATGTGCAAAATAATAGTTAAGTTGCATGTTTTAAATAACATATCTAAAACGCATTCCAATTTACATAAAATATTCTCCTTAATTTCCTATAAAATTAAAACAAAGTTAAGTGTAATGTAGAAATTATAACTGAAAGCAAAAATTGCCAGAAAATTTTTTAAATTACTAGATTACTACTTAGATGGTTCGGAGAAAACATTGCCCTGTAGAGAAAAGGAGTGAGTGATATAAAACATCGTTTAATCGGAGTTTTAATTTTCGTAATTAAGACGAACACGTTATTCATCAGGTTTTTATTCGATAATAAAAAATCGCCAAACAAATAAGGAAGGTGCATTAAATTGTGACGGTCCGTACTGTACCTAGGCCGCACTGTTGGGAAAGTGTACTTATTATTCTTATATTTATTGTTGCTAATTATGGCTCGTGATCGTCTTTGTATGATGGTTGGACCCTCAAACGTTGTTTTACGTAGTACACAGGTCTAGAGCAATTAGTACACAGTAAGAAACAAATAAAACACAACAATTTTAACAACAAACTTCTTTATTTTTTGACTGGCTGTACATTTCTCGGTGGTTGGTTCGTAACTATCCCAGGGCGACTGTCCAAGATTTTAGGTTCCCTGTTGCTATCCCTTTTTTATTGTAGTTGCATCTTTGTCATTCTTTCCTATAAACACATATTTGTGCGAGTACCTAGTTTGTTCTACTTATGATGTACAACTTTATCAACAAATCGTTTGTTGATTGATGAAACCCAGATGCTGGCGTTGTAGGACCTAAGTTATGACCGTAATATGTTAACGTGAACGTGTTTTTCTAAAGTTGAAATCCTCATAACTTGGTCCTTTTGAAGTGTTACTTGTTTTAGTAATTGATGCATCAGCATTTGTTGCAATGTTATTCATTTAAAGGTAAATGAAATAATATTGACGTAAAATAAAATAATTGATCTAAGGCGGGGTGTCACATACTCCTCCTGGGTTCGGTGGTTTGCTATTTAGCAATACCGCCGAATCCATTGCGGATGTGCTTTCACTCTTACTGTTTTTTTTTGTTTTGATCGTATCAAAAATATATTTTTTTAAATTATCATCAGAAATAAGTCTGACTGCTACTCTTTTTTTTTCGCAATGCATCTGACTGTTTTTTAGTTATATTTATCAGTGGGTATTCACACTGTATCCTACGTGTGTTTAGAATCAGAATCAGAATATATTTTGCCCACCCTGTTCTTCGTAAATGAAGGAATGATCTCTTAACTATCAAATAATTAGTCCAACAACTACATCATTATGCCTCAAGATAAAGCAACCTGGCCGATGTTCTCTGAAAAGGTGGCAACACTTTGAGATAATACAGACGCACTTACAAATCTCCAGGTAATTAACATGTAGTAAATAATTACATATTGACTCGAACTGATTAATTACATTATTAATGTATCAGGGCCACATTATACAGCGATTTAACAGGTCAAACGTGTATATAACATATCAGCAAAGACAAGTGTATTGGACGAGAAAGAATTGATTAATTGGCTGTTGTTTTAAAATCTGCTTTAAGCAATCTCATTGTCAGTTTAAAATGTGTTGTATGGAGATGTGATTTTTATTAAATTATCCTTGAGAAAAATTAAGGAAGTAATTGTATACAGGTTCAACTGTATATGACTTTTGGAGAAGTTGAAGTCAATCGTATTAACAGTTTTGTCGTATGTTCATTTTAATTTGCGTATAATAATCCGTGTGTAAAGATTTTAGCTGAAGTGTTTATATGATCAAGGATCGATTAATCAAACCGTCAGACGCTGTATCGAAACGCATTTGTTTCGCTGTTGTTTTTTTCGCGATGCTCATTTGTAAGTACATAATGAGGACAGCAAAATACCCACTACTCATCGTAATAACGATCATTTAACAATGCAAACTTGATATTTAGCTACGCTTTGGCTTGTAATAAGCCGTTCAATTTTTAACTTATAGATTTGGATAGTTATGCAGCTTAACTTGATTGTTTTACTCATTTAAAAATACCGTATAAGAAGTTATTTGTAAAAAACGCATTCAGTTCTTCAAATTGATTAAATTTACACGGTGCCTATTCAAATATTTACATCAACACTACAAACTGTCCCATACGCAGATGTCCTGGCTTTTGTGTAAGCTGTTATGTCACTTCTGTAACATGGGCACGTGACACTAGTATCAAATGCATACAAATGAAAAGGTGTGATAAACCCCTTTGTAAAAGAATCGTATTATTAAGTGGTTATAATGCACTTTCAACGTAATTCATCAGCTGTATTTTTATTTTCAAAATTACTACGTCAAACATATCAATATACGTCTTTCTAGCTTTGATTGCGAGCTTAAATTATTTTTAATTTTGGTAAGAATCACCTATTACTTCCATTTTAAACGTGTGCATTTCTTGTAACCGACTGTATCTTATTTAGGACGTTATTACTTTTGAAATGCGATGTGTATTTACAAATGTATTGAACACAAATCTAACACGATCTTTCAAAAGTCTCAAAAGAAAACCAGAATCGATAAGATCTTAAACACATGGCAAATATCGTTAGGGGATCTTGAAAGGGTTGTAGTCATAAAGTTGACACTTGCATAATTATTTTCACCTTGGTTCGTTTATATCGAGAAAGCCGTAACGAATATTGATAAGGATCGCATTTGATTTTTTTTTAAATTTAGAACCTTTAAGAAAATTTAGTTGGAGATATGTGCAAGAGTTAGCCAATGATAAAAAAGGGAAGCTTAATCAAGAGTTGGGAACACAGATCGACAAAAAAAGTACAAGAGGATCTGATTAAGAAGAAGAATAAAACCCAAATTAAACTTCTACATTTTTAACGTTTTTTGGATTATCCTAAAAGTATCTGCTTTCTTGCAAAATTTAACTTTAAGATTAATAAGTTTACTTAAAACTTACTTAGCTTGTTATTTATGAAAAATATCTTTAGTTAAAAAAGTTGAACGCTACTGACGACGGTAGTCCATGCTGTTCTTGTTTTTCTACAAAAGATCTACTATAAAAAAGATAAGAAGTGATTTTTCTTTAACTTGTATTCAAAATTAATCATTTAAATAATTGAAATTTTACAAGTTTAGTACACTTATAGCAATTTTGGAAGTAGAAGTTATTTTTTAATTGCGTTTCTGCCCACGTCGTTTTAAATGTGAAAATAAACAATTCTGTGAGCATACAAAATTATTGCACTTTTAACTGCTCTACATTATTCTGTCTTATTCCCTTACTGTCAAAGGTCATTAGTTGTTGCAAATAACTAGAAATTGGCAGTGATAATAATAAAGTTTCATGCTGTTATGGCCGATGCGTGAGAACGGGTGGTCCCCATGGCCTTCTTATCTGTCCATCGACCACCACAGGGTACCATTTCGGTTACGTCAATTTGGGGAATACGATTTTATTGGTTTGGCCAATATCTCAAAGTTTGTGTGAGAAATTATTGTTTTATGGAAAAATATTTAAGTTCTTTTAACTCAAATTATTATAAATAATATATGAAACCCTTAAATCATTCAAACATAGAGACTGCTATAATACATGTACTTATAAATCAAATGTAATCAATAGATGATTTTTAACAGAACATTAGGTATACCTGAACAACTTTTAACGTGTTGACAAATGTATTTATTCATCTATTTCATATTGTTTCTTTCAAAATTGTACTAAGTGGCAATTAATCCACAATTGTCCAATATTCGTAAGGAAAAGATAAAATTATAAGTTTCTTGTTTAAGTCTTTCAATTTTTCCAAAATTACAGCAGTCTACCTTCATAGCCTACTTGAAAATATAATGTTGTCCCACTAAATTACAATAAAATCGCGATATCTCGAAAAATATCAGTTTTATGCATAAAACTTGGTAAATGTTTTTAAAAGACACTAAAATTTTCTACAAGACTATGAAAAACATACAGGGTGTTGTATTTAAGAAAAATGAGTTATCGATGTTTTAAGTTTCACGAGTTTGACCAACTGTAAAAAATACCCTGCATAAATTTAAAAAATGTAGCTAGCGCAAAGCGTTAATTAGTCTATTGCCAATCTAATTTTCAAACGAAATTCTACTGCCTTTTTAAAGAACCTACATGTTAAAATAAATTGAAAGTGCTGTATCGCTCAAAATTTTCATAAAAATGTAAATTTTACCAAAACGGTTGACTTTACACTCAAAATATTTCCTAGGAAAATGGCTCAAGTGATAGGATCCCTGAGGAATGTACAAAACCTAAGTCTAACCTAAAGTAAATTTTAAGAGGAATCCAAACATGTAAAATATATGGAGTGTTGTATTTAAAATTTTAAAGTTTGAGTCCGTTTCAGGTTGAACCGGAAGTCGTATTGCAACGTTAATATTCTTATCGAATGCGAAAAATACGATAACGCTTAGATACAAAATTTCATTGTAGTATCTTTAATGATGTTTTAAATATTTTTCTGTTTCCATACTTTTGAGCATCACGGTATATGCCGATTCTGAACGTGTCTTCGTGGAGTTTGATTGATGTAATAAACACTGTCAATCTTAATATAAGAATCTTGTGTAAATGGAAATGTATGTTAATAACTAAACACTTATCATACCTGCCGCATGTATTCATACCTATAAAATTACCTGTTCATTGGGAAAATTCAATTATTAATTCTTGGAACATTAAATTAGGATCTACGCATATAATCATGGTTTCGAAAATATTTTTATGCGGTTCGAGTGTAGGATTAAGGCATGGTCTAAAATTTAATAATAATGGGTTTAGAATTTTTGCAGTTCGTGTGGACCGAAAAAAGAAGTACTATTAATGTATTTTAATTAAAAGTGTCGTTATCCAGTGATATTTTTAAGTTTGTAATGCAAAAACTTCATGAATTTATTGAATAATCAAAAAACCTGAGGAAGTTTATAAAACATAATGAACGAAACGTGGGAATACATAAACAATAAAATAAATACGTCCTGTATATCCAGATTTTTTATTTTTATCAAACCATTGTAAACGAATAGAACAGTAATGTTTAGGGTACCTACTATTACTTTCAAAAAGTATAGTGTTTTACTGTATGGTGAATTATTATCTCTATTGAAACACCGTTAATTTGTAACGCACGTTAAAAAAACTTTTTATCAAAACATTATGCAGATAGCAGGTACTGTAACCATGTGTGACAATCAACGCAAGTAACTGAGACAATTAATAACAGTTAAACACGATGTTCATACACCGTGAACGGCACAAGACAAACAGGTGCGACACATTTAAAGACGTTACAAAATTAATTTGGACTTGATAACCTGCTAATCTAATTTCCCCTTCAATGCGATTTTAAAGTTATTTAAAAATTTTAACCGTATGAGGTTTTGATCTTAGTAAGGTTTGGTACAGTGAAGTGTTAGTACAACAGAATTAAAAGCGTAACGGGTATCATCAAAACTAAAACTGTTTAAAACCAATCTTCTTCAATTAATTTTCCTTAAAGAATCTTGTATTTTTCTTAATCGTGTGCTCTCATAAAAATTCGCTTGTAATTCCATGCTCCAGAAAGACTCCGTGTCCTGGAATTTCGTCACAAACCTGTATTCGTTATCTAACAAACAAACTGTATTTAGTTTAAAGTACAGGGTGGTCCAAATTCGATGGGATTACATGGGCATGTCGCTTAATATTGAAGATAGATAAACGGTTAAATTACCAAAAACATACTGGTTTTGAAACAAACTCAAAACCGATTTCAAAAATATTCTATAATTTTCGGTTTTTGAGTTACTAGAAAAAAAAACCGTTTTTTTTTGTCATATTTGTAATGTGCAATATCTCTGTTAATGTTGTAAATATCAAAAAAAATAATTGTGGAGACTATTTTTAGATATTCTTATGTAAAATTCGATAATACTTTTTAAAATGTTTACTTTCGCGGTTAAAACGTTATGACAAACTATTTTTTTTAATTGGAAGCTTTAGTTGGCTATGACTTATTTAAATTCCTTTTTTTTCTCAATTCAATTGATGTACTTAGTTGATGTAGTTATTTTCAATAATAGGTATCCAAGTTACGAAGTTACCTGCGAAACTTTTAGTAGGCTGTGAAAACAAACAAAAAATAAGGTGTGAAACCTTTTGAAACTCATGTTGTACAAGTTATGAAGGTTTTTTAATTTGTTGTTAAGATAAACATTATAAATATTTGAACATAACTTAAACAACAATACTTGTATATCAGCAGTTACGTCTCAGTATTTTGTTGTTTCTTAAATGTTCAAATCTATATAATGTTTATCTTAACAACAAATAAAAATCTTCGTAATTTGTACCACATGAGTTTTTAAAGGTTTTACACCTTGTTTTTTTTTTCACAACCTACTATTTGTTTTTTAATGTTTTTCTTAAAAAAAAAAAAACCTTCGTAACTTGCGTATTATTAAAAATAACTACAACTACATCAACCCTTACATATTTGGAATGAGAAAAAAATAAAGAATTTAAATAGGTCATAGCCAACTATAGCTTCCATACAAAAAAAAGGTAAGCTTATGTCATAACTTTTTAACGACGAGCGTAATTTTTTTTTGTATCAACGAATTTTACATAAAAAACTCAAAAAACTGCATATTTTTAGTGATTTAAGCGTTTTGCTATCTTCAATATTAAGCGAATTTGGACCACCCTGTACAGTTTTGTTAAGAAATCCGCAGATAAGCAAGGCATCTCTTTGTTAAGTTTTAAAACTCAAAAATTGAGGTGAATGTCAAAGAAATCGACCATTTACTAGAAACTGGAGACAAAAACCAAAGCAAATGATATTGCATAAAAAAATTATTTGAATGCGCTATTAGTTCTTTACGAACACACTTTTATTAATCAACAGAATGTACGCTCAGATTTGTCGATGAAAGTGTAATAATTTTTAAACAGTCGCAGAAATAACGTGGTCGACCTTTTTATTTTTGAAATCGCAAGGTTAAGTTAAGCTAATTTTTTTGCTGATCACAAATTTGTTCTCGGAAAAACAGATGAAGCTCGCGTGTTCGGATTATTGAAAAACTTGAAATCGAACGTGTTTCAGAGAAACATTTATCGTTTATTTTTAGTAGTACAGTCAGTTATTTGCACATGCAGGCATAAAAATTACAAATATTGATGTGATTTTAGGTTATAGTTCGTCTGTTAGTTTCAGTATTAAAATTATTCTTTTATCAAAGAAATTAATATTCTTAACAATCTTACTGTAGTCTAATGTCTGTTTAGTGTTTACCGTAGAATTTAAGTGGTTTTAAGATCGAAATTGCTTTAGTAATAATGTATTATTGGTACAAGAAAGTTGTTATTAATATAGGTTGTTATTTTAGTTGTACAAGAAAAACAACCATGCATTCAAGCGAGTCATACTTACTATGCAATATGCAATTGGTATTGTGCTGTTAGCTCACGGGACGCGAAGCATAAGTTGCTGGTTTCACCCTATTTTAGGGGCAAAACAGCTATTATATCCCATAAACACGTATTGTAGTCTCATTGACTGGTTGTTTGGGCGTACATATGTTAACAAAAACCCATCGCTTAATCCAATCAGTATATTATTTTCTCGTTTAGAAATACGTTGCTATTTTGACCGCAAATGGGGGTGGCTTTTGTGGTCACATTTTGAAAAACGTTTCGTAATTTAACGTGATTTCAAACGGAATTGATCACTTTCACAACAGAAGGGGAAGTAGCCGAGATTCTGTTCAAAATATTGTTGTATGTTGAAAACTAAATTTGTCAAAATTTTAAATGATTATTTTCAATCACTTTTATATCCAAAGTTTTTTAGGTTCACTAATTCTTGTTCTTATTTATTATATGAATTTTTAGAAATAATTTTTTAAGTGAAGATCAATGATAATAAAATATGTAAATGTATACATCAGTTTATTAAATAAATCAGATGCTACAGATGAAGATAGAGAGTCTTACAAGTGATCTAGCACTTTGACGAGAATTCTGCGAGAAAAGATACCTGATTCTTGATTAAACTTATTTATATTAAAAAATAACTATTCGTCTTTTTTACATCTACAAAGAAAAGTGATGATTTATTTAATTAAAAAACAGCAACATTTGTTAAACGGTCATTCGTTAAATTATAAGTAGGTAAATATTAAACTGAAATGTTTTAACTAGAATTTAACTCTGGTCATTTTTATTATTTTGGGGATTTTGAGTTGCAACTCCCACACACAGAATCTATTGCAAAATAATCATCCTCTCTTATATTTTATAAACAGGAAACTAATAGGGGATTCAACGTTAAAAGGCACGCGTCTCTCTTCACTAGTGTCAGAATTCGAAGATTGATCGCATATAGATAGACACAAATAGGCAAATGTCTATTGTATCCCCCTTGCATATATTGTAAATTTTCATCAAAATACAAGCAGAGTGATCGTAACAATGTCCACTAACAAGCGGCATATGGACATCAACCGAGATGACTTCCGATAGACCATCCACACAAAACAGATTCGTTGGCATTTGCGTTTACTACACAAAAATTCATTATATTTGCATGTTATTGACAGATGCGTGGATAATTCTGAAAGTAAAATAAAAGCTAAACATCAATCTTTCGTGTTATAAATAGGCGAATAGCAGAAACTTTCTTTGAAGTATGTATCGTCGCCAAATCATAGCCAATTTATAACATCAAATTTAAAACAAGCAAGGGCTTATCAAAGTAAATTAACCGCCAAGGAAAACACAATCAAATTGTAAAAATAAGCAGGATTTGAATAAATTGGTGGACGATTTTAACGTAACGATGTTCTTTGCACAGCTTTAAGTTGAAAATCTAGCAGAAACATTTTAGCCAAAAGATAATTAGTCTTCAATGATTAAGCTAATTAAGCATAAAGTTTTCAAAAATAAATTATGCATTCTTATTATTTTATGGATTAATAACTCTAACTTTGTCATTGATAGAGGTACCATGGTGTTTCTCCATTTTCTCCCACGTTTAATGGAGTGTATTGTTTCAAAATTGACAACAAAATTACACATTGTTTACCATGTTAAATAAATATACAGAAGGTAATTAGATTATTATACCCTTTACCGAGGGTTATTTTCTTCTTAATTAAGTTATTAATAAAATGTCGATAAGATATCGAAAAAAATTAAATACAATTTAGTCTCTAACAACAAAAGTCTCTATATTAATAAATAAAATAGGATGTACTTGGATTCCCACACAACGGTATATGAATAAAATCAGGCAGCAGAAATGGGATTTCTAAGAAAAATCGAGAAGATGTACCATAATGGACCAAATAAGAAACCAAGATAAAAGAGGTGAGCTAGAAATTTACGATCTTGGAAAGCAAATAGAAGAATACCGAGATAAACAGAAAAAAACGCATTAACAGAATGGAGCAACAGATTATCAAAAATGAGAGAAGAGTATAAGCTAAAAAGATGAAGAGAAGTTGGAAGACCCATAAAGAGAATGGATGTATCGAGAGTGCGAGACAGGAATTTTGCCTAAACTTTGAAGTAAGGAAGAAGATAAGGTAAATTGTGTATTTTCAATTAATTGTAGGTAGCAATGTTATTTTGTGTGTTTAAAGTCAAATCGTCGTTATTTAACATGATACAGTAAAGTTGTACTTTATAGATATCAACAACAACAATAATAATATGCAGGGTCAGTGTAAAAACATAAATTTTTATGGATATAATAATTTGACCACCCACTGTAAGATTATGAATTGATCACCAATTTATGCACACCCTATATAATGAACTACTATTTTTTTAGAACAAAAATGGCAAAAACAAATACGTCTAATAACAGTTTAAGAGTACTTGGATCCCTCAATTTAACACCAAACCTCTAGCTGTTAAAATAAAGAAGTTGCTTGATGGGAATTCCTTACTGGACACCTATATGTTTGTTTTTTTAATGCTTTTTTAACAGCCCAGAATAAAGGGGCAAAAAAATGCTAAGCATATTTAGAAAAATTGCAGATAGTTTAGTAAAAGTTGTATAAGTTATGTAAGTACCTTATTTAATTAAATTTATACGGAAAATTTAAGTATACTTCTTAAACTTAATATTCATTCAATTCAAATTCAAATATTGCTCTATTTATAAATTCGCGAAGTATTGTACAAGAGCTTAAAGCACAGTACAACATATATATTTTTTAATTTGACATGCAAAGGAATACTACCTTAATACAATAAACTATGTAAGACTTTTTATTATATTGAAGGCAACACCACAAACCATGTGTGTGTGGCTATCATTTTAGGTTTTAATAATCGATTGTCGTGAAACGATAAAGTAGGCAGACATGAGAAGTAGAATAAAGTATGAAAGTTCCTATAGAATTTCGAAAACATTAAATTATTCTATTGGATTACCCATACTTTGGCACCCTTCCGGTGACAATAACGAAATAATTTTTTTTGCGACTTTTTTGTAACTTAAGTTTAGTTCGATATTGTGTTCAAGTATATAGGAATTAAAGGCATTGACAATTTTTGGTGCACCATAAATAAAAGATCTTTGACCAACTTTTTTGTTACTTCGATATAACGTAGCAAAAAAGTGGCTTCTTGTGTTATAATATTTTACAGGTACCACACTGACGTTGAAATGACATTTGTTAATTAAGATTTTTTTGTTTTCCACGGCACGCTTGAAAATTTTTTGAAACCTAACCTATTACTGTTAAACCTTTGTTTTTTATTTCATATTAGTTTAGCAATCAAATTTACTTATGATTACATCATTGAATTTAGAAAAAAAATTTCTACCAGATTTAGTAAAAAGAAATTGACGATCGTTTGACATTTAAGTTGAACTTGAAAACAATTTAAATCCAATCCAGTTTATAGTACTTGAGGAGCCATTTCATTTAGTTTTTTGTTTACCAAAATCGGACCATAAATAACGGAGTTACAGCTTGCGGCGTTTTTTTGTGTGACACCCTGTATAAGTGACAGCTGCATTACCCCATCCTATAAATCTAGACACGGTCAACTGGGCGACGCCAACTGGGCGACGGTCAACTGGGCGATGGTCAACTGGGCGACGGTCAACTGGGCGACGTGCCAACTGGGCGACGGTCAACTGGGCGACAGGAACTTAAACATTTTTGAACTCTCATCAGCACAAGATTTTACTGATTGTTTTAGTAAATATTGATAAAATATACTTACTTAATTTTGTAGAACTATATCGTATATCGAAATATGTAGAATCATTTACGAAAGGTCAGATCAAAAAACGTGGTCCGAAAATAATTTAAAAATGAAGAAGTATGATTGCACAATATTAGAATAAAGAGCAAAATACAGTTTTTTAATTCATTTATCAATATTATTTTGTAATTAACAAAAATATTATTTACAATAAAACAAAAAAGAATATAACATAAGAATAACTAATTATTATAGTTTAAATGAAAGTAATTTTTCATATTCATTGATTAATACTCATTTTTAATAATATGATCCATAGTAAAATAAAGTTTGGTTGATGCAGCTCTATGAACAAAAAATAGTAAACATTAAACTCTTTAAAATCGAATTGTAAAGATACAATAAAAATTGACATTCCTTGTTTTCACCTAACACCCTTTAATTAATGTTATAACCAGTACCTCGTAGATAGTCCATTAGCTGGGAAACTAAATAATAAATCAAATAAATGATGTCATTTAATAATATTATTTTGTAACTAACAAACATATTAACACATATCAAATATACAGGGTGTTTGAAATTTAAATTTAAACATGGGAATATCGCGTATAATAACATCTAGAGTTTAGGTTTAAATTTGACATAGTAACTTAATTTGGTGCTCGTTAATAATCCGAAAAGAAATTTGAAATATGTAATAGACTATTTACGAGTATTGCTTATAACATGATTTATAATTCAAAAATAATTATGTTGTTTTGAATGTTATATAGGTACTTTTTTGTTTTAATGTAAATAATATTTTTGTTAATTACAAAGTAATATTGATAAATGAATTAAAAACTGTATTTTTCTCATTATTTTCTAATATTGTGCAATCATACTTCTTCATTTTTAAATTATTTACGGACCACGTTTTTTGATCATATCTTTCGTAAATGTTTCTACAAATTTCGATGTACGATATAGTTCTACAAAATTAAGTAAGGTATATTAAACCAATATTTACAAAAACAATCAGTAAAATCGTGAGCTAAGATGAGAGTTCAAAAATGTTTAAGTCGCCCAGTTGACCGTCGCCCAGTTGGCACGTTGCCCAGTTGACCGTCGCCCAGTAGGTCTCGCCCAGTAGGTCTCGCCCAGTTGACCGTCGCCCAGTTGACCGTCGCCCAGTTGACCGTCGCCCAGTTGTCGCGTACCGTATAATTCCGTAAGTTAAAAGACATTGTACCAATGCAAAGTAAAAAGTACATAAAGCAGGAATAGATGGAATTGTTCTCAGTTTTTTGAACAGGTAGGTATATTGTTTTTCTAACTCGGGTACATAGATTATTAGTGTGTATGTCCCACCTCACAAATTTATTTATTGTAATTCCTAGATATCTGACAGAATTTACTCGAGTTATTAGACAAGTACAATTACAATTATTTACAAGATTACATTTAACATCATGAATTTTAGTACTATCCCAATTTGGTTGATGGTTTTTACATACAGAAAATGTAATAAAATTACTTTTTTTTATAATTAAGAGTGAGAATATTAGTATCCAACCATTGTTTAATAAATTTAGGATCTTGCATCGCCATATTCTTAACTTCAGCCCATGTAATGTAATAAAGATCTTTTAATTTATCGATTGTCGTGCTTTGTGCCTTATTAATTGCTGTAAATATATTAAAGATAAAATAAAACTGTGGAGAATAATCAGAAAAAATTTAAAAACTTATATATCCAATAAGGTTTTGCGCGTGGGCAGATTAAAAAAAAAAAACACTCCATAAATTAAGGAAGCCTGTCGACACTCGAGTTATAAGCGTTCAATTTATTTCGTATTTCTTTTGTAATATCATTAAAATGCCAGCCGTTATTTATTTGTTTAATATTTTCTGTCGTGTGATTTTTAAGCGCATACAGCCTATAGTTCTTGCAATTTTTCCACCAGCTATTAATAACGTTAAAAGCATGCGAATTGTGGCACAATTATAATAATTAAAATTGCTGTTTTAATTAAATAATAATATAATTATATTGCACACTTCAATAAGTATTTAATTCTTTTGTAAGGTTATTGAACTGATGGTGAAAACATCATTTATTTTACACGTTTTTTAATGAGTACCTAGTACAAAGTTGCTTTTTGAAATCACGTCAAAATCCTTTACTTCAAACATACATAAAAAATTCTAAGTTGTAATTGTAAATTACGATTTGTTTTGTTGATTTCTCTAGAAATAATCAATTTTGAGTATACCAAGCACATTTATAAATTGTTTCTTTAGCTATAAAGTATAAAGCTATTCGAAAATTGTGAAGAATTCGTGTATGGAGCGGAACACCGCGCAAATATTTGCAGAGTTCATAAATTACGCGCGTAAAAATACAATTTTATTACCTGTAAATATTTTAGAACAGGCTTAAGAAATGTTGTTAGCAAATTGCTACGTGTGGCAAATAAATAGCGCCGGTACACAGAGAACATTGGTTTTGTTTACAATTATTTTTAAAACTTAATTACAAGATTTTTCAATAAAAAAAAAGCAAATGGCTTTAAACTTCTTACAAAACGTTATTTATTGCCAAATTAAGAATTATTAGCTCTCAAAAAATGTTTACTACAATTTAAATACTGGTGAAAAATGGGAATAAATCTCGCGCAAAGTGACAGTACAAGCGACATTAGATGGGCAGCATAATTCCAAGGCACTACAGATTTTTGTTTAAACGCGTTTTGTAATTTGCTTAATTTTCAGTTATTGGAAAACTAAAAATTAATATTGATTACACTTATACAGGGTGAGTCATTAGTGCGGGATCGATCGATTGTGGCTAGACGGTTTGAGATAGAATGTTGATTCGAACGGTATTTTATTCAGTTTTTTCTTCCGAACACGATAAAAATATTTTCAAATATACAGGGTGAGTCACCTCTCTGGAACTAATAGCAACTTTTATATTTCAAATACAACACCCCATTATTTATGACCGCCTTTATTTTAGCTTTGCATCAATATAAAATACTACAGGTTTTTATGCGGCTTGTCACTAAAAAAAAAAATCAAAATTTTCAAGGTCTTAAGTCTTTATTTAAAAAATTCTCCTGAAGTTATTTTTCAAAGTACCTACAGAGTTGTTATTTGGTAAGGACATGCAGAAAACATTGCTGTATTCGCTTGAAATGAAAAAGTTTGTATCACGCATACAGGGTGTTCATAAATAGGTTGCAACTTCCATGATTTTTAAAAGCTCGTAACTCAATTTTTTTTAAAGCACACCCCTGTATTTTTTATGTCATCGAATTCGTCTTTAAGAGAGCTTAATTTTTTGTTAAGTATGTCCTATACCCAAAACTCATACTTTTCGAGATATTCGACATTTTTTCTTCTAATCGTTATTGAAGCAAAGAGTGCCGTGGAAATCGAAAAAACTGACTGTTCACTAACGTCAAAAACTTGTCATTTATTTCTTGAATTATTGCATTTCCACAATTAATTTTACTTTACAAGAGAAATGGTGAATAAACCATACCATTTACCAACTACTAATAGTAGATAGATACTTAACCTTGTGGATTCATTTATAACATAAGCAATAAATAAATAGGCAATCAAATCAACTTTATTATTGTAATGAACTTTACTAGTGTTTCTAAACCTGGGTGGAGTTTGACTTAACTCTTAACTGCTCACTGATTTTCTGATGCTATTATGGGTATCTTCAACAACACTCGTCAACGCCAAAAATTCATTTTCTTCGTTGGAAATATTCTTCCTGCGATCAACTTTTTTTATAATCCACATGCCAGGTACGTACAAATCGCTCCTCCAACTTTTCAAAAGAATCTCGATTTGGATGGCGTTCCTCAGGATATCGTTGTGCGTAAATGCTTGCCGCCAGCAAAGGATTTCTTTACCTTGTCCCAGGCAATGAGAAGTGTATACACTGTATATTTGAAATATCATGTTCGGAAGAAAAAACTGTATTAAAAAGTGTTTGAATCAACTTTCTATCTCAAACCGTTTAACCACACTCGACCGATCCCACACTAATGAGTAATGACTCACCCTGTAGATACAGATAATACAGAATTTTTATTTCTACAAAAAACCTAGTTGCACTTTTTTTCTAAAATAATTAGAGAAGATAATATAGCTACAACTTTTAAAATTTTACCTAAGAAATAACTATGTTGCGTGATCCAATTCTACATCCTGTATAGTCTTTGCACTTTTATCGACCAAAAAATCGATTGTTTTAAAAATTAAAGCAAATGGCTGAAAACCTCTTATACACGTTATTTATAGCCAAATTAAGGTTTATTAGTTCTCAAATAATTTATATTACGATTTTTAAATATCCGTGAAAAATGGGAACTTGTAACTTTTTAAATATTGTTTTATAAACTCAGCACTTCTGCCTTTTAAAATGAAGAAGTGACAAGACTTTTTCTGGGACGCCATGTATACATCAAAAACCTCTTATAATAATTCCACTGACAAAATAGGGCAACATAAAAACCGAACTTTCTTAAGCATAAAACCTTTTGTAGAAAAATTCCGACACTGCATCTTGGACAAATTATCCTTTTATGCAAAATTGCCGCGTTAAATGGCCTAAAGACAGCGCATTATAAATGCAAGTGGCAAGGATTCCCAAGTAAATCGCATTAAAATTTGACTTCGCATGCTTTGTATACCTGTTTAACAACATCTTTCGGAGTGTTTTGTAAATGATTTTGACTAATATTTCACCGCAAGATAAGATATTACATAGCCTACCGCTCGGGAGAGATTTATTTTAACATCAAGGACCTTGTTCGGCTGCAATAAATAAAAAAACTGCAATTATCGCGCCCTCCTATATGGTAAGTAATATATAATGCACAAATTGCAGTAAAATTCTTTATTGCGCGCAGGAGAATACATTAAAATTAAACTTTTTTCTGTGTAAGACTCTAATAACTACAAGCCAGTACTAAGAGTTTATTGTAATAATTATGGTACACGGTTTTCTCATTGGTTTTAATATTTTTGCGTTTGTATATAACTTTGGTGACCGTAAAATTGATTGTTAACAACTTATAAAATTTGCATACAAATTGTTTGAGACATTCTTGATATATTAACTATAAATTTGGTAAAACAATTACGTTATACGTGTGAAAATAATTTTTATAATTGCTGTTTCAATTTATGCAGCAATTTGTTGTCAATTATCTCAAAAAAATATCAATTGTGATTTAATCTTAAATCTTTAAATCTTTGTGAAAAAAACTTTTTTAAAAATATTTATACACTTTCTTTTAGACAAAATATAAAAATGTACAAATACTATAGTCGTCAATCCGTTCAGACGTCAATAATCCTAACCTATTTGTAATTCTAATTGCTATAAAGCATAAGTTAATGGTCATAATTCAGACACATTTGTGCTTTTAACTACCAGTGATACAATGTCCGATGGGGTCGAATCAGTATCTTCTCTAATCTGACAGGTTCCCACACTCATTAGGGGTAGTTAACCCTCTATTGAACCCCTGACGTTAAACAATAGATGCCGTTTAAAGAGGACTTGTTCAAAATTAAACTCCACTTTGAAGAAGACTGATTTATTTAAAAGTATAATCATACGAGCTACTTAAATTAGATGACCATTAAGGAATAGTTTTTTTTTTAAAGATATCATAGACGCCTTAGTTAATGCAGCAATTGTTTACACTTTTTTTAACTAAATAATTTTGTATAAAAAAAACTTTTTTGCAATCATTTAGAAAACTCTCCATAGTTGTGATATGCCAAAACCATTGTTTACATTAAACAACAGAATAAAAGTTGTTGCAGAAACAAAAGGTGCTTACTGCTTAGTCAATCAAATGACAGTAGAAGACTATAAGCAACGAATTTTCAAATTAGGGAACCAAAATCTAAATAAACTATTTTTAAAGGTCACAAGTATTGCACGAGTTGTTTCTTTTTTTTTGTAATCAACTATTGGAGTTAAGGCAATATTAAATGAAAACTTTGACAAAAATATATGTTGAACATATAAAAAAATAGACGAACATCGACTTTGACATATCCTGTACGCAACGATTATTCTCATTATTCATTTAACGCTGATTTCATCTAAAGGTATATTAAGCTCCGGTAATTATCCTATAAATCTGATCAAATATGTTGTATAAGCAAACAGTGCGTGATTAAGCATGTTATTGATCTGATAAGTCGAAACAAAAGAACATATTAAACGTTACAACGAGTATTAAACGAATTAAAAATCTGCAGGTGTATTTTAACCGCTCGTAAAGAATTACTATAAAAACTATAAAACATTGTTGTACCAACAAATTGTTTTATGTAACAGATTCATTTCACATTTTTCACAGTTCACTAGTAAAACCTCTTGTATTTTGTGTAATTCTGTCAGTTTTAAAAATAAATTCCTTAGTTGATATTAAATATACCAAGCCCTACACCTGTTAAGAAAAGGTTTTTCAAAATGAATAGTCTACAGAACTTTTTTTTTAAACTGGTGTACGATTTGATACCTTAATGGTTCATTTACACTTACAGTATTGTACCAATATCTATTGTATAATGTATATTTCCGTTAGTTTTAAAAATGATTCAATCAATTAAAAAAATAAATGTATTAAGCCCTACACTAGTCGAAGGAAAAAAATGTTTAAAATATCCATTAAAAAATGTCTCCTACAACTGAAAGGCGATGCAATAAATTATTATTTTTTCAAAGATAACCTGATGTCTTAACTAAGGTTTAAGCCACAAAAGTCGGATGTAAAAATAAAAAATGTATCGAATAAATTGGGACTTGCGTTGTATAGTGGATGAAAAAAAGGTTTTTTAAAGCCTTTTTGCGTTTTTCTCTGGTAATATATAACGGATTTTAAAATAGTCTAGTTTATTGGGCTCAAAAATAGTAGGTCTTTCATAAATTTACAAAATTTGATCGGAAAAATTTATAATACTATGGCCATCACTATTGAAAAAAACAAAGCAATAATACCGGACTATGAAAATTATGAAAAATAAAAATGCTTACTATTTTGTGTCTTTCAAAAAAGCCCGATATTTTAGTTAATTTTTAAACAAAAACCGGATGTAAATTAAATAAGTTATTGAATAAATTGGGACTTGCAGCATTTTTGGGATCAAAATCTGTAAAACTGATTCCTGATTATCAATTTGGATTCAAACCTAAACACTTAACAATAGATCAAGTACACCGTATTACCGATATAATAGAA
Organism: Elmis aenea; assembly: GCA_947652605.1. Classification (NCBI taxonomy): domain Eukaryota; kingdom Metazoa; phylum Arthropoda; class Insecta; order Coleoptera; family Elmidae; genus Elmis; species Elmis aenea. Next base: position 20,713,249 of record OX393580.1, on the reverse strand, counting down.
AAAACTTTTGAAAAAAAGAATGTCTGTTTAGCCCTATTGCTTGATGTCTCACTAGCCTTCGACAAATTATGGCATGAAGGATTAATCTGCAAACTTAACAAAATATTGCCTAACCAATATGTAAAAATTTTAAGTTCCTAATTTTTAATAGACTATTCTAAATTTTAGAGTAACACAAGGGAAAGAAATCTAATCAGGAAAGTGACCTTGGACCCGTCTTGTATTTACTCTACACCAATGATATACCAAAATCGAATCAATTGAAATTAGCTACATTCGCGGATGATACAGCATTGCTGGCAACAGGTAAAACAAATACAATTTCCATCCAAGAACTACAAACAGCTAGCGATACAAGTACCATACACGAATGAACCAAGAAGTGAAAAATTAAGCTTAATGAAACGAAAACCGTCCATATGAACTTTACAAATAAAAGATTGAGAAACTCTCCAGCAATAACAATCAATGAAACTATTGTCCCATACGCAAACACTGCAAAGTATCTTGTTATGACTCTGGATGCCAAGTTTTAGTGGAAAGAACATATTAAGAAGAAAGAAAAGGAGTTTAAAATTAAAATCGCACAATACAGATATTGGTTTGTTGGTTTCCAAACTTTCATTACATAACAAAATTTTAATTTACAAACAAATTATTATTTATAAATATGGTCTTAAGCAAATTGTTTCAAATTATACTAGGATTATAGAATATAGTTCAACTTTAATTGACTATGTAATAACAAATTCTAAGGAATTAACCCATAAAGTGCATTTAACTCCCAAAATTAGTGATCACTGCATTATATCGTTACTTATTAATGACAACAATCTGTATATTGATCAACAAAAAATTACAAAACGATCGTACAAAAATTATAATTCAGAAACATTTCAAAATGCATTGTTAACTACAACATGGAATAACGAATCAAGTGATGTAAACGCTTTATCAACAACTTTGGTTAAGTGCATACGCGACATAGTTAACGATTTTTGTCCAGTAATCGAATTGCAAATTCCATCTTCACATTATAATCATAAATGGTTCAATGCGGAAATACTAAATAAAATTAAATTAAGAGATGCGATGTATAAGGATGCTACTACTAATAAAAATTTATGGAAGGATTACAAAAAACTACGCAATGAAGTTGTTAGCCTAATAAATCGAGAAAAGGATAAATATTACAGGAAGATGATTGATAACAATAGACATGATAGTGTAAAACTATGGAAAAATTTAAAAGAACTATTACCTGGCAACCGTAAAAATAACATACCTAGGGAAATAATATTTGATCAAATTGGTTTAACAGATGAAATAGCTATTGCGGAAAAGTTTAATTATTACTTTATAAATAGTATTGATGAAATCGTAGAAGGTATTGACCATCATAAAAATCATAATAATGTTATTAATAAAATAAACTACTACTATAACTTTTCGAAATTTCAACCCATAGACATGGCAGAATTAAACCAAGATCAAAAGTCTATCTATTACAGGACCAAATGAGGAAGGAATATCATCTAAAGTATTTAAAGATTTAATGTGTGTAATAGGGAATAGGTTATTAGACATAATTAACTTGTCGCTGAGAAAAGGGATCTTCCCAGAAAACTGGAAAACATCAACTATTATACCTATTCAGAAAGTACCTAACACTAAATTATGTCAAAACTTTAGACCAATCAATACAGTGCCCGTTTACGAAAAAGTTTTAAAGCTAATTGTTAAAAGGCAAATCCTAGAATATTTACAGATTAATGATGTGATAGTGGATAACCAGTCGGGTTTTCGCAGTGGACATTCTTGTGAAACAGTGCTTCAGAATATTTGTGATTTGTGGTTTAGAAATATGGAAAATGGTGAAATAACACTACCCGTATTTTTGGATTTTCGTAGAGCCTTTGAGACGATCAATAGAGAAAAATTAATAAAAAAATTAGAAAAAATAGGGATAAGTGAGGTAGCATTGTGTTGGTTTAAATCATACTTACAAAATAGACATCAAAAAGTTAAATATCATAGAACTATATCATCTTGTTTAAAAACCACACATGGTGTACCACAAGGAACCGTTCTGGGTTCTCTGCTTTTTGTTGTTTATATAAACGATATGGTTAAATACGCCAAACATTGTGAAATAAAAATGTTTGCGGACTATACAATGTTGTTTGTTAGTGGATTTAAAACAAGTGAATTAGTAGATAAGATGAATTTAGATCTAAGTAATATTTATAAATGGCTATGCGATAATAATTTATGTATTAATGTTGATAAATCCAAATTCATGATTTTGGGAACTAAACACATTATCTATAAAACAAATATTTATAATGCTAATCTGGATGTAAAAATTAGCAACACTAATTTAGAAAGAGTAACCGAAATTAAATACCTTGGTGTTAAATTAGATGAAAATTTAACGTTTAAGTTACACACAAAATACATGATGAACAAAATTTCCAAAAAGATTTTTCTCTTTAAAAGATGTAGCAAACACATGAGTATGTACACTAGAGTTTTACTGTATAAAACAATAATAGCTCCTCATTTTGAGTTTTGCGCTTCATTACTTATTAATTTAAATAAAAATGAACTTCAACAATTACAGAAATTGCAAAATCGCGCCATGCGCACTATTTTAAAGTGTTCAATTCTTTCCCCTATCAAGGTTATGTTAAATACACTTCAATTCATGAGTCTTAATCAGAGAATAATATTTAGAACATTAGAGCTAGTTTTAAAAATTTAACTACAAAAAACACCAAAATATCTGTATGAAAATGTAAAATTAGTCCATGAGATACACAGTTATAAAACTAGAAATAGGCTTGATTCGTTATAGAGAAATGTACTAAAAGTCAAACTGCTCGTTCATTATTTTATCAAGGTTTTAAAATATTTAATAATATGCCGCATCAAGTCAAAATATGTAATAATTATAAGAAGGGTATTAAATTAATTAAGGAGTACGTATTAGAACGCTATTAAACTGTTATCTTAGATACTTAGAATTTAGAAGATTTTTAGATTTTTATTTTATTTCATTCTATTTTTATTTTTATTATATTTACTATTACCTATGTAAATTATGTTACAATGTAATAGCAATTGCTAAATAAAGCTAACTAACTAACCTACATGGCTGTATGGAATACAACTATGGAGGAGCGCAAAAATTACAAATATACATAAGATACAAATATAACCAAAATAAGGTGTTACATCAAATGCCTAACGCTCCTTGCTTTGTTAGAAATGCCGACCTTTATCGAGACTTGGGCATTTTAACCGTTGAGGAAGAAATCAAAAGATTTGCAAAGAAACGTGAAGATAGGCTTTAACATTACGAAAATGCAGAAGATCTCCAGCTCCCCAGCTCTCCAGCTCTCCAGCTGTTAGACGACCACAACCTAGTCGAAGACTGAAGAGAACCAAGCCGTTCGAATTGCCTAGTGGATTGTGTAAGAGCAGAGTATTGTGCAAGTGTTAGTGTATATATTTCCTTAAGGATAACAAAGACAACTAAAAGACGTCGCTGGACTGATCTTAGCTAAGTAACCTAGATTTTAGATTTAAAAGTTTCATGCTAATGGTTGTCTTACTTTTTAGAGCAGTTTTAGTGTAAAAAAAAAATATTCTCGTGTTGCACTAATTTTATAAGTAAAAAAGCTTAATCTAATGTCATGTCTTTAGTGCTAATAGTTTATTATTATCTTCTTGAGTATTTGTTGCATCAGCTTTCATTTCTTTATTTTCACTTACCAAAATTACACTGTCTTCTGTTTCTGCTCTTTGTATCCGCTGTTTTAAACTACCATTACTTTTCGTTGGGATCGTTTTTCATTTTGTAAGTTTTCATTTCATTACATCCGATAAATATTTTCTTTCCAGTGGCACAAAATTTACAAAATTATTTTAATACATGCTATTTTGGGGCCCCCGTAGTCGGAAGTCCGGATGCATTGCATCCACTGCAACCCCCACTTGACCGGCCCAGAATACAAGTAGGTATTATTGAAATATTGTGAAGCTATAATAGAATTTTTTGTAAGTATTTACTAAAATAAAGTTCGGAATAGCTCACAAACTAAATATGATTTATAATAAGGTTATGAAATTATCTATTTGTTTTAATTATAAATTAAACCGATTAGATCAAAACTACAACAACGTGTGTGAAAATTCGGTTAATTATGTGGCCGATAAATGTTCAGCAATCTCTTTTATCATTGTTCTATATCCGTACAATCAGATATAGCCTCCCCCAAAGCTTTGCCAATTTCAGTAATTAGCAGATATCGCTGAGGGTGCTGATATCGTCAGGTGCATTAGCAAACAATGTCTTTGTGATTCAATTAAGCTAGCCTTTTGGGTTTAACAGCCCGAATAATCTAACAAATGTTTGTACGTCATTATCAGTTTTAGTATTTAGTAAATCTACATGGCATTTGTTATAAATGACTAAATACAGAGAAATACTAATACGTCGAAACGTTTCGCCTGTTTTAAATGGATTCACCTCTGTAACATTTGTATATTGACTCTTTTTTTTTTAATCCAAAAAATATCTAGACTACCAAAAAAAATTGCTTTTTCTTAAGGATTATTTTCAAAGTGCCAAGTCCTTTGAACAATTTTTAACAGCTTTGCCCTATTCCAAAGTTCACAAACTGGTTTATACATATATTGTCACATACTAAACACAAAATTTATTTACAGCAAGCACTCTTAAGCCCTTTTTTATGATACAATTATAGTAAAACCTGAGACGCATAAATAAAAAATTGTAACACAGATTTAAAATATATAAGGCATCTCACTTTTTCTGAGGAAGTTATTATTCATAAAGCTGTTCAAGTAATTTGTTGAATTATGCAAATTATACATAAAAACAAGTCGATACGTTTTAATGAATTTATAATGGTGTTTTGGATAAATCGAAAGCTTCATAATCACACAACCTCATAATAATTAGTTTCAGGCTCATACAATTTTTATTGCGTGGATTTTAACACAATCCGTCACGCTTGGCGAAAAAAGCGATTAAAATTAATTAAATCATTTAAAGGCTAATGTATCTACGTATAAAAATATATTAAGCTAGTTGTGGAAATATTCTTTTATGGTAGACAACTAGAATTAAATTCATTAGTAAGGCAGTTGTAAAAAGTCCACGTGTGATGTTATTCGAGGGTTGGTATTGTAATAATGAACCCTCAATCTATGAGTCACTCAATTAACGTTAAGTGGAAGTGGCGGTTACTGATTGGGTGATAATGCTAAACTTAAATGCCTTAAACCTTCAGTAACGTAAAAAGATATTTGGGAACTTGAAGTTCGCTTGTAGGACATAACCGTGCGGGAGAATAATATTGAATTGAAGATTTTCTTGTAGTTACAGAAGATCCAGAAGTACCACTGTCTCCCGGTTCAGCATGTACATATGTTTTTGTACATTTTGTAGGAACGGGCAATACATCTTCAGCATCACTATCTCCTCTAATATCGGAATCAAAAACTTGTTGGTCCGATATTCCATTGCAGTCAAATAAATGATCAAATTGTTCGTTTTACATGTTTTCCAGGTCATTGAATGACCATTTATTTTTGTTCATATTGTGATGAAATTATAAATCTGCTTATATTCTAAACTCACTTTTAGGTATATCCAGTGCAATTAAAAAAAAAGAGCTATAACAACTAAGCGGCAATAAATATTCCCAAATGCAAAAAGCATAAACTATTGTGACCATACTACTTATCCATTTTACACAAAAACTACTAATTACAGTGAATGCAGTATATAAATAATAATGTACAAACTTTGTCCTATTTAAGGTTATAATCATTAATAAAATGTATTATCCAAAATTTTGTAAAAATGTAACAAAAACTATTGTAATTTTAACAAAGACTTACCTATTATGATATACTCTTCCCAAAATCGGAAATTTTCTTGCTCAATTTTCAATAGAAATTCACAAAAATAACTATTTTATAACAAACACCTCACTACTTTAGAAAACACTAGTCTTGACGGCATTGGTGGTTCCATAAAGGACCACTTTTAAGTTTTACGCGTGTTGTATGACTAACTTGCAATAAGTGGTCTAATATGCTACCAGCAAGCATTAGCGAAGGTAATAAATGACAACTAGGCCTATAATCGCGAATACTGCTTACCAATTTTGACCCATATTGGTGGTGGTTCTTCCAAGGACCACCAAGACATAAAGGGTTAAGTGGAAAAAGTACGACAAAACAAAACGAAGAACGAAGAATGCTCGGTAGAAAATTTTAGTTATCAGTTCAAAACAAACTGTTGGTTTGATTAATTGAGAATTTGTACTATCCTCGTAATTGCCCTACCAAACCAAGAAATCTTTTGTTTGGGTTTAATTAGTTACAAAACTAACAGATTGGTTGAAAATTCGCCTGGATTATTTTTTGCAGCAATACCAAATTATATTTCAACAAAAGAAACTAAACTTGTGTTAACTCAAAATAATAGTCAAAACGTTTTAAGACCTAATTATTTAAATATTTATTACCATCAAGAAATCCCAGATTTTTCGACTTTGAAGTTAAAGAAAAGTCGATTAAAAAGTATAACAAATTATTGAACATTATTTATTCTGAGGTGTGAAAAACTTTTGTCACGGCGCATCGTTTTTCCATCATATTTAATGACTGATAATGAACGGTTTTAATATCTAGAGGTTATTTAAATACTAAAAACTCCTACTGTTTAAAATTCAACACGACTTTTGAACACGACTCCTTAATGTGCATGTAACACTTCGAAATTATAAAGCGAAACGGCAATTCATCCGTGGGTTATGGAAAAAATGTAACAAGTAGTTTAAAATATTCTTATTTGGTTCACTAGCTATCATAATAATCTCTCACACCTGCCAGTTCGTTGCGATTATTTAAAAGGTTGAAAGCTTTGCCATAAATGGTAGACAATTTTTCCTATTATTTTAATCCCAGACGACAGCTTGTAATTACTGTAACTTAGCTCGGTTATACTCTGCACAGGAAAACACGAATTAATATTGATTTACGCTAAATTGTGAATCGCTCTTGATACATTAATTAAAATATTTGGATTATGAGTGAATATTTTATGCTAATTTGCAAACAATCATGGAGAAAATTGCAAAGCATACGCTTGGCAAACCAAAAATTTTGATGGGCTATAAAAAAAATATTATTAATCAGTTTTAAAACAATTTAATATTTTTTCTGCATTCATTGTTTGCATTGGTTTTCTTGGTAGATTAAGCAGTAAACTTCCAGTCCTTACTAAAATTTTATATTACAAAATTATTATAGCACCCCATTTCGAATACTGCTCTAGTATTTTATTTCTGGCAAATACTAATGACTAAATCCGGCTTCAAAAATTGCAAAATAGGGCTATGAGAATTATTTTACACTGTTCCAGATACACCAAAATTACTCTAATGCTAGATACTTTAAAGTGGCTTTGTATTAAACAACGGATAATTTTTAATGCGATTATTTTCATTTTTAAGATTATAAATAACCTACTTCCAAATTCTTTGTTAAAATATGTAACCCAAAACTCTGATATTCATAATTATCCGACTAGAAACTGTAAAGACTTTAAGTTGCCATTCAGGACACGAAGTTACACCCAAAATTATCTATTTTATAAAGGACTGAAATTTTATAACGATGTAAGATGTAACAAGTGAATGTAAGTTTAGACGTAAGCTCAGAAGTTTTATTAAGGAAACGTTTTAATTGTTATATATTCGAATACGTAAGTTATAAAATTGTAACCATAATTAACAAAATGCTAAATAAATTACATTATTATTATTATTATTTGTGTTTGATATTTTTACAAACAATAGAGCTAAGTGCAAAACTTTAACAATTTTGCCAAAAACAATGTCAAGGTATACACTTGGTAATTTTTTAAAAACGTTGTAGGGTTAAAAAAATATTTTTAAACGATTTCTAAACAAATAAATTGGTAGTTGCATTGCGTAAGTATTTTTTAACATTAAATTGCAAATTTTTTAAATTTGTAACAAAAAAAATTAAAAGGAATAACACTTGAAATATTTTTTATAGTTTTCCAGACCAAAACAAATATTTTGTTTCTAAACAAACCGGTAGTTGCTATGCATTGCGTAAGTGTTCGTAACATTTTTACAAATAATAAAGTTCGCAGCAGAATTTTTAAAATCGTAACAATAAAAAAAACAGTTGACAAATTTTTAAAGACGTGATTTTTAAAAAGATACGATGAGCTATAAAAAATATTTGTAATCGGTTTCTGAGCAAACTGGTAGTTGTTATGCATTAAGAAGAAACACTGTTCAACATTTTTGCAAACAATAAATCCAGATGCATAATTTTTGAAATTTTTACAAGAGTAGTCAAAGAGTATACTTATACCTCCTACTAGGCAAATTTTAAAAAATGTTGATGTGCTGTAAAAATGTTTTAAATCGGGTTTTGAACAAAATGGAAGTTGTTATGCGTTAAGTAGATATTCTTTAACATTTTTACAAACAATAAAGCCAGATGCGCAATTTCCGAAATTTTTGCAAGAATAGTTCCAATGGAATACATTTAAAAAAGATTTCGTTTGTAAAGAGCTATAAAAAACATTTTTATTCGGTTTCCGGACAAACTGGAAGTTGTTATGCATTAGGTAGACATTGCTTAACATTTTTACAAATAATAAATCCAATAGCACAATTTTCCCAATATTTACAGGAATAGTTCCAAGTTCCAAGGGTATATAGGGTGGTGCTTTTTTCGATGCTCACCATTGCTATCTTGGAAACGGTAAGAGATACAAGGTCAGTTAAATTAGAGAAAAGTTGCACATTTTCATGACGATTAAGAATCTGAAAAAGAATCCTGGATATTTTGATTCGTTTTTGATTTATTACAAAAAAATGAAAAATGTGATTTTAGAAAAATATTATTATGTTCCCTACCATTGACGCTATTTCATTTAAACTTGGTAACTTTATGTTTTTGACCGTCCTGGGTTTGATGACGTCAACAGAAATTTTCTAAGCCTTCTAGATTTCAAGTTGCGATAGTCAACTTTTTTTTTTTCTTATGGCCGCCTTATTTGATTTTTAGACCATCAGACAGACAAAAAAATTAGATTTTCAGATTGGTAACCAACATACCTTATTTCTTTCAAAAAACTTGTTGAAATTTCAAAATTTGTATAAATAATCTATAAAATCGCGAATGTTCTGAAAAATAATTGAAATTATAATATAAATAAAAGTGACACAACATTTTATAGGTCTAATAAAATAACGAAATGACAATAAATTTAGAATACCAGATAAATAATTATTTAAATTGTTTAGTGCGCGCCGTTATGTATGATGTAGTGGTTGGTCCTCAAATTAATTTCGTCCACTGTCTTTAGGATAGTTTGTCTCGAAATAGAGTCGAAAGCATTTTTGATTTTACGGCGAAGAAGTTCAATATTTTCCGTTAGGGTTGCATAAACAACATCAATGTAAAAGTAATCCATAGGCATTAAACATGGCGATCGCGGAGGCCAATGAACAGAACCAAACGTACCAAGGTCATGAATTTTGAAAGCGTACATCTAAATTAATATCCTTTTACTATGTGGGCTTTGTGAGGACCAGCTCCTTCTTGCTGAAACTACTGATGATTTTGAATTGTTAATAATGGCAATTCGCATAACATATCTTCTAAATATGTTTTCAACAATCTTAATTTCGTTACCATTAGACCAATAAAATGTTCTGTAGGTTTTATTTATATCATAGCTTCAATTGTTTTTCAGAACATTCACGATTTTATGAATTATTTACACAAATTTTCAAATTTCAACAAGTGTTTTGAAAGAAATAAGGTATGTTGGTTACCAATCTGAAAAGCAATTTTTTTTGTCTGTCTGATGGTGTAAAAATCTAATATGGCGGCCATAAAAAATAAAAAAATGGACTATCGCAACCTGAAATCTAGAAGGCTTAGAAATTTTCTGTTTACGTCATCAAACCCAGGACGGTCAAAAACATAAAGTCATCAAGTTTAAATGAAATAGCCTCAATGGTAGGGAAGATAATAATATTTTTCCAAAATCACATTTTTCATTTTTTTTGTAATAAATCAAAAACGAATTAAAATATTTAGGATTTCTTTTCAGATTCTTAATCGCCATAAAAATGTGCAACTTTTCTCTAATTTAACCGACCTTGTATCTCTTACCGTTTCCAAGATAGCAATCAATGGTGAGCATCGAAAAAAGTACCACCCAGTATACACTAGGCAAATTTTTCCAAATTTTGAGGAGCTATAAAAAATGTTTTAATTGATTTTTGAACGAATTATTGGTAGTTATGCATTGCTGTAATGTTGTTCGGCATTTCTACTAACACTAAACCCCATTGCTAAATTTTTAAATTTTTGACAAACAAAAATGTTTTTCTTAATTTTTAAAAATCCGCTATAAACTTGTGACTGTTTAGCAGGTTTCTATAAAATCCTAGAAGATGGTTAATACCTCACTTGAGCACGTGGATAAGATACGGGTCTTTAGGTGTAATCGAGTGGTTAGCTCGTGCCTCGGCGGTCAGCACACACCAAGCCGGCGCTTGGTCTAACCCACCTAATGGCAGAGCTGCATAGCAGGAGCACCTGGGCTTGAATATCCGCTAACGTTCGAGCCGTTGCGCCGGACGTGAGGAAGGTTCTTACTACCCACCAACTCAACAATTACCCCACTACAATGTTACATTTTTATTACTTCAAGTAGACAATAGGTACATATATATATATAAGATCATTTAAACAGCAAGATTATTAATATTATGAACACTTCACGCTGGCTTGGTTGAGTTTAACTTTCGATACAGGCAATTGTCACGCAACAGCATTCGATATTAAAGATATATCAATTAAAGACTGTTGATTATAGTTAAGACGCATGGCGTGCTAATAAAGTTTCTGGACTGATTTTTTTCTTGTTAATTCCGGCATGTTTTGTCTGTGAATGACTGGAGAATTATCTTTAACATCCAATCTATTAATATAATGTATACTGATTTGAGTCACCTCATTTAAGTGTTTATTTTTTTAAACATTTTTGGCATTCCTCTTTCGAAATCGCTTCCAAAATCTCGTTGGAAGACCTTTGTATGTCCACAACTGTATCAAAACTGTTTCCTATCAACTTTAATTTTAATTTGGGGAATACCCGTAAGCCCCAGAGCTAATAGAAGCAACCAGCTCCCTTGCTCGTGACACTGAGAGCGAACTTGATGAATTCTTGCCACTAAACGCTTCAGAACACTCAAATTATAATCTTTGTTTACTCTCTGGAACTCTGGAACAAATTAATTGTGTACTTCGTGCACTCTTTCGATATTCTTCTCTGAGCGAGCCGATTTTGCCTTCCAAATCTTCTCTGCCGTTGCGACATTTAGCAAACCATTGAAAAACCGTAGCACATTTATAAGCCTCATTCCATAAATAATTTTAATCATTTCACACGTTTCGGATGCCTAATTCTGTACAAAATTTGCTCCATCGTATTTTTCGACGCTAATCAAAATGTACTGGCATATCTGGGTCTCATAACTACTGATAAAAATGTTGTAGCTCCATGACACTTTCACGTAATGTAGTTTTAGTATCAAGTTACGCAATGCAATAACTCATTTAAATATGGCTCTACTGCTCTACTAACAGCGTCACAAAAAATCGGTCTACAAAATTTCGGGACAAAAGGTGTACAGGGTGGTCCAAATTCGATGGGATTGCATGGGTATCTCGGTTAATATTTAAGATAGAGAAACGGTTAAATTACCAAAAATGTGCAGTTTTTTGAGACAAACTCAGAACCGTTTTCAAAAATATTCTATCATTTCCGGTTTTCGAGTTATCGAATAAAAAGTTTTTTTGTCATATTAATAATGTGTAATATCTCCGTTATTGTTGTAAATATCAAAAATATTTATCAAGATTATTTTTGGATATTTTTATGTTTAATTTGATTATACTAAAAAAAAAAAATTTACGCTCGCCGTTAAAAAGTTATGACACAAACTTACCTTTTTTTAAATGGAAACGATAGTTGGCTATGACCTATTTAAATTCCTCATTTTTTTCTCATTCCAAATATATAAGGGTCAATGTATTTATTTTTAACAATACGCAAGTTATGAAGGTTTTTTAGTTTTTTTTTTTAAGAAAATCATAGTAGGCTGTGAAAACAAAAAATAAACAAGGTGTAAAACCTTATAAAACTCATGTGGTACAAGTTACCAATGTTTTTTAATTTGTTATTGAGATAAATACGAAATTTTTTGAACATAAGATAAACAACAATATCCTACATTACTGCTGATACCGACTATATCGTTGTTTTCTTATTTTCAAATATTTACAATGTTTATCTCCACAACAAATTAAAAAACCTTGGTAACTTGTACCACACGAGTTTTGTAAGGTTTTACACCTTGTTTGGTTTTTGTTTTCATAGCCTACTATGATTTTCTTAGAAAAAAAACCTAAAAAACCTTCATAACTTGCGTATTATTAAAAATAAATACATTGACTCTTATATATTTGGAATGAGAAAAAAATGAGGAATTTAAATAGGTCATAGCCAACTATCGTGTCCATTTAAAAAAAGGTAAGTTTGTGTCATAACTTTTTAACGGCGAGCGTAAAAATTTTTTTTTTTAGTATAATCAAATTAAACATAAAAATATCCAAAAATAATCTTACTAAATATTTTTGATATTTACAACAATAACGGAGATATGACACATTATTAATATGACAAAAAAACACTTTTTATTCGATTACTCGAAAACCGGAAATGATAAAATTGAAAACGGTTCTGAGTTTGTCTCAAAAAACTGCACATTTTTGGTAATTTAACCGTTTCTCTATCTTAAATATTAACCGAGATACCCATGCAATCCCATCGAATTTGGACCACCCTGTACTTGGCTTTTTTATTTGAGTAGTCCCGGAACTTCATTGTCACTTCACTTGTCAAATTTGCGTTTTTAACCTATCACCAATCTTAAATCTTCTAGATACTACCAATAGGAGCATTATTACACGGTAATAATTTTACTTTACCCTGTCAGATGTTGATTCTTCTGTCAAATTTGCGTTTTCGACCAATAACAAACCCACCCGGGAAGGTCACGATACGTTGTCGCTAAAATTTGATTAAGGCTGTGTTTATTGCATCAAGAACATCAAAACTAAATGCTTTCCAGAGTTATACGTGCCACTGGCCATTTTCTTCGGAAAAATAGGGGAAAAACTAAAAATTTGAATAATAAAGGTAATTTTTGCGATTGCGTTGGCCATGAAACCTCAGAGACAAAATCAAAATTTTTCTATTTACCAATGCGCGCATCCTTTGCAAGTAAAATGGTGCAAAGTTTTTGAAAAAATCTTTAACCGTTCCGGAGTAAAACGCGAAAAACGAGACCTTTGTAAAAACGGTATTCCCTATGTTAACAGCCTATGCAAGTCGCATAGATATAATACGACAACTTCTCAAATCATAGCGCTTATGCAGGGGTTTCGTTTTTGACGTTTTTCTTCGGAACCGTTTGAGATTTTTTCAAAAACTTTGTACCATTTTACTTGCAAAGGATGCGCGCATTGGTAAATAGAAAAATTTAGATTTTGTCTCTGACGGTTTCATGGCCAACGCAATCGCAAAAATTACCTTTTTATACCAATTTTTCAGTTTTTCCCCTATTTTTCAGAAGGAAATGGCCAGTGGCACGTATAACTCTGGAAAACATTTAGTTTTGATGTCCTTGATGCAATAAACACAGCCATAATCAAATTCTAGCGACAACGTATCGTGACCCTCCCTTGTCAGATTTCCTAGAAACGACCAATAAACATCATACACTGATAATATCCTTTTCGCAATTAACAGATTTTCATGTGTTTATTGGTCGATTCTAAAAAATCTAAGTTTGTGATTGGTCGAAAATATAAATTTGGAGAGGGAATTAAATATTTTGGTCTTGATAATTTTTTGACGAATTTCGGCGACCAGTAGCGTTACTTTAATATAGACTAAACCACACTCCTGACGCAACATTCTGACAGTACTTGTAAAATTTGACATAACATACATTAATTTGACAGGTAGGTTAGGTGAAGGAAATTGTCTGACAAAATATAACTCGTGCATTGCAAATAATTTATAATTTTTGACAAATCTTCACCCATGCAAGTTGAATCAGAAAAAATCACTCGTGCACTTCGTGCACTCGTATTTCTTTCAGCTCAACTTGCATTTGGGCATATTTACCAAAAATTATTGATAATTTTCAATGCACTTGTTATATTAGGTACTACTGAAAATTCAAGAAAAAACAGAAGTTATATACGATAAGAAATAAAACGTAGATAACCATTGTAGGAAATATTCCAAAACCTACCTTGCTATCTTGGCGTATTTACAGATTTAAACACTTAAAAAACTGAATCACATTCGGCGAACGCTCAAACATGTAATTACTTTTATTTTACCCTTGTGGCCTTTTTTAATCAACCTGCTCAACTTCAAAAATGTTGTTCGGTAGTGACATGAAACATGCAACGGGAGAGAGAGACGCTAACAAAAACCGACTTAAATCATATCGTAACTTTTTACTTGTTGACGGACAGCATAAAGGAAGATAATAAATATTAATTAATATTTGTAAATTTAATGCATAACTGTCATACTCAGGTGCATTTCATATTGATGGCTATCAGTGAATGTGTAAATCTTAGCCAAAAAAGCTTCAAGTATTGTTCATTCATAAAAATAAAGATGCACGTTGACTATACGACAGATTTAAGTGCTTAGATAAACAAAACGAAGCTTTGAGTTTACTTACTATAGAGAAGTAGTTCAGCTTAAAATAATTAAAAGTAAAAAAAAAATTAAATATAAAGCTGTCGATATTTTGAAAATATTGCCTTTGGAAGAAGCAACGATAGAGTTAGGTACAGAATTATCTTCAGGCGTCTTTAAGCAAAATTTATAGGTTTGCATTTTATTATACAGAAAATTTGAAATTATGCATTTCTTAAAATGCAACAAGCAATATTTTACGGTTACGGTTGTTTTTGTTTTAGAAAATTTGAAAGCTCTGTGTAAAAGCTACAACAATACAACTCTTATCAAAGCACATACCTATAGATAAAACGTTGTCGCAATTTCCATTTATTTTTGTTTGTTTACAATTTAGAAAGTATCTGTATAAATTACCGACTGTCGTTTTAATGTTTTCAGGAAACAACGCAATATTTTAAGCAACCTTTATGAAATCAACAACAGCTTTTTGTCAAGCAAATGTTTCCCATTCGTTAAACATTCTTATCACAATTTCAAACCGACCTATACAAGAGCCGGAATAAGTAAATAAGGAAAATCTAATAAAATCGTTTACCAATCAACCTACACACAGGTATCAAGTATTAGAAAGCGGATATAGAAAGGTGGAGTCAGACGCTTTTCAAAGTTCTATTGGAGAACTAGCAAACGTGTTTCTGTGGAAGGAGAAATAGGGAGTGGCTCACAGACAGGGTGCTTTTTAACTAACAACCACTAGAACAGTTGTCGTTGCTACGAGTTACCGGAAGGGTGTATTTTCCCGATCGATTTCCTTACCGAAAGGCTCTAAAAAACTAGAACATTTCTGAAAAAAATCGTGACGATAGTGTGACTTTATTTAATAGTGATCGCATTTAAGGACTCTGTGGATGCATTAAAACAACATTCTAATCCCTTACATTGCAGTTTTCTTCAAGATATGGTGATCTTGTAAGTATTTATACGATATTTAATTTAATAATTACGAACGCTCTGTAAATTTCCAACGGGTTACTGTCTTGACTCACCGTTGAGATCTCGGCGTATGCTTGCATGCACTAAGCGCAAAGCACCGCAATAAATCATAATGATGTAACGATCCATTTAATTAAAAGCCAATTTCGCTGTTCTTTAATGTACTATGGTACTTCGGGCTGTTTTTCATTAATAAGCTCACGTAATAATTCAATCAATTTAGGAGCAAATAGGGGCAGAAGTTAAGCCGCGCTTGAGTCAAATTACAGATCGTCGACTACAAGAGATGTTTAAAAATTTTGGGGAAATGAGCTGTTTATTGCTTTTTAAAGTAATTTATGCCCTGTAGGTGATTAAAAAATTTCATTTTTGGAAAGAAGTTGACGTAATTTGTGAAATTAACGCTTGGAAACCCATCAGAAAATGACAATTTTGACGAGTGACTTTAGGTCAAGTTAAAAAGTTTATACGTAAATGTTTTGTGCTTTTTGGGGGTTGACTACCCCTTTCAAACATATTTTTTAGCACTTGCGCGTATTTTTTCAACGTAGATTTTCTTTAAAATAAAATTTAGACAGTTTTGATTCGATTAGCGCGTTTTTTTTAACGCGGATTATCCCGGGCTGTAATCGCACTACTTAAGAGAATACTGTAGCATGTAGCATGCTTTGAAAATCGTTCTGGCTTGTGTACCTAAACTAAAGATACTAAGAGGCAGCTTTACTAGATGTCGTTACTGTAAAAGTCTGCTTGCTTTACAAGATTACATGGTTAAAAATTTATTGAGCATATGCTTTGAATATCGTAGTTAAATTACCCAAGTAAAACGACTTGAATTTTGTTTTGCTCCATTAAAAATCAATTTAACAGTTCACTGTTAAATTACCGTAAAATATACAACGTGATATAGCTATATTTTTATATGGAAGAGGTATGAAAGCTGTCAGCGTTCGACATTTTAATGAAAATTAATGCACCCCATAAATAAAACTAATCATCGAGTAAAACTAACATACGAAGGCGGCCTAACGTAATTATACTATATCGTAAACACATTTTTATCTGCCTTAATAGCCCGTCCATTGCTGTGAATAACCGGTAGATTCGTTTACATTTTCGTTATCACTTACCCCGTTAAGTATTTTTGCGTTATTTTAACGTAACTATAAACGTGGAAGTGTTATTTAAAAATATGCTACACACACGCGTTTCAGAGCCTTCTTAATATTTAGGTAGGTGAACTGGATGTTTCTCTACCGAAGACTGATAGGTTAGATGTTCGCGAGTGGATATTAAGTTTCGTCTCAGGTTGGCCATACCGGTCCTTCCGGATTTTACCGACAATCAAGTTCTGAATTGCCGAAAATTAATCTGAGACGATACCTGAATCGCAAAGACAGTATGTTTATTTTATACCGGCTCATTTCACAGTCTTAAAAGCGAGTTACGGAGATTGTTAAATGGGAAGAACAGCTCTTTAAAGAGGGCCACGCCTAAACGTTTTAATATTTTTGAAAATATCGTATAGAGCCCTTGATATTAAAGAAAAACTGTAAAGGGAAGCTTTTTACTTTCTTAAAAATCGTGAAGATATTTCGGTTGTATTTGTTCATAAAAAAATGCTGCAGGATTTGTGAATAAAAAGGGTTTTCTTGTATAAGTATACAAGGTTTAGTGAACCATTTGAAATTAATTTTTGTTTCTTGCTTAATTATGAATCGAAAATCTTGTTGGTCGAAAAATTCCTAGCCATCGCTCGGTCGATAAAGTATGAAACTAAAGAAAAAACAATGTGCATTTTCTTAACAACTTTAAAAGCGTTAAAAACCTGATGAATGTGATAAGGAAAATTGGTGCAAAATCGTTGTTCTTCGATTCAAAAACTAATAGAGGCGATTTCATTGCAATACAAAAATAATACGGCCTCGAAGGACCACAATATTTAATTTAAAGTTGAATTATCGAAGTAAATCTATACATTTTGTTATTTTGGCTTAGATGTAACGTTAGATTATTTATTATGTAGCTAGTTTTTGAGGTATTTACTTCATTATCACAAGATCTACATTAATTTGGCGTATGTTTGCGCTAGTGCTGTACTTAAACTCTGGTTCCGAACAAGGTTAAAATTTGAAAGCACTTAATTAATTGATAAAGATTTTAATCTATTCTGTAAATTGAGCCTTGCTTATTAAAGGGATTTAAAAGTTCCCCTTAAATTCCAGCGAAATTCTACCTCGTTTGCAACTGTACCAGCTACTTAAGAGCGCACAAAAAAGTCGAGGGATGAAATGCGAAACGACAACATGTTGTTAACAGTACCTAGGCAATTACACGTTGCAAGAATTCTTGTAGACACTAAAACTGAAGCGTGTTAATTTATTGTGTAATAAATTGAAACCTGGCTGCGATATCGACTTCTAGTTGGCTGTGAAGTAGCCGTAGGCCGTTGTGGTTATTAAACAATCGTTATTTACAGATGTCACAGAACCCGCAATTATCATGTTCGATTAATTATACGATATCTGATTTCCAAGTTGAAAATTGTGTGGCTTGCGAGACGAATAATTTATTTCCATTCCGCACTGAACTCGAAAAAAATAAATTTAGGTTTGACCGACGTGCCTTGCCAAGATTAATCTTTGATTCGTTTTGATTATTGAGAATTCTAGGAAAATCTTTACCAAATATTTTCAGTTCTTTACGAGAAGAATATTTTTATCTGTTGATGAAGTAGAAGTACATGACAAGACGACAAAGGAACGTTATTCACAAGAAGTAACGTGACGTTACATGTTTTAATTATCCAATATGTGTCAATTTCGTAACACCAAAAATGTGTCTCAAAATTATGCAATGAAACACATGCAGAAATTAAATTTATCTTTGTCAGTTTTTGAATTGCAGATCGAAGGTTTTGGGTAAATTTTCTTAATTATGCTACACTGATAAAGTTGTGTAAAAATGTATAATTTTGTTTTATAGTTTCATACGTTATAACTGCCTATTACTAATCCTTCGTCTATATGTTTTTAATTTTCGACTTGGAACTATGTGAAAAACAAAGCTACTTTAAAATCATCCACCAATTTATATACAGCCTGTGTATTCATTCCTTAGTAGAAAAATTACCTACGTTCAGAATTCATGAAATCATTGACAAAGTTTTTTCTCTAGATACAAGCTTTTTTGCAGATTTTCTTGTTGATGGCATATCATCTCCATCCAATAATGTTTGTAATTTAACATTTCTAGAACTGGAAACTCTTGCATAACCTTTAACTGCGAGAAAAATGTGTAACTGAGTAAAATACATGATTTTCAATTAATCTTTGTGGAACTAATAATTAAATCTAGTATCTTACATTCAATTTAACTTAGACGTGTTCATACAACAAAATTTTATACTGATAGCTATTTAGAAAATATATATTGTTGGTTTGCTAGGAGAGGATGGAAGGTAGTTGTGTAACGATGTAACATGATTACAACTTAAACATGCTCTAACACGGTAAAACGTACTTCAATATTTGCAATTACAGTTTCAAAAATACGTATAAAAACGAAGTGTTTGCTGAGTTATTCGACCAATCACAAATACACACATATATACAGCATAAACACATTTTCTTTAGAATGTAGGTTCCTTTCACGTTTCATAACCGAACCAGGAATTAAAATGATGGGTGTTCCCATAAACCATAGTACCATATTAACCTATTGATTTATAGAAATCGCCTTTAATTGAAACGATATTCTGATATAATAATCGATTATACATTGATAAATTTGATTTATGTTCTAATGCGAGCAATAATTATCAATGGACAACTACTTCTAAACCAACCTTAGGTCATTTTGCTTGAGTAGCAAAAGGCTTTACAGAAAAAACTTTGTTGAAATAACATTAATATTAATGACGCACTTTTATTTATAATTTAGTGTTTACTCCTCAAGAATTGTGAAGCATATTTTGGTAACAATTTAAAATGTATTTATTAAGCAATCAATAAAAGAGGTTGGCAAGTTATTTTTTAGAGCAAGAGATAGCTTATACACTATTTAATCATTCAATTGGAGCATTTTTATCTACGTTTTATTATGATTAATCAAAATAGGATATGTTACAACATCAGATACCTCGCGCTAAAATTGATTACCGACTGTCTAAATGTTGTCAACCATAGTAAATTACTTAAAAAATTAACAAGGAACAAAACGCAAACTTAAGAATACATTCAAGCGTCAACATTTAAAAGTGGACTTGATTATTTTTTAAATTTATTTTTAAAGTCGAACAAGTCACGCGAAAATCGTTCCAGGTTAATCAACATGTCGTTTTGAAATATCAGCCATCAGTATCTCTCAGTTCGATTTGTTTTAATAACAGCAGATCAAAAAGACACGATTTCAAGCAACATGCAACATCGTTGCTACCATCGAAATTATGTTTGACGCTCCGTCTTCCTTTAACGGAGGATTATGTAAACGAACCTATTTTTTTTTAATGTTTAAATGTCTTATTTTAATATATTTTGATACAACATCACAAAAAAATTCAAACGTACTGAAATCCTAACAAAAAGATTTTTTTCTTAACTGTTAGCGCTGTTTGCAGTAAACATTGTAAAATTTGTTATCTTTTTCAGGCATAATCCATCTTCCCCTGGCATGACGTGCCGGGTGTCATACGCAAGTTCATCGTCATCGGATTGGGACATTAATGACAGCACCATACCAAGAATCAGTGAATATGATCCTTTTTCCGAATGGGCGGATGGTCACTGCCGCCTAGTGTATCCAGCCAATTCCGAAGAAGCCAAAAGGCATTCGTCAGGATGGGCGATGAGGAACACCAACAATCACAACGTGCACATTTTAAAAAAGAGTTGTTTGGGCGTTCTCGTATGCTCCCAGAGGTGCATCTTACCCAGCGGCGAAAGAGTACACCTCAGACCAGCCATCTGCGATAAAGCAAGGAAAAAACAACAAGGTTTGTACAGTAAGTTTTTTGAACAAATGCCCACGAATCATTAACGTACTGATTTTGTTCAAACTACAAAACAATTTTCCTATTCAAGTTAATTAATCTTCCTAACCGATAATTCTACTTGGATTAATTTTATAATTGGTTTCTTTTTGGTTGGTTAATTGGTGAATTCTGATTTTCAGGGAAACCCTGCCCAAATAGGCAGTGTTCGGGACGATTAGAAATATTAGCGTGCAGGGGCCATTGCGGATATCCAGTGACCCATTTTTGGAGACACACGGAATACGCCATATTTTTTCAAGCCAAAGGTGTACATGATCACCCAAGGCCGGAAGCAAAAAGTACTTCAGAAGCTAGAAGAAGTTTGGGGAGTGGACGAAGAGTCAGGGGTCTTGCAGTATTATTGGCTAGAGAAGCTGCCTTAGGAAATAAGGTAAATAAAAATATTTGCGAAAAACAGGTTTAAGTTACACGTTTGTATACATCATTATAATTTTTTAAGTCAAAAATATTTAAGTCATAAATTAGTAAAGGTTTTTCAAGAAAAATTTTAAAAGAACCAAGTATAAGATACAAGCAACACTTGAATTGTTGAATGAAATATTTAAGATCTTGTGATGGCAAAAAACCTATTAAGGCATTCGATTCATTATTAAAATTAATTTTCAAACTATTGGGCCCATTTAAAAGAAATAATTCCAAAGAACTATAGTAAAATTCACAAAAAAATCAGTTAAAATTATTCAACAACATATAGAAAAGTCTTCTAAATACTGAAATTGAAGAAAGAATGTAGTAAGGATGGCAAAATTGCGTAATTAATTCTTTTTAAAGTGGACAAAAGTTTTTCAAGAACATTTTTGAAAAAAATATCTTGTTTGTAAAACAACATAGGGCTTATTCAGAAAGGTATAAAAATATATCTGTGCTAGTGTGACCAACAAAATATATGGGTATGTTTTTAATGTTGTAATAAATTTAGACAAAAATTGGTCCAAAGTTGTTGAACCAAAAATTTGCAAAAAATTGCAGTAGAACTCAAATAACAAAATAAGAATTACTCAAAATACTAATTCAAAAAGACAGGCCTTAAAAATACAGCAGTACCTAAATGATGTATTAAAGAACATAAAATTTTCGTGATTAAGTATGTATTTGGAAAACGAGCTAGTTTTAAAAAAAAATAAGAGAACTGCTGTTAAATTCGTTAAGTACATATGAATTATTTTAAAGTATTCAAAAACGTATAAAAATATCTTTCAAACACTGATAAAAAATTTGTACTGAGGAACGTACAACTGTTAAGAAAAATCCAAAGACTTGACTAAAAGTTATAATCCTAAAAGATCTTAAGACCAACAACAATCGTTGTAGTCTTCTGAGGAATTTTGAAAACTGCTCTTTTAAAGTTGGCATAAATTAATTTCTAGTATTTAATACACTTGAAGCAATGATGTTGTCGATAACTTTCCCATCAGATTAAGTGCAAATTTTCTTTGTAGCAAAGTTATTACAACAATGCATTGTTTTATAGAAATCTCTTCGGCCTAAGCCAGGCTATAATTTAATATGCAAAAGAGATTATTGATGCCATCCGGAAATATTTTATCTAAACAATATACAAGAAATATACAAATATGATAATCACACAGCAATAACGCTGTACTATTAATTACTGTCTCTGCCCATTTAATTATTAGCTCCAACCTGTTATTAAGTATGTGTGGTCGATTTGTATGACTTCACTCGATTTGTTTCCATTGTATCAATGATTGTCAGTACTTAATCACGAACGTGTAACCGGTCGTTATGTAACGAATAGATATGTGCATTTAACAATTTTATTTACGATTGTGCCTAGCTGTTATTAAATTATGTGTTAGGCCGTCGTAGAGAGATAGGGAAATTCTTTAAACCGGGAATTAGCGATAGAGAGAAATGTTTATGTCTCTTCGGAGAAAAAAACCTTATGCAAATTACTTACAACTTATCAAACACGATTTTTCATATAATATAAGTAACAGTTTAATTATAATCTGTACTTTGCAAATACTGGGTGCTCCAGAGATAATAACCAACTCTATTAACATTTGTTGAAATAACGTACGAACTATGCACTATTAGATAATAATTGTAGTTTTACAAATAAAAAAATGTTTAATATAATATGTTCTGTAGATAAAAAACTCTATATTCGAAAACTTCTTTCTTTGTAGCTTCTTTCACTAAGAGAACCAAAAAGACAATGCAAAGAAGGCCAAATCTCTAGAGTTTTGAATCCTCCACCATTGATTGCTGATCAAGAAAAAGGTAAGGATCTTAAAACAACTTTTTTTAAATGTTTATCGCTTTGAAATTTGGATGTAGAGAAGAAAAAAACGATGTATTTGCCCAAAAATTGAGCACGTAAGTCAAATTGTTTCCTACAGAAAAATCGGGAAAAAGTTCAAGTTTTAGTTATAAAAAAATAAACACCCACACGAACATACATTCTTCGAGCTCAAACTCAAAATATTCATAACAAATATGCTGTAAAAACTATTTTTTAATTCAATTTGAAAACACTCGGTCAATTCATGCAGAGCAGTATTTCACATATTTATGGGTGTAAATCTCTGAGAAACTTGAGGAATGCTTCAAAGAACTAACCCACTTAACCACGATTTTTTTTCAGGCTACTCATGTTCCTGTCCCCCTTTTGAATGCATGTGCAGCATGCAACCAGTAATCCCCGTTGCCCATCAGCAATACACACCTCACTCACCAACAACATACCAACATCCACATCTAGTAGACTCCTATTGGACGCAAGAACCACCACATGCTCAGTCATACCCATTAGAAACAATAGGAACAGCCACATCACAATACGATTTTGCCAACATTTCAAACGATTTGTTTCAACCAGAAGAAATCTTCCAACTGGACCAACCACTTAGAGCCGATTACACCCAGCAAGTTTCTGCAGACATGTCGCGATCGCCTCCAACGTTACTGGACCTGGGTAGCGGAACGATACATCGCGAATTCAAAAACGAAGAGTACTGGAACCAAAACCTATCAAATATTATTAATGACGACAGTAACAACAGCAGCTGTAGCCGATTTAATCTAACATCATCACCTGATACGACGCAAACTTCCCTAAACAACAATGGGAATTTAATACCTAACGAAAACGAATTACGAAACTTTGTGGACGTCACAAAACTAGATAATCTTAACTACAGCTTGCAAAAATACGACAAACATCCGCAAGAACATTATTTTACCCACAACATCTTCGAAAATGATTACAAGCATCAACAGAGTTACCCGGAAGTATTAAGCGAATCAAAGATTTCATTCATGGAAGCAACAATGCCAAATAATTACGAAAACAATTTCCTCGAAGAAAAACAAAGCTACAAAACCTGCAATTATGAAGCGAAATACGAAAAATGCACGGATTTATCGCAGTTTGTAGATTACAGTACCCTTTTGTATGATAATAAAATTACGAACGATAGTGTATTGATGAACGATCTCGATTTTAGAATTAATAACTGTCTACCCATGAACAATTTACAGTACAACACAGAGAATTTCCCTATGAACACAATGTCTGATCAATGAATTCGTTTTTCGTTTTATTAAACTGTGCCTTTCAATCTGATGCTTTCCAATGATCTTCATATTACTTAAGTTTTTAGTCATTTGTAAGTTACTTATTGTATATAGATGTGTTTAAAATGTGTACATATTAATAATTACCTAATACAATGTGATATTTACTTTGTTTGAATTGTTGTGTTTTTATTAATACAAAAAAACCAAAAACAAGTTTAAATTTGACCAAGGAGCCCCTTAAATTCCCAAGTGGTTTAAGTCCAAACTTGTTGAATTTGAATTATCATCAAAAATACATTTGAAAGTGCTCTGAAGGAATATTCTACTTCAAAATTACGTTACTGGGGAGCACCACAATGTTGATCCTAAGTGTGGATATTTATATATACGAGTATGTTACGGCCAAAGTGGGAAGTGTCCGGCCAATTCGAGAAATAGCCAATGTCGCTGTTAATTGACCGGCCAATGTCCGATCTTTTCTTGATTTCGGGATTTGGCCGGTCAGTTTGCGAAATGGCATGGAGCGATCGGCCAAAGTCGGAAGAAAAAAGTCAAGAGCAGATTTTGGTGCGTCTGTATATAGGTATAATTTCATACTGTTTCGTGAGAGCCAGTAGTGTCTATTGTCACTTTTTGCCAACCATTCGCTGTCGTTGTATTATATTGCCTTAATTTTTATTACTTATTTAAAAAAAAGCTTTAATCAACCTTTAACCTGACCCTCTTTCACTGATCAAATAAATAACCGTCAGGTTTGAGGTCGCTTAAAGTTTTTTTTTTCTTCAAGAAAACAAATTGTATTTGTGCCCAGGATTTCCAGTGTGAGCAGTTTATCGTGCAGAATGGAAAACTCACTTCTGGAATACAGAATACATCAGCACATCGAATTTTGGCCAGGGATTTCCCGCCGCGAAATAGCCGGTCAAAGTAGCATTTACACTGTTAATTTTAAGTAATCGTACCTTGGCCACAGCTCGCGGCCAAAGTGGGAAAGGGCCGGCCAATTCTGGAACTGGCCGCACTTCGGGTTTTGGCCGTAACATATATATAATTAACTCAAGTAAAACCATAAATTCAAAAATGAACTTACAGCCTCTGGAAACTAAGAGGCTAAATATTACAGGAGCAATAGAACTGCCAACAATTTGTTGTTCATTAAAAATGCCGGCAAAACATTTCAATAGCTTTAATTAATTTAAATAATCATATAAAAGTTATATCTATAACAAAATTATTATTTTTGTGCCATTAGTGATATAGACATCAAATTACATAATTACACGACAAGCGCACTGTTTTTAGATTAATTTAAGCATTTAAATTTTAAAATACAATGTTATCATTTCAAACAAGTAAATTTACATCAAATGTTTATTAAGAACCTTATTCAACACAGAACGTCCAGGGCCGGATTAACCTTTTGTGGGGCCCTAGACATTTTTTTTTCTCCGGGCCCCACGGGGCTGAGGATAATTAGAATTAAACTTTCACCAATCAACAAAAAAAAATAGGACTTTATGGCGTAAAAATACATAAAAATTAAAAAGCATAATAAAAAAATAGTTTTTAATAGAAAAAACAATAAATCTTAATATTGTCGTTACGAGTATGTCGCACATATTAGCAAATAAAATTAAAATATACATATTATAAATAGTGTATTAATTACTATTTAACGGTAAAAATAAACGAGTATTTCCTAAAAAATTAAAAGTCTCTTTTCCTGGCTCTCATATCTGCAAAGTTATCAATTATATCGTCATAATTAATATTATCTAGAGCATCTTGCTCTATACACAATACAGCTAAACAACTTAATTTTGACTGACTTATAGAATTTCTAAGATAATTCTTTACACGTCTTAAAACTGAAAAAGATCTTTCGCCTGCAGCATTTGAAATGGGTAATGTCAAATATATTCGCAACAAAGTTTCAACATTAGGGAAAGTAGATACAACGTGTGCTGTTTTTATAAACTGGAGCATATTTATAGGGGAATTTAAATTCTCACTTTTACAAAGCATAAAAAATTGTAATAATTCTTCATCTAAATCGTTAATATCAATATCGTTTTTATAACAATTTTTTAATTCCACTGTGTGTTCGGAAATAGTGGAAATGCCGTCGAGGTCTTCATTAGAAAAGAAAATTTTAAAAATGTTGTTAATTTCGTTGTAACTCTTACTACGAGTTTTTAGTTCTAAGCCAATATTGTCACAAATTACATAAAAGCAATTACATTTAAAGGCTTCTTGTCCACTTAAATGTATATCCACTTCATTACAATCTTCATCATACTGTTTTTTTCTTTTCCTTTGTCTTTTTTCTAAGTCTGAATAGGATTTTATTTCAGATATTTTCAAAGCCTCTTCTTTGATGTTTAAAAATGATTTCCTTAAAGTATTAATATATATAAATAAATTATCAAAAATATTTGCTGCCATTGAAAGGGGACCACAAGGATCCTGTAAAGATTTACTACTTGCATTAACCCTTGATAGAATTTTATCCCAAATAACCGTCATTAAAACAAATTCCAATGTACTTATTTTATTCGCTAACTCCTGAGCTTCATGTTTAACTGAACATTTCTGTGTTAAATCTTGAGCAATTTCAAGCAACGAAGTTTTAATATGGTTATATCCAGCACGAGTTGCTTTCACTGCATCAGCTCTGCAGGACCATCTGGTTGTACATAATTTTTTAACTGTAAAATGTTTATTATTCTCCAAAAAACGCTTTTCCAAAATATACCATCGGTGCGTTGAAGCCGAAAAAAACGTATAAATGCTTTCTAATAAGTTAAAATATAATATTGCTTGCAGACAAGATTCAGCAGCACTATTAACTACCAGATTTAACGTATGTGCAGCACATGGAACAAAATGGGCAGTTTCGCTGTGTTTCTTAATTCTGCTTTGAACTCCACTATATTTCCCGGACATGTTTGCTGCATTATCATAACTTTGCCCTCTGCAGTCGGTAATATCTAAATTTAATTTTTCAATGTATCTTAACACTTCGTTTTCTAAAGCTTCTCCTGTATGAGAATGAATAGGCAAAAATCCAAAAAATCGTTCCACAGGATTTCCACTTTCTGTTAAATAACGCAACACAAAAGTAAGTTGATCTGTGTGAGTTATATCCGGGGTTGAGTCGATGATAATAGAAAAATATTTAGAGGCTTTACTGCTTTACTGATAGCACTATAAACTAGCCACTCTCTAGCAATTTTTTCGCCATTTGCTTTGGTTCGAAAAAATACATTTTCTTTCAGCGATCTTGATACATCTTTACCTCCCTCTTTTACCACCTTTTTAGCCGTATAAATAAGTGAAATATTAGAACGTGGTTTGTTTTTAAGAATGTAATCTTGAGATTTACTTGGTAAATGCTGGGGCCATGAAGAAATATCCATATTTTTTATTACATTTAAGCATTGAGCATCATAGTGTATTTCATGTAAATCATTTATGTCGATTTCTTCATTTTCATTTTCGCTATTTTCTACACATTCTTCTTGTTTTATTTGTTCTTGATTATCATCAGTTAATTGATCTACATTTATTATATGCACTTCTTCTATATCTGTTTTAGTATTTTCTTCACTTCCGCCTTGTTTTACTGAGGGCTCGCCAATCTGATCGCTGCCTGGTAGTTTTTCTTTAATATACTTTAACATAGCATTTTTTTGTTTTCTGATATCCTCTTCTCTCTTTAGTTTTTTCTTCCTTTTTTCGTGGCCGCTAGCGTGACGGTAATTCATTTTCTAGCAATTGTAAATAATATGCATTTAGTTTTTTTTAATCAATAAATTAATATCAACTTAAAATATTTTATTAAAAGTAAAAAAATTAAACTTACTTGTTATATGGAAAAGTATTTATCTACGTATATAACTAATATGTTTCAAAGAGCAAAAACAAAAACTACACTACAAAGACCTTCGCTTAGGACGCAGAATTAATAAGAAAAACAAAAAGAGATTCTTTATGTGTGCTGTATCGCTGCGTCACTGCGTGTGCCGTTCACAAGTTCATACTAAAATGTTTCACTGCATTTAAAATTTGGGCGATTTTTAATTTATTTTGGCGACATCTAGTGGTCGAATTGGCGACATGAAAAAATAAAATCTGGCAACACCGTGTGTGAATGTGATTCGGTAACCTTCCTACACAATGTGAAGTGAACTACTAGCGTCCGGCGGTATTCTCAAACCGCGCGTATTTTCAATTTATTATTTTTTAATTTTGACCGACTGCCGGCCGGGCCCTTTGTATGCGGGCCCTAGACATTTGTCTTTTTTGTCTAGGCCATAATCCGGCCCTGAACAACGTTATTACGCGTTAAATATGCCTCTACATGCGTTTTTTTTTTTAAACTTAGCGTTAACATCAAGTTTCAATGCTGTGTCTAGGCATTTAAAAATTTAAAGGAACATCAGCTGAGGAGTTCCCGTGACGTAGTAGAGTCATTGACCGAAATTGTCGAACAAATGAGCTTAGGGTGTACATACAATTATTTACAAAATCACCACATGCTATAGATGCTACATGCACACTAAACTTTGGCATCCCTGACGTTTGCTACTTTTAAACGTCAATTTTTTTTGAAAATGTCACGATATTTAAGTCTCACAGAATATTTTAACTGTTTGTTTCTGTTGAAACAGTAAAAAAATAAAAATGGCTTTCCAAATATATGCGACATTTCTATTATGATCGCGAATAAATACCGGATAAACCTAAAAGATGTAGCATGGAGTAGAGTAGGGGGTTAGGGGTTTGTGAAAGAATTTCTATGTAATTAAGCATGTATGTGGTTTTAAAATGTTCCTGTACTAGTTTATGCTCGATTGAACATATTTATAAAAGAACTTTGTTTGAAAGAATCAAGTATGTATTATGTATATGTAGTTCAAAAACTTTTAAAACTAATAATTTAGTTGTTTCTGATATTGTCAGTGCGTGAAAATGAATACAGTCGAGAAATGTTGTGTGTCCTTTAATTGTGATCAAAATTTTGAGCTGTCGTTTTTAAATGAGCATGTCATCGACAGGTTTTAGTAAGCATACAATCGAGGACTGCATAGCAATAAGGAAAGCAAAAATAAGGTAGACAGACAATTTAGTTCATGTAAAAAATAGCTTGTAAAAGAATCTAATCACGTTTTTTAAGGTGCTTTTATTAATTAAGAGTGTTGGTACTGTAAAGACATGAAAAAGTAGACATCGATATTTTTAACTGAAATTACTTACCTGGTTTTTGTTTATTAATCTTTAACACAAACCTACTAATTTTTAAAGTTTCTGGAGCTTATCCAATCGATTTATAGTCTTTTTCGCTTTAGTTACGACTTCTTTGTTTACTGATTATCGTTTAAAATGAATTTTGAAAAATAACAAATGGAATTTTAAAAGGTACCAGCTTTGAAATACATTAAAGAAGGTAGTAATAAAGGATTTAGAAGTTTTTGAATGTTAAATTGATCTGGAAAAAGTCGATTTACAGAAATTAATGGAAAATTTGGATAGCTTCGACTTCGTTTAAGTTTTAAAAAATCATCTGTTTCCTGCTGAAAAAATTGGCAAGCGGACAAACTAAAACATTGGACAGATGACGAATCGAGTTAATCATGACGCGGTTCAACAATAAAACAACTCTTTATGTAATTTGATTTATTGCACTTTTTGCTTTTCTTATAAAAAGTTTGTAAATATATGACATCCATTCGCAAAATTTAAAAACAAATCATTTACACGTCAGCAGCTTTTCTAATATACAATTATACTATCTTACTTAATGAGTAATGCAAAAAAAAACAACAATTATAAATAAATACGAACATGAAATTCGTAAAAGCATTACACAGCATGTTTGGTACTCTCGATAAAAATTTAACATAATAATCACTATTAAAATACTTGGAAGATAAATGTATTATCACACTGTCACTATCCAAATAATCACGTTAAATAAATTATTAAAAAAAAATACAGGGCGGTCCAAATAACTCAATCCACTATTAGTGTTTTTCAAACCTTTTACTCTACGACCCCTTCCAAAATTAAAAGCTTGCAGAGGAGTTGTAGATAATATTTTATTCTCGTAAATAAGTTTACATGATTTTCAAACATCATAAAAAGGTTTAGAGGCCCTTCAGAAGGATTCAGGAACACACTGCATTATCTTAGGAGCTACATGATTGTTTATGTGATATAAAAGTTTCACGATTTTATGCTCATCAATAATTTATCATTAAATTATCTTGCAAGATGAGTAACATACCAATGATGGAACAAATTATTTGGAATTACCTGTATACTATACAACAGAATTGTTAGTTCTCTACTAATTAGTTAGTAAAATCGCCAAATCATAATCCTAATAAAAAATATTGTCTACAACGACATATTTGGGTGTTTATACAACCAATTACAACACCACCGGTAAAAAAACTCATTTAAACTATACATCCTTCAAATAATGGTTAATAATATACATATATATCATAAAAACCGCCCTCTTTATCACAATGAAAAATGTCATTTTGCATTTGGGATACTGCGATTCGTGATAAAATATTTTTGAACGCTTAAATTTAAAACCTTGTAAAAATTGCTAATATATTTATAGGTGATTTATAAATTTCATATCCTAAGAAATTCATTATCCAATAATCAATACATGATATATAAATAAATAGATAAATAGAGGAAATCTATTCTATAAAACTTTAATCGAAATAGCGTCTAGTGTTTTTAATTTTTTTTTGATTTAAAATATTAAGGCCTTAAGTAGGTTTACTAGCGGCGTTCATGAATGACATTTTAACACACGAACCAATACACAGTCTAAGTTTTTTGGTGCACTACGAAGTTTATGGCTAAAGGGCCCTATTCACGATCAATCATTTTGCGCAAAATTTCCTGTTGCACAAAATGATTGACCGTGAATGATAGTGATTGACGAGTTGAGCAACATGTTGTGCAAAATCAGAATTTCCTGATATTTTTTGCGCAACTAACGTTGTTGCGCAACGGTTTGTACTATGAATGGCAGTTTTGCACAAATTTTGCTTGTCTAGCATGCGTATTATTATATACTGACAGGAGCAATACATACGAGTATAATTCTTTAACATGACATCGTTTAATGAAAACAAGCAGTTTTGGATGGAATTTATTGAAGCGTATCGGGAATTACCTGCATTGTGGAAAATTAAAAGTGAGTGCTACAAAAATCGTAATTTAAAAACGGAGGGCTAGAATGTTCTGGTAGAAAAACTTAAAAGTATTCTACCAGAAGCAAATAGGGAGGTTGTAAAGAAAAAAATTAGTGTTCTACAAACTAACTACCGAAGAGAGTAGAAAAAAGTTAAAGACTCCAGTCGGTCTGGCACCGGAACCGATGATATCTATGTGCCCACAGTATGGTACTTCAACGAAATAGATTTTTTAAGAGACCAAGAAACACCTGTTGCAGGAACTTCCACTTTAAATAACAATAATCCAATATCCAATATCTCTTGCGCTTTCGTTTACACCTATCAGGTACACACAATGCTAAAACAATAGCGGCACATGCTTCCGTACTCATTTTTGTCACACTGTCACTTGGCGAGCTGAGTGAAAAACTGATTGATTGCACAAATTATGTGTCAACGTGAATACAATTTGCATTTGCGCAACATCGTGTTGCGCAACATTTGTTGCGCAAAATGATTGATCGTGAATAGGCCCCTTTACACGGTGTGTTCAAAATAAGAACGACCAGTCTAAAATGTTTTTTTAAAGGTTTGTTGGTAATCAAATGGCATCATAACTCAACTCTTACAAAAAGCAAGTAATGTGCAATGACATTTCCTTGAAATAGTTATTAAATGCTTCTTTAGCGCAGCACTAATTTTTATTTTTGGCCAAAAACCACAAAGACGTCGGGATTGAAATAAATAAGTTAAAAGCAAAAATAAGGAATTATTTTGTTTGAAACCACAGTGTGAACATAGTAATAATTCTTTGCGTATTATACATAGTAAGAATACTAATTATTTTAAATTAAAAATTACCTCCTGAAACACAGAAAAAATGAGTACTAAGCAAAGATTTTTTTGGCAAATTGACTTAGGTGCTAAATGAAATAATTATCGGAAGAGGCAAGTTTAAATTAAAAATCTGGCAGGGGATTCCCACATTGGGCAAGATATGTAATCACATTATAATGGCAGTAAAAAGGCTTTTTCTGCTAATAAAAAAATCACATTTTTCTCGCACTAAGGACATCTTAACACTTTCGTCTGATGAAAAAAAAAAAAGAGAACAAATATTCAGCAATATTAAAATTTTGTCTTTGAAGGCATGTTTTGCAACAAGCAAGCAACAAATGTTTAAAAAACTATCAACAAACCTTTAAAAATACAAATTAGCCTCCTATTAAATAACAAACTAGATTTTTTCTACAACAAATCCATAAAATGGTAATATACTTTTAATAAAAAACTGCATTAACATGTAGGTAGTAGCTCTATGTACACAGCGTAATAAAATAAAAGCAATTTGGTTACGGGAAATCACATGTGCTGATCCTTTAAATCTAATAGTTTTTTTTTTTAAATTAACAAAATGTTCCTCTTTTCACTTTACACATTGTATTGATTTGCATGTGACGTCTGTACATTTTGCATTGACTTTTATCACATAAGAAAGTAAAATGTCACTGTACCAGGATTATACAGGGCAAGGCACAAACAATTTCCGAGTTTGTACAAAAATTTAAAACAGCAGAAGAAAACTTTAAATAACTGCATGCAGATAAATCCTGCGACTTTCTTGTTTAATAAGCATGTGTTTTGTTTTATCTTTTATTAAGTTTGAACTAGGCCACTAATTGTGCTCCACCCTGTATATAACATTTCAGAAATAAAGTATTACAAGCAGAATGGCCATTAACAAGAATGAGGCTACCTAAGTTCGCATTTAATCAACAAAATATTGTAATGAATTGCTTCAAAAAAATTCGTATTCCACGGTCTGATGTCTATGCCCAAAAAACATAAGAGTCTCGAAAATCCATCGTTCACCATCACTAGATTTAAAAAATGTAAATTAAAAAACTCAGCCAACTCTACAATAAATGAAGAAAAAAAAATGTATGATAGTATTGGTGTATTTTTATCACTTTAGCACTGAAAGAACCAATTTAAAAAAAATTGCAAGCCCCAAAATTTTTTAATCAAAACAAATGATTGTGGGTGAAAATTAAAACGCGGCCAACGAAAAATTATTCCCTAATCAAATGGCCATACTGCTCGGTTCCTAAAAGATCTGCAAGTTTTCAAGTAATGTGGAAACCAATTTTAATAACAGTACGATATATAAAATCTCGCCACTCAACGATCACCTACCGATCTTCATCTGTTGCACTTGATTCTTTATTCTCTTGTTCCGTCGACGATTCTAATAATTCATCATTTTTTACTGTATCACTTTCTGGTATGGCTACGGATACATCCGCCTGTGTTTTCGTGGGCGTTACAGGCAAAGAATGACTAACCGTGGAAGCCGATGTCGGGTATTCCGTCGAAGTGGGACCTGTCGTTTGACTCTGCGACATGCGAACTTTTTCCGGAGTTTCGGGAATTATCTGCGATGTCGACACACTTTCGGTCGTGCCCAAAAGAGGTTTGACTTTGATTCGGTAGAATTTCGTGCCTTTTGGGACTTTATAACGATTTCCTTCCTACAAAAAATAAAGCACATCATAATTACCAACATAAATGAGTTGAATACTAAACCGAAACAAAAAAACTGTGGTAACCGAAATTTTTATCAAGACAAAAACAAAAACGAATTTTGCATTTGTTTCTATGAGAAACAAACGAAATTTTTGCTTTGTTTTCTTAAAAAACAAAAGAAACTTTTTGTTTTCATTTTCTGCAATGAACTTTAAGTTATTAATATTGATCAACGAACCTTTTTTGCATGGCAAAATTCCTTATGTGTTACTATACCAGTACAATATTGTTTCCTATCGTTCCCGCTCGGCGATAATCCTAAACCAGCTAAGCAGTCGGTGTGCAAAAAATACAAGCAATTTCTCTCCTGCAATATCGTGTAGCTAAGGTAAACGGAATCCCAAATCACGAGCACAGCATCTCCAACGTTACAAGAATCTATACTTAACTTTCTTGTATTGATTAACGTTGTCTGACTTTGCGTTAAATTTTCTTTGCGCTTAATCGGACTTGTCGCTATATCTACTTTACCTAAAAACAAAATAATCTTAAAACATTATAGTAGCAGTGGAGTTCAGCAAAGTTGAACTGACCACACTGCAACTAAAAGAAAACAATTGGTGTAAAAAAAAAGAATAAAAACAAAAACAAAACAGTTTTACTCGGTTACACGTTAGCCTTAAAATGTAAAGGACTTTTTATAATCTCTTTAATTACCTTCAAAAACAGCCACAGATGCACCCATATCTTCAATTTGCTTCGCTCTTTCGACAGATAAATCAGCTTCCAACTGACACTTTTCCCTTTCCAAAATTTCCACCTTTTCCAACAATTCTGCGTAACCGCTTTCCGTATCACACTCGGCTAGCTGCTGTATCGTATTTTTGTACTTTATACATTCAAGATTGAGGCTGGCTTCGCGTTCCCTCAAAAACTCGATCTGCTTATCTTTTTCTTCGGAGATCCTTTTGCTCACTTCGTCCAGCAAGATTTCTTTTTCGAGCTCGTACTTGGTTCTCAAGTCCGTTATTTTTTCCTCGAGAGCCTTCTCCCATTTTCGTGTTTCTTGTGCGATCGCTTGCGAAACAGCATCCTGCTTTTCGATTTCGCAGTTTTCTTTAATGTGGAGGATCAGGGACTCATGGTTGCCGAGATCTTTGATGTCAGAACGTTCTATCCTTTCGAGGCTCGTGTCCGACGGACTGCGTTCCATTTTTGTGATGGCCATGAGCCTAAATCGGCTCCTAATGTTTTCTATTTCAGTTTTGTGTTCCCGATTGAGTTGCTCTGTGATCTCCTTCACGCTTTTATCTTTTTCTACTTTAACATTATCGATCATGTTCCTCAATTCGACGATTTTCTTGCCATGTTCCTCGACCAACTGCTCCACGTCTTGTTTTACTTTAACCGACTCCTCAAAGGAATTGCGCAGGGACGTCTCCAGACACGATATTTCATTTCTCAAGCTCACAATTTCGTCGTTTTTAGTTTCAGCGAGTTTTTTGTGATCGCTGATTTCTAGTTCGTGGTCAACGGTTATCCTCTGTATGACTTCGCGTTCTTTGTTGTCCTTTTCGACCATCAGATTCTCCCACGAACTGCTGAGGCTCTCGTATTGTGATTCTAGTGTGCTTCGTTCGGAAAGGAAGTATGTCTTAAGATCGTTCAGTTCCTGTTTGAGTTGGGTGATGGCTTGCTGCGCCAGCCAAGCCATTTTTAGAAGGAGAGATTTTAGTCTGTCATGTTCAGACCGTGAGTTTTCAAGATTATCCTATAAAAAAGATTTGTATTGAAACGGGCAATAAAATTTCATCAAAAAATTTTCTAATAAAGGCAATATTTAGTGCTTGAGGTTTAATGTGTCCTGAAGGTTGAATTTTACAACAATATTCAAAAAGTTTTTAATAAAGCAAAGTTTATATTTCTCTTTAACGTTTCCCATGCAACACATACGTACAAGTGATTGCCTATAGCACATGGTTGCCTATAGAAGAAATGCCTGTACATACAACAATTATGTACGAAGAATTGCCTAAATTAGTGGAAGTCCAGCCACGAATATACAGGGTGTTTCTTAAGTATTGCAAAAAACTTCAGGAGGCGATTCCTTATCAAAAATTAAGGGGGGTCTTTCATATACATACAATTTTTTCCTTAGACGTCTCCTTTTGGAGTTACAACCCTCTAAAGGGGAGCGGCAAAATTGGGTTTTATTTTATTTCTCAAATTTGGATAAATGTAGGATAATGATATTACGTAGATGTTTTATACTTATTGAAAGGTTTCCCATAGTAATATTTTTAATCATCACCCTCGTTCACAGGGGGCTGAAAAGTGCGACCCCTGTTGTTTTTTTTATCAGAACTTTTTGGAAGTTTAAAAATTTGTTTTTTAAAAGCTGGATTTATTTAGAAACTTTTTTTATTCTATAGTTTTTCTCGTAAAACCTACCGTTTTTAAGTAAAAAATAAAAAAGCAAACATGAACCATTAAAAATATTCCAACATAAAACGATTCATTTTGGTGGTTGCCATGGTTTGTTTATGTTCATATTGGGTAGAATTGACAGGTGTTATAGCGTTGTCGCCGCGTTAACGTCAAAAATGAATAACATCTGTCAATTTATTCTACCCAATAAGAACATAAACAAACCATGGCAACCACCAAAATGAATCGTTTTATATTGGAATATTTGATGGTTCGTGTTTACTTATGTTATTTTTTACTCAAAAACGGTAGGTTTAACGAGAAAAACTAAAGAATAAAAAAGTTTCTAAATAAATCAAGCTTTCAAACCAACCAAAAAGTTCTGATAAAAAAACCAACAGGGGTCGCACTTTTCAGCCCCCTGTGAAGGTGGGTGATAATTAAAAATATTACAATGGGAAACCTTTTAATAAGTTAAAACATCTACCAAATATTATTCTCCTACATTTATCCAAATTTAAGAAATAAAATAAAAACCTAATTTTTCCGCTCCCCTTTAGAGGGGTGTAACTCCGAAAGGAGACATCTAAGGAAAAAATTTATATGAAAGACCCCTCCTAATTTTCGATCAGGAATCACCCCCAGAATTTTTTTGCAATACTTAAGAAACACCCTGTATACAGGGTGTGTATAAACTGGCGGAAGCGCTACACGTGACGATGTTCTTCGTAAAATTCTAAGTCGAAAATCTTGATACAAAAATGTTGTACCATGCTTCCTATGGCCTCAGGAACCATTTAAAGAAAGAAAAAATTGGCAACATTGCATACATTGATTTGTGTTTGGACATTTTTTTATCAGCAATTTTTACTTAGGTATTTACAATTTTTGTTCGAACTGAATGCCTTCAGTTCGTAAACATAGCTGCAAACTTTTGGGTATCGTAAAACACAAACTAGAAATAATTACGAGAAAAACAGAGATGACAGCTAATGGCAATGTTGCCATATGTATTATTTTCATTCAAATCAGTGATTTACATATTTTCAACAACAATTTTTGAAAGGAAAAACATAATATCTAGGAAAAAATACTATTCGAAATTTATTTTTATTCCAAATTGCAGCTTTTTCATTTGCAAGTATTAAATAATAACGCTTATTGAAGGACCGAATGTCAAAACTTTGAGGACCTCTTGCAGACACAGCATGGTACAACATTTTCGTATTAAGATTTTCGACTTCGAATTTTACGAAGAACATCACCACGTGTAGAGCTTCCGCCAATTTTTACACACTCTGTATATCACTATATTTACAATAAACTAAAAAAATAACAAGCTGTCGATGGGAGGTGATAAAAGGAACATGAGGATACAACAAGACCACCAATTTCTAGCAAAATTCTAACAAACTAAAGTACTAAAAACAATTTTACTCATTTACTTTGCCAATAAAAGAATCAAAATTAACTTAGGAAAATACCAATAAAAGCAATGCATAGAAATAATAACAAATAATCAACCAAAAAATGTGGGGAATTTGAAATGCATACTTGGATCAAAATACACATTCATTGCTGAAAATTAATTGCAAAATTTTGATGTCCGGTGTGTCATATTTCGGTTACGTCCGTCAATAAAATATCTGCCTTAAGAAAAGCAATGAATATGTTTCGAGAGTGTACGTCTATCGCAAAATCAAATAATAAAACGTGCACTATCATTTTAGGTACCTGTAATAAAGCTACGACATTATTCGCAGTATCAAGTTGCCTGACAAATTCCCCTTGGCTTTGTCCAGTAGTTTCAATACTCAAACTCGAAGGTAAACTTTCGTCAATATAAAACTCGTCAGTTATAAACTCGTTAGGTTGGTGGCCTTGAACGGGAGAATTGGGAGATAGCTGCTCCACTT
The DNA here is from genome assembly GCA_947652605.1 of Elmis aenea. Lineage (NCBI taxonomy): Eukaryota > Metazoa > Arthropoda > Insecta > Coleoptera > Elmidae > Elmis > Elmis aenea. The sequence goes on along the minus strand of OX393580.1, from coordinate 20,674,687 downwards.
GCAGTTCTCTCGGACTCTGAGGGGTGTTAGGAGATAAAGATTTAGAACGGGAGAAATGGGTGGAAACGTAACTCTGCATTTGTTGGTGGTGCGAGTTGAAACAACTTTCAGTGTTCGAGTTGAAATTTTTGAGACTCGACAGCTCGTCAATCGATTCCAAAGAGGGGTTTTTAATGTTAGTGAAGCTTTCTGTGTTGCTTTGACTGCCGCTGATGCTTAACGTACGTTGCGACTGTAAGCTCGAGTTAGTGTTAGTGGATAACATGTGGGAAGTGTTGCTAGAACTGATTATGATGTTTGAGTAGTTGTCGGAACATTGGGACGACGCTTGTGATTTTTGGAAAGCGCGGGGAGGTTTCCTGGGGGGTATAGGATTTCTATCACCAACCTCTGTCAACGTCGATACATCTTGAGTTTTTGGACGTGTGGATGGAATTTCTTTATCGAAATTTAGCTCTAGCGGGCTTTGGCCGACTTTTTCGAATTCTTCTGTGTCAGTTTCTGATTCACAACCCCTGAAAAAAAAGCCTACATCAAAAACTACCAATAAACAAACACTACTAACAATAAAATTCGTTATACTGGGTGGAGCGAAACAGGAAATCTTTTATTTGGCTAATAACTTTTACATTTACGAATTGATTTTCACAATTTTTGGCTTATATTTTAGCCAGAACTGTAGGCCACATTACATAAGGTATCAAAATTTCTATTGTTTTACTAAACCAAATGTAGCTTTTGTAAATTCTGTCATCCCTGAACTTGCCCTTTTAGACACAAATTTAAATGTGTACAGGGTGGACCAAATTCACATGTTTTACGGGGTATCTCGGTTACCGCAATAGATAGAGAAAATCTGATTTCGGTCTCTTGGGCAATTTTTTTGAGAAAATAACGCCTATGCAATCAGATTTTTCCTATCGGATTCCATTTTGGCACTACAGACGAAAATTGAAATTTCATCATTTTTGAAATTTTGCTATAACTTCTTTATTTATTAAATTAGAACAAAATGTTATATAGGTTTTTTATACAGATTTTTATGCTTAATTTAAAAACAGTAGTTTTTTTTTAATCATCTTGACTCGAGATATGGAGTAAACTTATATATTTTTAAATGGAACCCCTAGTCGGCCATGACTTCATGTGAAAGAGCTTTTAAAAAATATATAATTTTATATATTTGTTGTAAAAAATTAACGAGATATGGCCAATTTTGTAAAAATTCAATCATCAAAGTTTGCCATGATTTCGAAACAACTGATGTTTGCAATTATTAAACAACTAAACGTCATTGCCAAGTAAATTCTGCAGCAACCGCTACGTTTTTATCACTTACAAAGTAATATTCAAACATATTAAACTTTTCAAAAAGTTCAAATTTAGCTATGTTCACAATATCACAATAAACAGTTATAAAATACTAAAGAATACACGGATTTGCTTTAAAATTGACAAATGTACTTCGAAATGACGTTTAGTTGTTTAATATTTGAAAACATAACTTGTTTATGAAATCATGGCAAACTATGATGATCAAATTTTTACAAAATTGGCCATATCTCGGTTATTTTTTGCAACAAATATACAGGGTGTCCAGTTTAAAATGAAGTACATGAGGATCTCGGAAACCGTTAGAAATACAAAATCGGTTAAATGGGGAAAAAGTTGCGCAATTACATGCGTAACAATAATCCACTTTTACATTTTCAATAATTCATACTGTAACGTGGTACCACCATGAAAACGAAAAATGTGCATTTTCTTAAAACCTCCATATTACCTTTGTTTGAAAAGATTTTTGCGCCAAATTTTCAGGATCGGGGAAGTAACCAATAAGGATTTCAAAAATGACATTAAAAATATTCTAGGCCTACTATGTTTCGCGCGGCCATAGCCAACTTTTGTTTTTCTTATGGACGCCATATTGGATTTTTGCATTTTTGAAATCTCCATAAAAAATGCTTTTCAACCATGTAAGACATCGGTATGTTTAACCTAGGGAAAATATGAAAATTTGCAAAATTAAGGTTTCACCACAGTAGGCCTTGGTGTCGTGATTAAACAATTGCAACGACTATTTCTAACAACTGTCAAATAATACATATTTTTCTGTAGTGCTAACAAATTAGTGATTTCCGAGTTTTAAATGGATCGTTTTACAAATAAGCATAAATATGAAATGTTGGAGTGCTTTATTCTCTGTAGGAGAAACGATATTATGGCTGCAGAAATGTATTTCAATAAATACCCGGAAAGACGTCAGTCAGGTAGAAGCATGTTTCGGCGATTAAGTGATAACTTAATAAATAACGGAAGCTTTGTTAAGTCGAAAAGAAATCGGCGCACCGAGGAAAATAAAGAAAATTTCGTTCTGCAAGCCGTAATTGACAATCCACGTACGTCTTTACGTGAGATAGAGAACACAATAGGTGTCGCTCGATCAACTGCCAGTACAATTTTAAAACGTTGTAAGTATCATCCCTATCGTGAACGCCCCTGTCAAGGACTTCAAAACGGTGATCGGATAAGAAGAATGGAATTTTGTCGATGGTTCATCAGAAAACATAATGAAATTCCAAACTTTACTATGAAAATCTTGTGGTCGGACGAAAGCCGATTTACTAATTGCGGATTATTTAATCGTAAAAATACAGTTTTTTGGTCTGATGAAAATCCTCAAATATTTCGTGGATTAAGACAACAGATTAAATGGGGATTCAATGTTTGGATAGGTGTTGTTGGTACCCACATCGTTGGCCCATTTTTCTACGATGAAAACCTTAATTCTGTGCGATATTTAAACCTTTTACAAACTAATGTAGCAGAACGAATTACCGAACTTCCGCTTGATACTTTACAAAATCTAATTTTCCAGCACATAATGCGAATATTGTTACAGACTTTTTAAATAATGAATACCATGATAACTGGATAGGAAACCGGGGGCCAACAAGGTGGCCTGCTAGATCGCCGGACCTCACCCCCCTTGATTTTTTTGTTTGGGGTTACTTAAAAGATCAGGTGTACTCAAAATCCTACGAAACTGTAGAAGAACTACGTCAGGCAGTTGAAGAAGCGGTAAATGGAATGACACCGAACATGATAAGACAATCCTGTGAGGCAGTTTTAAAACGATGTACAATGTGCCTACAAGAGAACGGTGGCATCTTTGAACACATGCTTCGTTAATAATACTTAAGCACCTAACTTTTTTCGCTGTTCTTGTATTTAATTTAATAAATGTGTCATACCACTCCTTCGTTTATTTTGGTGTTAACAAGTAACATTAGAATTAATTTTTAAAGAGATACCAAGGCCTACTGTGCTAAAACGTTAATTTTGCAAATTTTCCCTAGGTTAAACATACCGATGTCTTACATGGTTGAAAAGAATTTTTTATGGACATTTCATATCATTTCTCCTACAGAGAATAAAGCACTCTAACATTTCATATTTATGCTTATTTGTAAAACGATCCATTTAAAACTCGGAAATCACTAATTTGTTAGCACTACAGCAAAATATGTATTATTTGACAGTTGTTAGAAATAGTCGTTGCAATTGTTTAATCACGACACCAAGGCCTACTGTGGTGAAACCTTCATTTTGCAAATTTTCATATTTTCCCTAGGTTAAACATACCGATGTCTTACATGGTTGAAAAGCATTTTTTATGGAGATTTCAAAAATGCAAAAATCCAATATGGCGTCCATAAGAAAAACAAAAGTTGGCTATGGCCGCGCGAAACATAGTAGGCCTAGAATATTTTTAATGTCATTTTTGAAATCCTTATTGGTTACTTCCCCGATCTTGAAAATTTGGCGCAAAAATCTTTTCAAACAAAGGTAATATGGAGGTTTTAAGAAAATGCACATTTTTCGTTTTCATGGTGGTACCACGTTACAGTATGAATTATTGAAAATGTAAAAGTGGATTATTGTTACGCATGTAATTGCGCAACTTTTTCCCCATTTAACCGATTTTGTATTTCTAACGGTTTCCGAGATCCCCATGTACTTCATTTTAAACTGGACACCCTGTATAAAACTATGTATTTTTGAAAAGCTAAAAAAATACTCTTTCGCATAAAGTCATGGCCAACTAGGGTTTCCATTTAAAAAAATGTAAGTTTGCTCCATATCTCAAAAGTCAAGATGGCTAAATAAAATGTATTTTTGTTTTTAAATTAAGCATAAAAATCTGTATAAATAACGTACATAACGTTTTGTTCTAATTTAATAAATAGAGAAGTTAAAGCAAAATTTCGAAAATGATGAAATTTAAATTTTCGTCTGTAGTGCCAAAATGGAATCCGACAGAAAATATCTGATTGCATAGGCGTTATTTTCTCAAAAAAATAGCCAGGTAGACCGAAATCAGATTTTCGCTATCTATTGCGGTAACCGAGATACCCCGTAAAACATTCGAATTTGGTTCACCCTGTATAGTTAAAACGTAAAACATCAAGTTATATTTTTTGAATCACCCTGATTTTAAAACAAATGAAAGTTTACTATCCAAAACAATTGAATTAAGCTGAAAATCGAAAAAATCAATAAGTAAATAAAAGTTACAAGCAAAATATAAAGTTTTATTTTTTGGATCTCCCTGATTTTAAAACAAATGAAAGTTTATTGGCCGAAACAATTGAACTAAGTTAAATATCGATAAACAAATGAAAAAGTTACAAGCGAAATATAAAGTTCTATTTTTTGCATCTCTCTGATTTTAAAACAAATGAAAAATAATTAGCCAGAACAATTGAATTAACTTCATCACCAACCTGTCTAAGTCTTTTAAATGTGGAATTCCGTGGGCCGTCAAACAAGTTTCGCTCTCGGTAGGCTTCAATAAATTCTGATCTAAATTACTGGCTAATCCGACTTCGGTCACGACTTGAACCAACTTTTCCTCGACTCCGATATCGTCTACCTTATCGAGTTCGGCCTTCACCAACGATTTTATTATAAAAAAATTCGTAATCGCCGATGTATCAGGCACGATTAGGTTCTGCGTCAGGTCGGGTAATTCCCGTTTGAGATGTTCGACGTCCTCGACTGTTAATTTCGGCAGATTAGAGTCGAATATCGAGGGAGCCTGCGTCGCGAACGACGGAGGAAAGTCTTCCATTCCGGGAAATAAAGTGTTTAGAAAGTGGCCCTCGAATTGAACTTGGAAGTCTTTCCGTCTCGTTACTTCGTCGTTGTGTATTGTTAAAAGGTGGCACGCTAGTTCCGAAGCCCACTGCAAAAATTCCAAGTTATGATAAAGGACAGGGGACCAATTTGAATTGAACTTACTGATAAAAACGCTTGCGAAAAAGCTCTTCTTCTGACAACCTCTGCAACGGCTGATAAGTACGAAGCAGGAGCTAAATGTATTTGTTGGAGGACTTCCAGGTGCCTCCGCAACCTTCTCAAGCTTTCGTGGTACACAACTAGTTTTTGATCCGTTTCTAACATTAAATTTTCTACATACATAACCCACTTTAGTCTCTGATAAAGGTTCACACTCAATTCTTCTTTTGCCCTCGTACAACGACGGCGTATATCACAGAGTTGCTGATGGTTGTGTAACATCACTAAGAGCTGCTTTCGATGTGACGCGCACAGATCTGGAAGGATCGACGGATCACCAAGGTTACCTGCTCTATTCTGATTCTGAAAAAAAGATTCATTCCTAAAATATTCCTTTTGCAGAAAGAGCCTAGCTGGATAAAGATAGGCCAGCGGCCCTTGAAACCAAACTTTAAATTAGTTATTTTGCTATGTAGGTATCATAAAATAAAAAATATTTACAATAAATTTAGCATTCCCTTTGGCCCCCTGCTCCTGGTAATCGAAAAAAGCCGTTTTTTCGTTTTTATTTTTTTTTCTTTGCCCTGAATCATCGAAAAATTTTGAAAAAATTCATGAATGATCAGAATAACAATCTTATTTAAAAAAAAAAATTATTTTTAAGTTTGACGAAAAATTCAAATTAAAAAAAATAATTAAGATTTAAAATGCATTTTTCAATTGTTTTTTTTTTATTGATATGAGTACGGCACTTACATATATGTTGTATTTAGTTATAATTAATATTTCCTGAAAAATTCAGGAAAATTGAAGTGGTGCGCCGTGTTCAAAAACTGAAAAAACTGCTTTTTTTTGTGCTCTGGTCCGTTTTGTTTACTTTTGGATAGTAATTAGTTAGCAGTCAAACAGAGGGCGATATAAACAGTCTTAAGCTAGGGTACCTTAATAAACAGAGTATGGACAGCCGAGAACAAGTTTCTATTGGCTGAGGTGTATATATGGTCGAGTTTCGCTTGCCGCTAGGCTGAGACCTCCAGATTTCAAATAATTAGTATGGAGCGCATAGGGAAATATTCATGTTTTATTTTTTCTTGCGTGTTCAGAGTGTTTGGGTGTGTTCTAAGACTTTAAAAGACATTAGTGATAATTGTGTAAGTTATTACCATACGTAAATTTCATAAGTTAAGTTAAATACAATTATTTTTTTTAATTTTAAGAAAATGTGCGATGTATTATTGGTCTACATCGAACTTAATAGCAATGATTGGGATTAATAATGTAATTTTGTGATAAAGTATGAAATTAAATTGATGAATCTATACTTTTCAGTTGCTCATTGGACATTAAAAAATACGTTTATCATGACGTCTTACATGCCTACACCCCATGATACACGGGGTGTATCATGGGTTGCATGCCTACCATGGAAATACGCGCTCCATAGATGTTTTTTAAACATTAATAGCTAATAACAATTGTTAATCCTTCATTTTACTAATTTTTTTAATTGCTATACTTATTATTGCCGCCTGCATGATCGTTGGGTGGATTGAGTAGCTCAGCGGTTATGTTGCCGGTCCTAAGCCCGGATAAAGGAGGAAGGTTCTCAGGTCAGGTTAGCTCCCTACCTGAGGTAAAAAGGTTAAATATGCTCACAGAACCGGAAACTTGCCTCGGACCAGGACTGATATACCTATGACGACCCACGCGAGAAAACGGATAGCGAGATGGAAAAAGAGAAATCTATTGCGCTTTGCTACTTGGAACGTAAAATCATTTAACAATAAAGACCAAGAAATAATAAAAGAACTAACGGAGAACAAAATCGATGTCTGCGCACTACAAGAAACCAAAAAGAAAGGGAGAGGCCAAAGAATGTATGCAGAATACATAGTAATCTATAGCGGAGTAGAGAAGCATGAAAGGGCAAAAGAAGGAGTTGCCTTGGCAATCCATAAGAAATACCAAAACTGCATACAGGAATGTAAATACATATCCTCACGAATACTAGTTGTTAGAATGAAATCAGAAGATCGAAGAATAAACATATTGTCAATCTATGCACCTGAAGATAATAAACCGCAACATCAAAGAGAATTTTTTTTTGACCAACTTCAATCCGCAATGGACTCATTACCAAACGATCAACCGATCATCATTCTTGGAGACTTTAACGCCCGTATCGGAACTGAAATAGTGCCAGGAGTTAAACAAAGATTTAACGAAAATGTGCTTAACGATAATGGAGAAATGATGATAAATCTGTGCGCCTATAACGAATTGCGGATCAACAACACCTTTTTTGACCTCAAAAATCAATATAAGTACACATTCGCAAACACCAGGGGCCATAAATCAACAATTGATTATATTGTCACTAATAGACACTTTCACCCGCTTCAAATACTGGAGGTTAGAACGCTAAATTCAGCAGAGATAGGGAGCGACCATAGTCTTCTACTTGGAAGAATAAGAATGAACTTTAAGCCACCAAAAAAATCAAGATCTACGATACAAGAACATAAAATCAATGTAGAGTCATTATGGGACTCAACAATAAAAGAACTCTATGATAGAAGACTACAAGAAAAAATCAAGGTAAACTCAATCACAGACAGGGATGACGTCAATCTAGCGTGGGAAAAAATAAAAAACAACATTAAAACTGCTGCACATGAGGCACTGGGAACTAGAACCGTAAAAAAGAACCACATAAACACAAATAAAACACCATGGTTTTGTCCAGAAGTCAAGGAGAAATGCAAGGAGAAGAAACAAGCTTACCTCACATATCGAACGCTAGGTACGCCACAATCATACAACAAGTATCGACGGATCAGGAATGAAACCAATGAATTAGTAAGACAGACCAAAAATCAATACTGGGAAATCTTCTCAAAACGCTTGGAAAAGGACTTTTATGGACTTCAAAAGCAGATTTGGCGGCTCATCAGATCACAGAGGAGAGAGGTTAACGAGTTGATTGAAATAAACCACATAAAAAAAGAGGATTGGGTCAACTATCTAACGGATCTATACAGAGCACAAAACGAAGAAGAGGAACTAAACACACCAGAAATAGCTATTAATGAAAACGCCCAAATTTGTAAATCCGACGTACAACTAGCTCTGCAGAAGTTAAAAAACAGGAAGAGCGCTGGACAAGACGGAATACCAAACGAACTACTTAAATACGGCGGACGAGAACTAACACAAGAATTAACAACTCTAATTCAGAAGATACTATATCGACACAGAATCCCAGATGAATGGCGAACCAGCACCACCATTCTTATGTTTAAAAAAGGAGATAAGAAAGTACCCTCGAACTACAGAGGTATAAATCTGCTGAGCACAACATTAAAGCTAACAACAAAAGTGTTAACGAACAAAATTAACAGTTTCACTTCGCTGGCAGATGAACAACAAGGATTTAGATCAGGAAGATCCTGCACGGATGCCGTCTTTGTCATAAGACAAATAACAGAAAAGTCAATTGAATACAACAAGCCAGCCTATATGTGCTTTATTGATTTGACCAAAGCGTTTGACCGAGTCCAACTAAAAGATGTTCTACACATACTTTATAATAGACAAATCCCATACAATATAATTAAGACTATAGAGAACATGTATGCAGCAAACCAAATACAGGCAAAATTAGATGAAGGACTTACCGAACCAATACCAGTTGGTAGCGGTATCCGCCAGGGGGAGTCATTAAGCCCACTTCTCTTCAACATCATAATGGACGAAATTATACAGAAGGTCCGATCATTGAGAGGATACAAAATGGGAGATAGAGAGGTAAAAATTGTATGCTATGCCGACGATGCTGCACTCGTTGCAGAGAGTGAAGACGACTTACAAAGACTCTTACACTCGTTCAACTGTACAGCTAAATCACTTAACATGACAATATCTTCCACAAAAACAAAATGTATGACAACTTCAAAAACACCCTTGAGGTGCAAACTAGAAGTCGATGGAGAGGTTATCCAACAGCAAATGAAATTCAAATATCTCGGGATAGAACTTTCGGGCTTTGGCGATGTGGAAGCAGAGGTAAGGGAACAAACAACTAAAGCAACAAGGATAGCAGGATGTCTAAATAATACAATATGGTGCAACAAAAACTTGGGAATTGAGGCCAAGTCTAGAATCTACAAAGCAACAATTAGACCTATCATGACATATACAGCGGAGACCAGGCCAGAAACGTCAAAAACTAAAAGACAACTAGAAACAACAGAAATGAAAGTATTGCGCAGAATTACGGGTAAAACACTTCTACACAGGGAGAGAAATGAAGAAATAAGAAAAACGTGCAAAGTAGACGATATTAATAACTGGGTAACAGACAGAAGAAAAGAATGGAATGAACATATTAATAGAATGGACGACGGGAGAATAGTAAAAATCGCCCGCGATAAGTCTCCACTGGGACGCAGGAGCGTTGGACGCCCTAGGAAAAGATGGAGCGACAACCTCAACGTAGAGCAATAGGCAAGTGGACGAAGAATAAACAGGCGAATCGCCTATAGTCAAGAAGGAAGAAGAAGAAGAAGAACTTATTATTGCATCTATTTCTGCACGCCAATTGAGTTTTTACCTACAAATTTCGTTTAAAAATTGAGTTATTAAAAGAAATCCTATATAATCCCATAGCGGCTATTAGAAATTTGGAGGGTTTGTGAAGCGTGGCCATACCCTGTTTATAGAGGTACCCTATCTTAAGCCTTACCCGCTAAAGTGGACGTTCTAAAATGGTTTAGTGGTAACCAGGAACACAAATAATTCCAAATAACCTAAGGTATGTGACGTAAACATTAATATAGCTTCGCAGTGCGTTTCATACAGTGTGCAAAAGTATGGAGATAGGCAAAAATCTCTGTAGGAGAAACGATATTATGGCTGCAGAAATGTATTTCAATAAATACCCGGAAAGACGTCAGTCAGGTAGAAGCATGTTTCGGCGATTAAGTGATAACTTAATAAATAACGGAAGCTTTGTTAAGTCGAAAAGAAATCGGCGCACCGAGGAAAATAAAGAAAATTTCGTTCTGCAAGCCGTAATTGACAATCCACGTACGTCTTTACGTGAGATAGAGAACACAATAGGTGTCGCTCGATCAACTGCCAGTACAATTTTAAAACGTTGTAAGTATCATCCCTATCGTGAACGCCCCTGTCAAGGACTTCAAAACGGTGATCGGATAAGAAGAATGGAATTTTGTCGATGGTTCATCAGAAAACATAATGAAATTCCAAACTTTACTATGAAAATCTTGTGGTCGGACGAAAGCCGATTTACTAATTGCGGATTATTTAATCGTAAAAATACAGTTTTTTGGTCTGATGAAAATCCTCAAATATTTCGTGGATTAAGACAACAGATTAAATGGGGATTCAATGTTTGGATAGGTGTTGTTGGTACCCACATCGTTGGCCCATTTTTCTACGATGAAAACCTTAATTCTGTGCGATATTTAAACCTTTTACAAACTAATGTAGCAGAACGAATTACCGAACTTCCGCTTGATACTTTACAAAATCTAATTTTCCAGCACATAATGCGAATATTGTTACAGACTTTTTAAATAATGAATACCATGATAACTGGATAGGAAACCGGGGGCCAACAAGGTGGCCTGCTAGATCGCCGGACCTCACCCCCCTTGATTTTTTTGTTTGGGGTTACTTAAAAGATCAGGTGTACTCAAAATCCTACGAAACTGTAGAAGAACTACGTCAGGCAGTTGAAGAAGCGGTAAATGGAATGACACCGAACATGATAAGACAATCCTGTGAGGCAGTTTTAAAACGATGTACAATGTGCCTACAAGAGAACGGTGGCATCTTTGAACACATGCTTCGTTAATAATACTTAAGCACCTAACTTTTTTCGCTGTTCTTGTATTTAATTTAATAAATGTGTCATACCACTCCTTCGTTTATTTTGGTGTTAACAAGTAACATTAGAATTAATTTTTAAAGAGATACCAAGGCCTACTGTGCTAAAACGTTAATTTTGCAAATTTTCCCTAGGTTAAACATACCGATGTCTTACATGGTTGAAAAGAATTTTTTATGGACATTTCATATCATTTCTCCTACAGAGAATAAAGCACTCTAACATTTCATATTTATGCTTATTTGTAAAACGATCCATTTAAAACTCGGAAATCACTAATTTGTTAGCACTACAGCAAAATATGTATTATTTGACAGTTGTTAGAAATAGTCGTTGCAATTGTTTAATCACGACACCAAGGCCTACTGTGGTGAAACCTTCATTTTGCAAATTTTCATATTTTCCCTAGGTTAAACATACCGATGTCTTACATGGTTGAAAAGCATTTTTTATGGAGATTTCAAAAATGCAAAAATCCAATATGGCGTCCATAAGAAAAACAAAAGTTGGCTATGGCCGCGCGAAACATAGTAGGCCTAGAATATTTTTAATGTCATTTTTGAAATCCTTATTGGTTACTTCCCCGATCTTGAAAATTTGGCGCAAAAATCTTTTCAAACAAAGGTAATATGGAGGTTTTAAGAAAATGCACATTTTTCGTTTTCATGGTGGTACCACGTTACAGTATGAATTATTGAAAATGTAAAAGTGGATTATTGTTACGCATGTAATTGCGCAACTTTTTCCCCATTTAACCGATTTTGTATTTCTAACGGTTTCCGAGATCCCCATGTACTTCATTTTAAACTGGACACCCTGTATAAAACTATGTATTTTTGAAAAGCTAAAAAAATACTCTTTCGCATAAAGTCATGGCCAACTAGGGTTTCCATTTAAAAAAATGTAAGTTTGCTCCATATCTCAAAAGTCAAGATGGCTAAATAAAATGTATTTTTGTTTTTAAATTAAGCATAAAAATCTGTATAAATAACGTACATAACGTTTTGTTCTAATTTAATAAATAGAGAAGTTAAAGCAAAATTTCGAAAATGATGAAATTTAAATTTTCGTCTGTAGTGCCAAAATGGAATCCGACAGAAAATATCTGATTGCATAGGCGTTATTTTCTCAAAAAAATAGCCAGGTAGACCGAAATCAGATTTTCGCTATCTATTGCGGTAACCGAGATACCCCGTAAAACATTCGAATTTGGTTCACCCTGTATAGTTAAAACGTAAAACATCAAGTTACCAGTCAACCAGGAACACAAATAATTCCAAATAACCTAAGGTATGTGACGTAAACATTAATATAGCTTCGCAGTGCGTTTCATACAGTGTGCAAAAGTATGGAGATAGGCAAAAATCTAGAATACGGTCAAAGATAATACAAAAAAAAATTGATATCTGACCATTATGACAGGTTTCGGATTCAATGGTAACATTACCGTTGCAATACGACTTCCGGTTTAACCGGAAACGAACCCAAACTTTGAAATTTTAAATAGCACACCCTGTATATTTTTATATTTTTGGATTCCTCTTTTAATTTGCTTTAAAAAAAGTAAACGTTATATGGGCCTAAAGCTAACCGTTTTTGTGAAATTTACATTTTTATGAAAATTTTGACTGATACAGCACTTTCAAAAATTTTCAACATTCAAAAACTTTGAAAGTGCAGTAAAAGTTAAATTAAGAATAGATTAACTAACACTTTGCACTATCTAAATTTTTAAAATATTATACAGGGCGTTTGTTACTCTAGGTTAAACTTGAAAAATTTAAACATCGATCATTTTTCAAGTAGGCCGTGAAGCTAGACAGCCGTAGTTTGAAAACAATTAAAAGAAAAAACATAAAAGTTATCATTTTACCTAAACATTACTCTATGAACTTTGGCTAAGTATTAGAGATTATAATGAATTATTAGGAAGTATGTTATTTATTTAATATTTTACATCCGATTGGCAGCTATAGCACGTGCCGTGGTTACTAACACTTTACGACACTTTAATGCCATAATATCAAAAGTTCATAGTGTTAATTAATGCTTACGTAAAATGATAACTTTCTTGTTTTTTCTTTCAATTGCTTTAAAATTACCGCTGTCTAGCTTCACGGCCTACTTGAAAAATGAGTTATCGATGTTTAAAGTTTTACAAGTTTGACCTAGAGTAACAAACGCCCTATATAATATAATAAAAATTTAGATCCTAGAGTAACAAACGCCCTGTATAATATTTTAAAAATTTAGATAGTGCAAAGTGTTAGTTGATCTATTCTCAATTTAACTTTTAAACGAATTGTTACTGCAAAAAAAAACAGTTTTTTCAATTTTTGAACACGGCGCACCACTTCAATTTTCCTGAATTTTTCAGGAAATATTAATTATGACTAAATACAACATATATGTAAGCGCCGTACTCATACCAATAAAAAAAAAACAATTGAAAAACGCATTTTAAATCTTAATTTTTTTTTTTTAAATTCGAATTTTTCGTCAAACTTGAAAATAATTTTTTTTCAGATAAGTTGTTATTATGCTCATTCATGAATTTTTTCAAAAATTTTCGATGATTCAGGGCGAAGAAAAAAAAATAAAAACGAAAAAACAGCTTTTTTCGATTACCAGGAGCAGGGGGGCAAAGGGGCTGCTAAATTTATTGTAAATATTTTTTATTTTATGATACGTACATAGCAAAATAACTAATTTAAAATTTGGTTTCAAGGGCCGCTGGCCTATCTTATCCTGCTAGGCCCTTTTAGCTCAACAAATGTTAAAAACAAGGGCTCTATGTCACTCACCAAAAACTCTTAAATAAGGGCCTTATTTTAGCTCACCAGAAGCTGTTAAAAAAACCATTTTTGAATAAAAATAGCCGCCACGTACCTGTAGGAACGATTGTGCAAGATCTGCTTGCTCCTGTACATATCTTTTGGCTTCGCACATGAGCTGCTCTAATCCAAACAGACGATCTCCAAGCCCTTTAACCTCCTTCATATGTGCCTTGTCGGCGACGCTTAAAGCATTTTCCACGGCTGCATGCAATGATTTAAAAGTATTATCGTCGAACTAAAAAATAAACATGTAAAAACCAAGGCTCGAAGCACGAAAAATTCCATATTACTTGCTCTAATCCCCGTGAACAATGATCGAAAAGCTGGTCCATCGAACTTTTATTATCGGTGGCCGAAATCCATTCTAGTAGCGTCTTACATCTAGGACTATCTGTCGCTTGCACAACCGCTTGCAGTTCTTCGACGCCCTCTTCGACTTGCTCCACTTGTTCAACGTGTTTTTCGGATTCTAGCAACGCTGGAAGTACGGGAATTTTCGCCAACGTCTGGAGATCATCACTGAAACTAAAACAAAAACAACCATGCAGAAAATTTGGACTTCCATAATTAATATTTGGGAAAATTTCATGTACTTTTGTAACGAAAAATTGAGAAACACTCACTGTTGTAAAAACGCTAGATAAGAATCATGTTCGCCGAGATAGTCGGTGAAGCTCTTTTCGAAGATTTCCGAGCGCTTTTTGAACTCGGCTGTAATATCTTCCAAGTTAGCTACGACGGCTGCCCATCCCTGCTGTTGAAGGTGCTGCTCGTGAACGAGACGTTCGCAGATTTTCGTTTGCTCTTTGGCCGACTCGTGGAACTGCTGGGCTAGCTGCGCTCTTTGGACTACGGTATTGTACGTCGCGGGCATGTCTTGCGATTCTTTTACTTTCTCTTTGAAGTCTAAAACAACAAAATTGTTAGCATGAAGAACAGTAAAATTTAAAGGAGATCAACCCTTTAAACAAAACTTAGTAGAAGGTTAATTCCCTTACCAATATGTGAACCGTAATCTACACTAGCTGATGGAGGAGTGGTGGATTCGATAATAGATTTACTGAAGAGAAAGATGGGATTTGTATCAGTGCCCGCCGAATAAGAACAGACCCTTGCATTTGGATCCAAACTCTCTCCGCCACTGACCAATAAGACTTGCTTATCGGCCGGTATTTTGCATGCCGTCTCTATAAACTGTTTTAAATGACTAACGCTGAAAAAAAAAGTGTAATTATTTTTTAAATTTACAGCAAAAAATTGTAAAAATAGATAAGAATATAAAAAAGATATACGCAAAATAATAAATTCAGGTTTGTATTGCACCACCTGGTGTCTGTAATGATAATTAAGCATGCTGTCAATTGTTTTTTTATAGGTCGACTTTATGTGTGCAGCAATAATTAAAAATATGATGTCATTTGTTTTATCTAAATCTAAATCCAATTAATTAACTCGTTTAAAATAAATTTTGTATGCGCAAAATTCCACAATCATTTTTTTATTGCAAGTAAATAAAAAATATGGCTATTATTATTTTGTTTGCCAGGTATATCTCTAACAGCATAAATAGTATGCAATTATTAGTCAAGGTTATTTATGAATTCAAAGAATGTAGTTCAATAGCACCATCAATTATATCAACCTCCATTTATAAGAAAAAAACTGCTTAAAAACTTGAATGTTACTATTTGTAAATAAGAACAAACAACCATGAATTAAGCATGACAAAGCCGATTTTATCAAAACACAATGAAAGTAATCTTGTTATTTGTAAAATGGTTATAATATTTTGTTGGTTGACTAGGATACCCACTTGTTTATTTTACTAATATTAACACATCAACGACACAATGGTACATGCCCCTTTTTTTTAAACACAGACTGCACAAATCGTTGCTAACAAACAGATTACGCAAATAAACAACAAATTAGCAAATATCCTTTAAAATTAAAACGTATGCTTAAAAAATGAGAGAAAGTTGTTCAAATTAAACCAAGCTATTAATTAACACAGCTGAGTTAATTATGAATAATTATAATTAAACAGTTAAAAATTTACCAACACAAACAAACATTACAATTTTGTTTTGTTTACACAGCAAATTATTTTTAAATAATATGCTAAACCATTTTGATATTTAAATTTATAATAACAGTAAGAGATTCAAACTTTTAAAATTATACAGGGTGTCCCAGCCAAGACGAATTATTCGATAGCTCTGTTATCAGTGATAATATTAAAAAAAGTTAAATATAAAAGTTGTTTGTTATCATTTACTACATAACCTAAAATTATTTTCAACTATACAGTGTTTTGTTTTTGCGCTCTGATACCAAACTTTGTTTTTTTACATGGAACACCCTGTATATTTTGCAATTTTTGGATGTAAAATTAAATTCTCTTTTAAAAATATTGTAGGTTGTTTATGTCTAAAATGAACCGTTTTTGAGTTATTAACGTTTTTTTGAAAATTTTGACAGATGTAGACTTTTATAAAAATATTTATATTTATTAACATAAGAACACCAGAGCAATTTACTCTGGTAATTTATTAGACAATAGTGTCGTAGTGATTGTTAACTAGTTACATTTTTAAAATAATATACAGGGCGTTCGTTATACTCGGTCCATTTCAATAAACTTTAAACGCATGTAAGTAATTTTTTTTAAATGGAACACCCTATATATTTTTAAATTTTCTCGTAGAAAATTTAATTATCTTTCAAAGTTGTTAAGCATGTTTTATGTCTAAATATAAAATTTTTGAAGTTATTTCGTTTCTTATGATTATTTGCGAGTATTTTACCTAAAATATCGGTATTAGTAGGGTGTCCATATTTCCACAAGGCCTAACCGGGACACAGGACAAAAAAAAAACTACATTGGAGATTACTGTATACAGGGTGTGTATAAATTAGCGGAAGCGCTACACGTGACGATGTTATTCATAAAACTCGAAAATCTTAATACAAAAATGTTGTACCATGCTTCCTATGGCCTCAGGAACCATTTAAAGAAAAAAAAATTGGCAACATTGCATACAGTGATTTGCGTTTGGACATTTTTTTATCAGCAATTTTTACTTAGGTATTTACAATTTTTGTTCGAACTGAAAGCTTTCAGTTCGCAAACATAGCTCCAAACTTTTGGGTATCGTAAAACACAAACTAGAAATAATTACGAGAAAAAGAGAGATGACAGCTAATGACAATGTTGCCATATGTATTATTTTCATTCAAATCAGTGATTTACATACCCTGTATTTCAGTATGAATTATGATTATGAAATAAAAAAATCACAAAATGACAGTTACAAAATAATACGCATGCTCTAATCAGTTTCTGTTTCACAGCCTCGATCTTTATCGCGCCTCACGCAACGTGCAAAATGAAAAATTGCATACTTATAAGGTGCTGATAATAAATGGTTAACATTACCGGGACAATTCGCTGTCCCGAAAAAATATATCGGGACACCGGGACAGGAGAGATAAAACCGGGACAAATCCGGGAAAACCGGGACGTATGGACACCCTAGTATTAGCCTTTGAAAATTCAAAACAATTTGTATGAACTGTCAACCAAAACAGTTAATCGGCAAAATTTCCACTATTATGCCACCAAAAATCCGTATTTTTTAAGAACTGTAGATACACAGCATAAATGGCAGCAAATAACACCAGAATGCTGTGTATCTAGTTCTTAAAAAATATAGATTTTTAGTGGCATAATAGTGGAAATTATGCCGATTAACTGTTCTGGTTGACAGTTCAAACAAATTGTTTTGAATTTTCAGAGGCTAATACCGATATTTTAGGTAAAATACTCTCAAAAAATCATAAGAAACGAAAAAACTTCAAAAGTATTATATTTAGACATAAAACATGCTTAACAACTTTGAAAGATAATTAAATTTTCTACAAGAAAATGTAAAAATATATAGGGTGTTCCATTTAAAAAAAATGACTTACATGCGTTTAAAGTTTAGTGAAATGGACCGAGTAATACGAACGCCCTGTATATTATTTTAAAAATGTAACTAGTCAACAATCACTACGACATTATTGTCTAATAAATTACCAGAGTAAATTGCTCTGGTGTTCTTATGTTAATAAATATAAATATTTTTATAAAGGTCTGCATCTGTCAAAATTTTCAAAAAAACGTTAATAACTCAAAAACGGTTCATTTTAGACATAAACAACCTATGATATTTTTAAAAGAGAATTTAATTTTACATCCAGAAGTTGCAAAATATACAGGGTGTTCCATATAAAAAAACAATGTTTAGTATCAGAGCGCAAAAACAAAACACTGTGTATAGTTAAAAATAATTTTAGGTTATGTAGTAAATGATAACAAACAACTTTTATATTTAACTTTTTTTAATATTATCACTAATAACAGAGCTATCGAATAATTCATCTTGGCTGGGACACCCTGTATATACAGGATGTTCCGGTACAATTCTCAATCTCTGTAACTTCTATATTATAAGATATAAGGCTTAGGTGATTACTACTAAATATTCATATGGTTGCGTACTTTTTAAATTTGTTTGTTATTTTAACAATACTACTGCACTAAGAAATTTGAAATGTAAATTTTAGTTCATGCTCAACTGTAAAAAAGCAAAATGAAAGCTACAGATAAGACCTGTGCGTTTTGACAACAATAACAAATTAATTCTACTATCAACGCTGCTGCATGGTTTTTAAGTATGTATTACAAAACCGTATTATCAAAAAATTTAACAGCAAATCATTACGTTTTACAGCCAGTACAACATAATGTTTTGCAACCGAACATAAGCCGGTAAAATAACTACAATAATGTTCATTATAAATAACTTTAATGTGCTTCTAAGTCGTTTACTATCAATAGTTTAATATTTTAAATGCATGTTTGTTTACATATGTACGTGCGACTTAATTATCATCAATATTTTTTCAATTTTGTTTATACCTTACTGCAGTAAAAAAAAAAAACACCAACAGATAAACAAACAAAATATGATAAATATTAACGGTTCAAAGAACTGAACGAAATTTTAAAATCTGAATTTCTAAACAACTAATTTCAATAATACTTTCGGCTAACAACCTTGCTTATATTAGCCAATATTTTTACACGTTTTAAGCTAAATAACAAACCAATTTAGAACAAAGTGTGTATGATTCTATTGCTTTAATAATATTTAATACTGAGTTGCATCAATTTTATAGATGGCAGTCAAGCAAAAAGCAAGGTTTAATCTTTCTAAAATGTTTTCAAATCGATTAGTCACTATAAAGCTAAATAATGGGGCACTGCAGAATAACTAGCGGCCCCACACTAGCTCACAATGATAATTGTAGTAAGTCAACAACCAGATATGATACGACACAGTACAAAACTATGTTCGTCAGTGGTTTAAACATTCAAATTTTACTTGCCTTTCTATGGCAAGGCTCATATCGAACGTCATCATTGTACCAGTGTCGACATGGAATACGTACAACATTTTAAGGCAGTTTGAGGATGTTTCACAAAATGAAGGCGTTTGTTGTGGTACCTGCAAAAACATGATTGTCTCACACAAAGATCTTAATGATATCATATCTTGTTATGATGCAAACTAATTTTTGATTGTCAGCAAGAATTTAAGGTGAATTTAAAACATACCCAACAGATATGTGTGCCTATCTTTCTAAATTAAGGGTATACTGCAAGCTAGCACATTTTTCAAGACAACTACAACACTTGTGTACACTCCTAAACTCATGTCCAAAAATAATATTGCTTATTTTACTTTAAAAGAGCAGATTACACTGGGTCATTCTTTATCGAAATCGCGTGTTTACGTTAAGTTTGTGAACAAAGGAAATAGTTGTAGGAGTCTTGGTTTTATCGTACAAGAGCATGTTAACGAAAAAAATAACATGTACTTATTTACAAAAATGACCATGTTAAAAAACTAATAAATCACGTACAATTTATGGCGTTTCTTCTGCGATTTTTCTGTCCATAGCCTTTATAATGGCTATCTGACATTTTCACAGCTGATATTGATAAACACTGTTAATTTTCACTAACATTCTGACTAATAGTTACACAACTTTTGTTAACAAACAATACTAATATTAGCCATTTTGGTCAAAACGCAATTTGACCATCAGCTGACTAGGAAATGTTTGCAAACCCCACTTATGACAAGCGATTCATTAAAATCAAGGACGTATTTTTCTAGACAACTTGTCCTCGTTTTGAACCAAAACCACACGTGCAGTGACGTTCGACTATCTACATGGAAGGAAAACTACACACGTACTACCCGCTACTTTCCACTAGATGGCACACAGTACGCTATAAATACGAGGGCCAGGCCATTTTTTTTTTTAAAGACTATTATTTAAAAACCAAAAAGAAGGGCGTAAATTCAAATAAACTACAACAAAAACGCCAGAGATAAATAGCTTAACATGTAAACTATCAACAAAATTTAAGTTTTAGCGAATTTTTAAGTATTTTAAGTAGTATAAAGCAAATGAAAGCATCAAAGAGCCAAAAAATAAATATTGATGTTGAAAAATATTACTCCACACCACAAATATCCTTTAAGCTTCCTTTTATTTACCCTTAAGCCCGAAACATCTTAAGATAATTTTAAAACGAAACGTAAAATGCTGTATTCAGCTGTGAATTATCATTCTATTATTTTTAATGTAAGTAAAAATCATACAAACGTTATCAATTAGGTGTTCTTGAAAAGAGTATAGGTATATACATAATTTGTTGTTTTAAAGGTAAATAACACTCCCTTGAAGAAAATCAGGTGACTAACACAAACTTATTTACGGTTTAAATCTACGATGTATAAGCATAACATTTTATTATCTTCAACAAAATTATTTATAAATGCTAACTCCTTTTTATCGCGCCCCATTTTACAAAACCCAATAAATAAAACCCGTAATTAAGGGCATTAACCACCGACAAACAAAATATGATTTAAGCCTCAAAAAAGGTTTCATTATGTAATTTAGGACGTAATGTTTCAAGAAAGTAACAAGACTGTAATGAAAATTAAGACAAAATGGTTAAAAATTGCTTGTTTTTTAATTTGCACGTATTAATGAACTTTAAAAACCTTAAATTTTGCTATTGGTTTGCCAATGTACAACGTAGATTGATTAACATTTATAAAAAATATATTCACAGAGCTAAACTACTTTACAGCGTTTAATATTGCCAAATTATTCTCTATTCAACTGTCCTGTACAGTTCTGTTTGATACGTAGTCCGAGCTTGATTAATCTCAAAATTAATATGTTATGTTTCAAAGGACATTACAGACAGGTGGTTTAAATTATCAATAGCCCAACAAAATATTTTATCAATCTCTAAACATTCATTGCAGCAATTAAAGTTCCTACCTTCCCAAACCATTAACTATTTATTTACTTTAAAATTAACAAATCTAGACATTTATTTGTGGGTATTTCCACCGTGTTTTTCTCATTACTTTAAAATATACATATACCTACATATAATTAATATTTTTATTCTTTAAAATAGCAATCCAGAATAGTCCACTTCAATTGAATACTTAACATAATGTGTTATGAGTTAAGTTCTCGCAAATTTTATACTTTTAAGTGATATAAATAAGTCCACTTTTAGCATCAAAAAAGTATCAGTTAGGCCAAAGCTTATAACAATTACTACTTCATAAAATAAGCGCTTGAAAACATTACAATATTTGTGTAAATATAGATGTAATATAAAATAGTTACATAACACACGATTGTGCAAAACGAAATTTAGTAAGTATTGCGAAAAATAAAAAAAAAGGGCAATGAGAATTGAGTTCGAGTATGGTCATGGATTATTTTCCTGAAATTAAGCTTTTGATATCGATTGCGTTTTTGATATGGCGGCACTTACTCGATCATAATAACGTACTTGGTATTTCTACAACTTCCAACAGCTTTTGTGACCCAATTAAAAATAAATTTTAGATGTAAACTAAGTTGTAAGCCGAATTTAATCACCTAATTTACATATCGAGTGGTTTTGCTCTTTCGTTTGTCGCCTGCGTTTAAGTGTTTGAAATACATGGCACACAGTATGTGGTAGGGCTCTGATAAAAGATTCTAAGCAGATAAATCTTTGCTGAATCCCTCGATGCCATTGTTTGCTCGAGACGTTAGTTAGATAAGGCGTGACCGGTAATAGCAGAAGACAAGAATCCGAACGTCTTCTGACAAGAAAAGTGTAAAATTGAAGTCCATTTGCAAATGAGTTGCAATATTTATCATTTTGAATGCTATAATTAAAGTAATGATGAGCACCCACAATATTATACAATGTGTTTAAAAAGTAACGTAACGGATCAATATCTCGTCTTGACAACTTTACAAAAAAAATTGTAAACAAAAGTTGTTTGTGGTCATTTACTACATATCCTTAAATTATTTTCAACTATACACAGTGTTTTATTTTTGCTCACCGATACCTACGTCACTTTGTTTTTTAAAAATAGAACATCCAGTATATTTTATAATTTTTAGATATAAAATTTAGGTAATTCTCTTTTAAAAATATATAGATTTTATGTATATAAAATCAGTCGTTTTTGATGTATTTAAGTTTTTATAAAAACATTGACAGAAACAGAAGTATAAAAAAATAATGATATTTCACAGCTAGGCTATGTTAAAACGAATTCTTACAGAACATACGCGAATTTCTTTGAAACATTGTAGGACAATAGTGTCATGATGGTTTTTGAATCATTAAAATTTTAAAATCATACACAGGGTGTTTCTTATGCCCGGTCCATTTAGTCAAACTTCAAACACGAATAAGTCAGTTTTTTTAAAAGGAACACCCTGTATATTTTTACATTATCTTATTGATAATGTAATAATCTTCAAAGACTATTAAAGGTCAATTATGTCTAAAACCAGTATTTCTCGAGCGATTGCGGTGTTTTTGATAATTTACGGATGCAAACACAATCCGTATTGGCATTAAACTAGTAGGCTTTGGAAATATCTCGAAATTTTGTTTTTGAAGATAATTACATTATCAATAAGAAAATGTATAAATTTATAAGGTGTTCCATTTAAAAAAAAACTGACTTATTCGTGTTTGAAGTTTGACTTAATGGACCGGCCATAAGGAACACCCTGTGTATTATTTTAAATATTAAACTAATCAGCAATCACTATGACCTATTGTCCTACAAAGTATCAAAGGAATTCGTTCTGACATAGCCAAGTTGTGAAATATCATTATTTTTTTGGACTCCTGTTTCTGCCAATATTTTTATAAAAACATATATAACTCAGAAACGACTGATTTTAGATACGTAAAACCTATATTTGTTTGAAAGAGAATTCAATTTTACACCTAAAAATTATGAAATGTACAGGGTGTTCTATTTAAAAAAACAAAGTGACGTAGCGGTGCGCAAAAACAAACCACTGTGTACATTTGAAAATAATTTGAGGTTATGTAGTAAATGACCACAAACAACTTTTACAAAAAAAAAAAAAAACTCTTTTTGTCAAGTTGTCACAAAACGAGATATTGATCCGTTACGTTACTTTTTGTACACACTGTAATAAAAAACCGTTACGTTCATATCATTACATGGCAATAATTTAATGTTAAAGTTCAAAATTGATTAACTTTACCCCATTTTACGGTATAAAGTCACATTTATTAAAATTATTAAAGTTTGTGTTTTTGAAACAGTTGTAGAATTTTTTCAAGCAACCAAAAATAATTTGTAGGATTAATTTAAAGGGTTATATTTTGAAACTAAATAATTCCACAGCCACGTAGATATATATCTTTCAACTCTAGAAAACTTTCAAAGGATTATGTTCTGCAAATATATCCTCTGAGAACTTTTCTAGCAAATGAAAATATATCAATTTTTATGGGCATTTTGAGTTAATATAATGTCATACAAATTTTTTTTTATGCCTTGTATATTTTTACAAATGTAATGTAAAACAAGGGTAAAAAATCAAAGAAAATAAGTCAGGATTGATATAAAACGTGAAAAGAAATTATCGCGTTACATAAATTACTTTGTTTTTATAATAGTTTGAGAGTCGATTTATCTTTTTTTTTAAATTTTTGAATAAAAAAAGTTTCAGGGGTATACTACACTTGGCAAATTTATAAAAACTGATAGGATGTAAAAATATTTTTAATCATTTTCTAAATAAATTGGTAGTAGTTTTAAATTGTTTAAAGTGTTGTTAAACGTATTTACAAAATATAGGTACAGCTAATAATAATTGTTTTGAATTTTGACAAGAAAAGTTCCAAGGACATACAGGGTGTCACACAAAAAACGCCGCAAGCTGTAACTCCGTTGTTTGTGGTCCTATTTTGATGAACAAAAAATGAAATGAAATGGCTCCTCAAATGCTATGAACTGAATTGGATTTCAATTTTTTTCAAGTTCAACTTAAATGTCAAACGATAGTCAATTTTTTTTCCAAATGGCACCATCTATTTTTTTTTACTATATCTGGTAGACATTTTTTTTCTGAATTCA
This sequence comes from Elmis aenea, assembly GCA_947652605.1. Classification (NCBI taxonomy): domain Eukaryota; kingdom Metazoa; phylum Arthropoda; class Insecta; order Coleoptera; family Elmidae; genus Elmis; species Elmis aenea. Next base: position 20,650,073 of record OX393580.1, on the reverse strand, counting down.
ATGATGTAATCATAAGTTAATTTTAGTGCAAAACTAATAGGAAATAAAAAATGAAAGTTTAACTAAAATAGGTTAGGTTTCACAAAATTTTCAAGCGTGCCATGGAAAACAAAAAAAATCTTAATCAACAAATATCATTTAAATACCACACTGACGTTTAAATTACATTTGTTGATAGAGATTTTTTTTTGTTTGCCATGGCACGCTTGAAAATTTTGTGAAACCTAACCTATTTTAGTGGAACTTTAATTTTTTATTTCTTATTAGTTTTGTACTAAAATTAACTTATGATTACATCATTGAATTTATAAAAAAAATGTCTACCAGAATTAGTAAAAAAAATAGATGGTGCCGTTTGGAAAAAAAAATTGACTATCGTTTGACATTTAAGTTGACTTTGAAAAAAATTGAAATCCAATTCGGTTTATAGTATTTGAGGAGCCATTTCATTTAGTTTTTTTTTCACCAAAATCGGACCACAAACAACGGAGTTACAGCTTGCGGCGTTTTTTGTGTGACACCCTGTATACTACACTGATACACTGATAAGCAGCAAAAAAAAAAGTAATTGTTTTTTGGATTATCTGGTATTCGTAATGGGTTATCCAATGTTGTTCAACGTATTAAAAAAAAAACTAATAAGTGTTTTTTTGAGTTTTTGACAAAAGTGTACAAAAAAGGTATAAAAAAACTTTCAGAAACTTTGATTAGACGTACAAAATATTTTTAATCTACTAAAAAAAGTTTTTGATTGGTTAAATGTTGTTTAACATATTTTCGAACAATAAAGCCAATATTAATAATTTTTTTATATTATTGACAAACAAAATTCCACGCGTATCACTTGGCAAATTTATAAAAACTTTGGTAAGACGTATAAAAATATTTTTAATCGTTTTCTTAATAAACTGGTAGTCATTTTGGATTGTCTAAGTGTTGTTTAGCATATTTACATTAAATAAAGCCATTTTTTTTTTTAATTTTTTACAAGCTAAAAAAGGCACAGGGTAGTCCCAATTCGATGGGATTACATGGGTATTTCGCTTAATATTCAAGGCAGAGAAACGGTTAAATTACCAAAAAATGTGCAGTTTTTTTTGTGACAAACGCAGAACATTTTTCAAATATTTCCGGTTTTTGAGTTATTAAAAACAAGTGTTTTTTTGTAAAATTTATAATGTGTTAGTACTTTTGTAAATATCGCAAAGTGTACATATGCAGGTTATTTTTAGATATCATTATGTAAAATTCGTTAATACAAAAAAAAAATTATTATCGAATTTAACATAAAAATATTAAAAAATAATCTCCATACATTTTTTTTTTGGATAATTACAACAATAACGAAGGTATGATATTATAAATTTGGCAAAAAATCACTTTTTTTTTAAATCTAAACACGGAAACGATAGAATATTTTTGAAAACGAGTTTGTCTTAAAAAATTGCACATTTTTGGTAATTTAACCATTTCTCTATCTTGAGTATTAAGCGAGATACCTATGTAATACCATCAAATTTGGACCTCCCTGTACAATTTAAAACTGTTCATGAGCTGTAAAAAATATTTCTAATCGTCTAAGTAAACCGGTAATTTGTTATTGATTGGCTTAGTGTTGAAGAACATATTTACTTACAAATAAATAATAATAAAGCCAATAATAATTGAATTTTTGACTAAAACATCCAGGAAAATACACTTGACAAATTTTTCAAAACTTTGATTCTAATTGCTAACTAGTTTCATAGTTTTACGCTGCTCTTTAATCTAGAAAAACAAAGAAGTCGTGCGAAATTGTTAAAAAAGTGAAAGTCAACAGAAACACGACAAATGAAGTTTGTTATTTTTTAATTAAACAAGTTTACTAACAAAAACCTAAGAAAGCTACGTGAAAATGATTAAAGCACGTTAACTTCTCAACAGTTGGTAGGACATAATTTAAAGCTTTGCCACCAAATGAGACAGAAGTAATTTCACTTAATTACACGACGCTAGACCTCATCCAGTTTATAAAGCACACGTTAATGAGGTCAAAGTTCCACTGGAAACACACTCGATTTAATACAAAGGAAATTATGCCTATAGCTAATTAACAATGTTGTTCATTGCCACTCAATTACAGCGATTACACTAGATGACTAGATCAAATACCGCAACGCGCGACGTCTAGGTCAAGTTCAAACAAGTTCAAGACAGTACCGCCGCTGAATTTGTAATTTATTTACTTAGAGAGAAAATAAAAATCTTTTACACTGTAGATACCATTCGGTGGGTAAACACATCTATTATATTCAAAGCGGTGGAATAATGGCTACACCGTCGAATATGGCTGGAGTTGGGGGGTATTTGTGAGACGTCTGGCTATGTGAACCCTACAGGGTAAGCGTTTTGTAGAAAAACGCAATTACTCAACTTTTTTATAAAAACTAATAACTAGAAATTTATGTCATAATACTAAAGGAATTTTCTAGATTAGAATTTGTCAATCCAATGCAACTTACAATTAGATGAACAGAAAAATGTATCTGCTACTCAAAAAACTTGCTTGCTTTTAATTGCACATTTTAAATGTATCTTTTAATTAACCAGATAATTTTGGACTTTTTAATAACCATCTAGCAAATAAAATTGTTTTCTTACCCAAGTTTTTTAAGAACAAAATTTTATTCCTTTCGGTCTTGCGTCTTGATTTTGCGATTGCTTTATTTATTTCGCTTTAAAAAAAAAACGTGTCCGCTCTTTTTTGACTGTTTGTGACTCCATAAAGCATTAAAAATAATTTCTTGCCACTTCTTTAAGCAATAACAAAATTTTAGGTGTAATTTCCAATACCAATTTTTAATGTTCCCTGAAGATGGAGCAATTGATATGGAAATAAAAAATGCTATTACATTCCATGATATTTTTTCAATGTTTAAGAAGTTTAGTTCACAATCTATTAGTTCTGTACTCTCCATGTTGTATACTGGCCTGCAACAAAAATGGAACAAATAAATACATAATATATTGCACATTAATTATTTCGATAACCAATTCTGCATCGAAACTATGTTTTACTGCAACAATACATTATCAAAGTTTACAGTTGTATCAAATTACACGTTATTCCGAAAGCAATAGGTTCAATAATTAATAAATAATCGTTTGTTACCAATTAATAATAGGTTTACTGCTACACATTCCCTAAATAATTATTTTTAACTAGTAGATACATTTCTCTAAATTAAATATGGTAGGAGTATAAAAAAACAATTTAGTGAAAAACTTGGCCAATGTAGAACACCAAATTTGTTCTTAAAATTGTTTATTACTATTTTTGTTATTATTATATTATACGTAATTTAATTTCCTAATTAATAAAGTTGTTAAATAATTACTCACTTTTTGTGTTCAAAATCTCCTGTAGGAATACTAAACCAGCCCAAAGACGTCGGTTTCTTCATCTTCTGCAATCAGGGATCAAATAACATTTTAAATCGTTACGTTATTGTTTAAAGTTATTTATTATTTGTTTTCGTTACATAAGGTTATAAATAACATTAAAAAAATGAAACAGATTGGTGGAGATGCCGGGTATTCTAAAAATAAAATTTTTACATGCGATTAACTTCATAAATATACACTTCAGACGCTATAAGACTTAATAATTATTTCTTAAAATGATCTAAAGGTTCAAAAAAATTTATAATATGCAGGGTATTACATTTGAAAATTAAATGTTGATGCAAGTTTTGAACACTCCGTATAAGTCAAGAAAATTTTAAGGAAACTTTTAGATAGCTTTGAAAATGCCTTTTTACACGATGCTCAGTTTAAAATTTTATCTGTACCAGAATCGAAAATAATCAACCATTTTGAATATATCTTAACACACAAAGCTAATTTGGTGGAGGTGTCAGTCAGTTTTCTACAAAAAAATTATAATTGGGAATAACTTCATAACTATACGCTTTAGCCACACTAAGACCTTCATATTTATGTCTTAAAATGATCAAAAGATTCTAAAAAATTACATTAATTTACAGGGCATTTCATTAAAAAATCAAAAGTTGATGTAAGTTGTGTCAAGAAAAGTTTAAACCAACTTTAAGATAACTTTGATATTGTCTTTTTAATCAACACTAATTTGAAAATTTTATTTTCTATAGAATCAAAGATGTTCAACCTTTTTTGGAGTTTTTTAACGCACAAATAAAATTTGGTGGATGTGTCGGGTATTTTTAAATGCGAATTACTTCACAAATATACACTTTGGCCACTACAAGATCTTAATAGGTATTTATGTCTTAAAATGGCCAGAAAATTCAAAAAGTTTATTAATATAAGGGTTTTTCATTTAAAAATCCAAAGTTGATGAAATATTTATTTTGCTTAATGGTCGAGCCATCGGCGCCTAATGTGAACCAATTAAGAGCTTTCTAAAAACGTAATGTTTTTATTACCCCAGATTTTACGATAAGTTGATTGGATCTTTATTACTTTGTTTATTATCCCCACTGATTTTATACTCGCCATTTGATTCCTTTTTATACGTTTTACTGAGTAATAAATCTCATTATTGATTAAAATATGATAGGTTAATTTTACTGCATTACTGAAATATAGATTTTTTTTGAGTTAATCGGTATCTTAAACGATGAGTCGATGATCAAAGGTGGCAGTCTCGCGTCGTTCTTCAATTGTTATGGACGTCCAAGATAAAAGCCACGACGCTTAGCGCAACAAAGCTTATCTTAAAAAAACGTTCCAAAAAGCGATCCGAAAAAAATTTGGTTCAGTAATTCGAACATAAAAGCTCCAAATCATTATCTCAATTTTACTTTTACGTTAGAAATACTTAGTACAAGTGGGTGACTGGGTCATTTACAAGTTACAAAGTGTGAATAGGGCATAAAGGAGTGCCTATCATTAACTTAAGATTAGGCCGTAAATTACTACACTGAGAAAGGATATTTCGAATTCCAATACATTGTTGAAAAGTAAAACTTATCGAGTCTATTAGTCTCTTGCGTTATTGCATACACAAAAGGAAATTAAAATACTGAATTAATGAAAGTAAACAATACTTGTAAATAGCATCTTAAATACAAGCAGGTTTTAAAGCTAACTTTTATTTAATCGTCGATTAGATAGAAATAGAATTTTATGTAACAGGGCTTTACAAATTCTTGTTACTATTATATGAATTAAACTTTTTTTTAAACCAAATTCACTGGGCTATTATAAATTTGTATATTTTTGACATATTATCAAGACAAATAACTTTAATACTAATTTAAGCCTTTGAGTCCCATGGGGCTTAATACGTCCCAGAGAAGTGTTGAAGATGCTCAGTGGGAAATAATTGCATAAAAATTCGTTTAGCTGTTGTCCCAGTGGTAACCTGGCATCGTATTAGTTATATATCTAAACCAAAAATTCTATTTTTTTGCTATGCGATTATAAATAACATATTTTTTGTAATATCAACTAATAGGACATGTATGTACCAATGGTATCTACTGATGGGATATACGTATATGACCCATTGGTATTATAATCATATATTTTACAACAGAATGAAACCGTTGTCCGAAGAAGAACTGATGCACTTGGCCGATAATAGTTTCGATATTTCGGATGTAGAAGAAGTGATGGAAGACAGTGGTTAAGACTATTCTCGGTCATCTATAGACATTTCCAGTGATGAAAGTACGCGACCGTTAACAAGTAGAGAAGCTGGGAATAAAAAGAAAGAAGCAGAAAATGAAGCAAGCTGGAGAAAAAGAAAGTTAGAAAATAGAAAACAAAATGGACGTTTGTCGGAAAACTCGTCCTTCGAAGAAAGTTAAATAGAAGAACAACCAACCATAATTCTTGATAAATGGGTGCCAACAGACGGGAACTTTCAGCCCAGGAAAAATATTCAAATAAAAATTCTTTGTACTTGCAAATTTAGATCGATCATCATCTGAAATCGATGTTTTCTTCAAGTTGTTCCCTAAAAGTCTATTTATCTGGATTGCTGATAAAACCAACGAACGTTTTAAGATTTTGAAAGAGAAGAAGACAAAATCTGTATGCTCTACATATCAGTACGATGTTATCATAGTTTTTGGATGCTTTTTTATAATGTGCTATGGTGGAAAAAAGTATTTTGCGGTTTATTTATGAGAGCAGCAGTAAATTACTGGATTGTTTTCCGCGAAATAAAAGGAAGGAAAGAAAAAGAAAAGAAAAAGTTTTTGGATTTTTTGGTTCCCCTTGCTGAATCGTTAATGTTATGGTAGACAGCATGCGAATGTCGTTCGTAAACGGCAATACGGTGGACCACCTACCAAATCTAAGTTGTTATTAAATGTAGGTGACCATCTACCAGTTGAAGGGCCTACAAGGAGAAGCTGTTACAACTGCTTAAAAAAAGAATGAAAAAAGAACTACAACATGTAATGTGCCGTTGCGCAAAAAATGTTTTGCCTCCTATCACACAAAAAACGCCGCAAGCTGTAACTCTGTTGTTTTGTGGTCCGATTTTGATGAACAAAAAAGTAAATGAAATGACTCCTCAAATACTATAAACTGAATTGGATTTCATTTTTTTTTCAAGTTCAACTTAAATGTCAAACGATAGCCATTTTTCTTCTTCAAATGGCACCATCTATTTTTTTTTTAACTGATTCATGTAGACATTTTTTTTTCTGAATTCAAAGATGTAATAATAAGTTGCTTTTAGTGCAAAACTAATAAGAAATAAAAAATAAATGTTTAACAGAAATAAGTTAGGTTTCACAAAATTTTCAAGCGTGCCGTGGAAAACAAAAAAATCTTAATCAACAAATGTCATTTAAACGTCAGTGTGGTTTTTAAATAATTGTTTTCCATGGCACGCTTGAAAATTTTGTGAAGATACAAATACATATAAGTTATTTTATTTCCATTGGGACATACATATCCCATTCCCATTACCCAATGGGACATATATGTCCCACCACCCCTAAATGTCCACCCTTGTGTTTTTTTTGCATATATTGTTTTTAACTTCTTTACAACTGTATCTAAAGATATACATAAAAATTATATCAAAAAACGTAAGAAAACAAATTGGGACTCAAAGGGTCAACATTGTTATAAATACATATAATTACAACTGTCGTGATTGTTAAAAGCACAAAAGCGTTTGCAAAATTATAAAAAATACTTTGTCTTTTGTCTACATACTCTTTACAAGATTTTTAGTGCTAAAGACTTTCTAAGTAAAGTAAAAAGCTCCCGATCTTAGAAGTTCTGTAGTGCATATAGCTTTTACTTAGTAGGTGGAAACTACTCTTAACAAATTTCATTACTTTACATATTCTTGTAACCAGAAGCATGTGCTTTATTAAAATTTGCATTATTTTAATTAGAACTAAACGTTGCTCCATAAATCCAGCGTGTAAATTTGATTTAATAAGAATGGAAAATTGCTTGAAGGCACGTAGGTACTGTTGGCCTTTGTACTGCAATAAATTTTTTACTGTACAAAGTAAATCTTTGTATTTCATTTATTTTAACCACTTTTACATTTTTTATTGTTGAAAAATCTCACGGCCACAATACGAACGCTGCGTAATTTAACAAACTGTAAGGTTTTACATTATAGAGGATGTTAAAGATATATGTTTCAGTAAAGTGCATCTGCATAAGTTTTCCCAATCAACAATAGAGAACATGCAAATATTTTGACATCTTAAAACCGCTCGTATTTCGCAAACTACATATTTAAAATTTAAACTATGGCTCCAGATAAATTTACTTGCATCACTGCCTTTTTATCTTAATTAATTTAAGTAAATCTAAATCAGAAGCAAAGCGAATGAATGAACAAGCGCATGGAAAAGGTTGTATTGGTGAAACAACAGTTGAAAACTGGTACAAAAAGTTTAAAAACGGTGAAACTAGCTTTGAAGACAAACCCAGGAGCGCAAGACCCCAAGAAACAGGTGATGATGCTCTTTAAGCTCTCCTACATGCTGACCCTACCCAATTAACAAATGAATTAGCTAAACAGTCTTACACAAGCTACATGCAATGAAAAAGATCCAAAAAGTTGGGAAATGGGCCCCTCATCAGTTATGAGACCACAACGGTAACCAGAGATTGACAACAAGCATCGCCCTTGTTGCCAGACACAAAAAAATGTTTTCTCATTGATAATAAAAACCATCTTGCAATTGGAATGGGAAGTATAGCCTCATGCAGCTTTTTCAACCGATATGCTTTCTTCAAATTTGTACTTTCAATGTTTGCAACACACACTGGCTGGTAAACGGTTCAGTAACACTGAAGAAGTGCAAAAATTGTATCAGTAAGTATATCGATTTAAATTTAAAGGACGAAGATTTTTTGGAAGCGGTATTTAACTTTTGCCTGGAAAATGGCACAAGCGAATGGATGCTGATGGGCAGTATTTCAGTGATTGTAATATTATTGTCTTTCTTGTATATCCATACAAAAAACCGCATGAACTTATGTATAACCCTTACAGTATCAAAGGAACAGTACACTATAGACACACTTTTACCATTTCAGTTTAAAAAAGTTTAATAAAAATAACTGTGTCTGAAACTTTGAAATTTGGGTAAATAGCACAAAAATGTCTGCAAGTTATGAGATTAAACAAACGTTCCCATCCAGGGCCCGATTTAGCTTTTCCGCTTCCCTGGGCAAAAACAATTTTTGCCGCCTTTTATATTTAATTATAAATTATTTTATTTAAATATAATTTTTGTCAGTGAGTGTAATTTTTGCTGGTAATTCTTGAATAACAAGTCTTTTGTTTCATAAAAAAATTTAAATTCATAAAAAAACAGTACATAACAAAATGAAATATATAAGTAAGAGGTAGACACATATTTTTTTCTCAAAAAAAACACAACATAAAACACTTTTTTTTTAATTAAAAAAAAAACAAACAAACAAAATATTTTATTGCTTGCGGAGGAACACTTTCGCGGGGAAATTTAAATTATTATATACAACGACAAATTGTTATTTCTTATATCAAAATATACATAATGTTGACTGAAAATATAGTACAAAGGACTTTACCATGCAAAATTAAATATTTGCAAATATTGACTCCCCTGATTATTTTACGAGAAAAGTGTAAACATAAAAGTTTTTCAGAATCAAAAACTACGTAAGATTCTTTACTTGCATTTTCAATTTGATTAGCATTTTCGCTTCCAATCGTTAACATTAGCAAAATGGCACAATTTTTGAATTTTTATGAAATAAATACTCCTATGAAATCTACGAGGGCCAGTCAAATATAAACCGGACTTTTTTCCATACTCTGTATTAAATTAGAAATTTTCAAATATACGCACAACTCATTTTTCTACATAGTTTCCGTTGACATTTACACACTTTTGCCAACGGATTGGCAGTTTTTGTATTCCTTTATTGTAAAAAGAAGTGGTACGTGTGCGAAGCCAATTACACATAAATTGCTTCACCTCTTCATTATTTTGGAATTGTTGTCCTCCTAACGCCTCCTTGAGTGGTCCGAATAAATGATAATCACACGGTGATAAGTCAGGGCTGTAAGGGGCATTTTCAATAGTAGTCCAATGCATTTTTGTTAATTTATCTTTGGTTAAGGCGGCAGTATGCGGTCTAGCGTTGTCGTACTAGAGCAACGCTGCGAATGGGAACGCCACGTCTTTTGGACCTATAGGATGTCTTGACTTTGTCCAATAGTTCGCTTAGTCCAATGCTTTTACAAATGTCATCCACTGTTAACCGCCGGTTCCCTTCAATAAGCCCTCGAACTGCTTGAATGTTGTTTGAGATTATTCTGGTCTAGGGGCGACGCGGATGGGGCAAGTTTTGCACTTCACCACGGCCACCAGCGAACGATTTATGCCGTGCAAACACTTGTGTCCTAGATAAGGTTTCATTGCCAAACTGTTTACGTAATTTTATCAAAATATCGATGGGTTTCACTTTTTCATTCGCCAAAAACTTAATAACAATGCGTTGTGCCACGGCATTGGGCACTACTTGCTCACTCGTAGTGCTAGCTCAAAAACAAACAAATGTGAGGTTATGTTTTCGACTAAGAATGAGTCACGACACCCCCATTAACAGTCCCATTGGGTATCAGGTGCGAACGATCGCTCGTTCAGTGGCATGGAAAAAAGTCCGGTTTATATTTGACTGACCCTCGTATATATAAAAAAGAGCTTGTTTGTTTGTTTGTTTGTTTGTTCGCTATAGAATCCTAGGTCCGTTGATCGATCGGGACCAAATTTTGCACAGTTACTATTTAGGACCTGACGGATCAAACGTCGTATAAAGAACGGCCCGAAACGTCCGCCGAGCGCGAGCGCGAGTAGTCTGTTATTGCACGTCTGAGAACGTCCACCAGGAGCGAGCGCGGAGCGCGAGTAGTCTGTGATTGATAAAAGAGAATTGTAATCACCCGTGCAACGCCGGGTAAATCATCTAGTAAGATATAAATAAGCTCTATTATATCTTACATGAAAGTAAGTTTATTGTGATCTAAATTTTAAAAGTGATGTTGGCGTTATTATTCGAAAAATAACAGTGTTAAAAAAAACTGTACCCATTAGGACGCCACAAAGGCAAAGATATCCAAGTTCTGTTTGTTGCAAAAACATCGTTAATATTTTGTTACAATTTCGTCTCGATACAGTAGTGACCTAATTACAAAAATTTAAAAAAAAAGTTCTCATATGTGACATTTTACGCTGCACGCACCTTAAAGTTATTTGACAGTTATTAAATCTTGTGAAGAATAACTTTTCACAGTGCAATTTGGCCATCGAAGAGAATAATTTTAAAAAAATTGCCGAAATATTATAACAAATAGGAATTTTTTTCAAATTTCATAAAATTACGTTTTTTTTTAAATTTTGGAAACACTACATGACTAAGTACACTACTTCAAGAATCAGAAATTCGAGTCCGGAAGAAGATTTTACCATTGGACCTTCACTTTAAGATGCATTATGTTAAGTTGCATTAAATCCATACAAAGCTATAGGAAACCAGACTACCGCCATATTTTTTAAGTTTTTCTAAAGGAAGCGGAAATCTTGACCAAACTGAAAATGTAAGTGAAAAATCCTACGTTGTTTTTGATTCTGAACAACTTTTATGTTCACACTTTTGTCGTAAAATAATCAGGGGAGCCAACATTTGCAACTAATTAATTTTGCATGGTAAAGTAAGGTGCCCATTTTTTCTCTGAAGTTTCGGGGATACTAACCAAGGGTTATGAAAAGAAACCTCGACTAATTTTCGTGAAAATAATGCAAAAATTAAAAAAAAAGAGGAAAAAGCCAAAACTCGGCTTTTTTTGCTCATTTTAATACTTCCTCCCACTCCAGTTTTCGTATTCAATGAGCTATTACACTGTTACAATTTTGCCAGACTATCAGATTTGAATAATTTTGCAACAGTGCCGTACCATAGCTTACATTAATTATTTTAAAAATTTGTGAGAAAATTATGTAAATCGGGGACAAGAATAAACCGGGACTTGAGTCTTGTTTCGGGGACTGTCCCCGAACATTTTGTCCTTATGGTAAAGTCCTATTGTACAATACTCTCAGTCAATCCTGTATGTAAAACATAGTAGGTAACAATTGTAAGAAAATTAGAATGAAATATATTTCAAAGTGAAATGATTAACTTTAAACTCATCCTAAACGCTTTACCATTAAAGAACTATTTTTGTACCTACTCACAAGTACACTAATACTCTGATGATGTATTTATGTATACTCTAATTTTTTATTGGTTTTTATTGATTTTATTTTTCTCTTTTTACCAATTTTGCCGCCCCCCAAATTTGCCGCTCTGGGCAGTTGCCCTGCTCGCGTCCTCCTAGATCTGGCCCTGTTCCCATCTTAGTGCTTAAAATCGCAACAAAATTATGTTCCAGAATATAAATAGCAACACTGTAAGCATACGTAATTTGGAGGGATAGTTACAGTGGCAAAACCCTATTTATAGTTGTGCCATGCCTAGTAAATGAACAATAATGGGTCGTTAATTCAACATAATGACAAACTTGTCTCTGTCGTTGAATAAACAAGGGTTATAAAACAATTTAAAATTGTACTTTCATATTTAAATCAGGGATGGAATAACGTTTTAAATCGTTACGTTATTGTATAACGTTATATATTATTTGTTTTCGTTACATAACGTTATAAATAACGTTAAAAAAATGAATTGTTATGTTATAAAACGTTATATAACGTTACATAAATTATGATATACAGGGTGTTTCTTAAATAATGCGAAAATTTCGGAAGTTGATTCCTTATTGAAAATAAAGTGGGGTCTTTTATATAACATTTTTTTCTTAGACGTCTCCTTTCGGAGTTACACCCCCCTAAAGGGGAGCGATAAAATTAAGTTTTTATTTTATTTCTCAAATTTAGATAAATATAGGAGAATGATATTTGGTTGAAGTTTTATACTTATTAAAAGGTTTCCCATAGTATTACTTTCAATCATCTTCCACCTTCGTAGGGGGCTGATAAGGGCGACCCCTGTTGGTTTTTTTATCAGCACTTTTTGGTGAGTTGAACGAGAACAGTTAAAGAATAAAAAAAACTTCTAAATAAATCAAGTTTTTAAAGAAAATTTAAAATTGCTAGATTTCAACCCACCAAAAAGTCCTGATAAGAAAACCAACAGGAGTCGCACTTTTCAGTCCCCTGTGAAGGTGGGAGATGATTAAAAATATTACTATGGGAAACCTTTTTATAAGCATAAATCTCCCACATTTATCCAAATTTGGGAAACAAAATACAAAGCCAATTTTACCGATCCCCTTTAGGGGGGTGTAACTCCAAAAGGAGACCCTAAAGAAAAAAAAATATGAAAGACCCCTCTTAATTTTCGATTAAGTATCACCCCCGAATTTTTTCGCATTATTTAAGAAACATGCTGTATAAAAATAATTTTTATTTGTAACTCTGAAATTATTTTTGGGGTCTGTAAATGTAAATTTAAAAAATAGTACCTACAAAATTACGTTGAGGTTGAGATATTTTATTTTAATTTTAATTTCTAAAATACAAACAAAATATTATATATTCTGAAAATAAAAAGTTCGCCATATAAAAATTTAATTTATAGAGAATAACGATACAAAATAACTTTTAACGAAACGTTATCGGTTATTATAACGTTATATAACGTTATAAAAATATCGTTACGTTATTGTATAAAAAATTATAGTTGAATCGTTATTATAACGTTATCGGGTATCGTTACGTTACGTTTTCCATCCCTGATTTAAATATTAATGTTAATTTCAAAGGATTTATAACAAATATATAATCCTGTAAAATAAATTGAACTCATATAGACTGTGGGAGTATTTTCTCGGCGTTATTTATTTAGCTCACCACTTGGAAGTTTTGTTTTTATTGACGAGTCTCGCTAAAGTAAATCGTAACGCAATCTGTCCCTGTTTTTAGTTAATTTCTGTCGTTTCATGCAGCTTTTTTGTAAAAAATGTGGCTGCAAAGTTTCAAGTCGTTCCAGACTGTTGACTGAAGATTTACTGCAAAATTAGTTTTCGTAAAGTTTTCATAGCGTGTAAGTACTTGTGGTGCGTTGTTATCTCTTTGTAAGTAGTAGGAGTTCTAGGAGTATTACGTTTGCTCTTTGCAATGTAGGAGTTCATAATGAAAATGTTATTGATGTGTTTCATCTCGATTTCGTGTATAAGGAAGTCTGTTAGATATTTTATGGTCGAAGGAACATTAGGGGTTTAATCGCCAATTATTTGGATAGCCCTTCAATGGTAAAAAATGGCTTAATAGGCGTAAGGATTTAAACGTTTTAATAATAATTTTTTGACTGCAATTTAATAGAAAGCTAAGATGCTACGAAGTTGATCTCCAAGTATTGGTGGTTTCAATGCGTAATAACACTAACTATTAGTTTAAGATAAACTGTATCATATTCCAACAATCACTACCAAAACATAATATTTTTGTATCACAATAAAATATAAACCATGGTAGATGGGCAACTAAAACCAATATCAAGTAAAAATATTTAATCAGGAATTAATCCCTCATTCAAATAGGTATTAAACAAACTGACATTAAGAAATAAAATTGGAGCATTTACTATTAAAAAAACAATAGTTAACACAGCCATCAACTTATTTGCTGTAATAAAGTCTGTATTTACTATTTTATTGTACCCTAATTCACTGACCATATAATTAACATAAGGTGTACGACATAAACAAATAACTTTGTTTTCGTAATCCAAATACTATGATAGTAAACATTAGCATAATCTAATCTATTACAATTTTATTTAGATTAGAATAGTTGTACAACAAAAGATTCTTTATGTTTGCATATTACGCAGAATTATAGAAGGAAAATACCTTTGAAAAAAAAAACAGGCTATTTTGTACTAAGAGTGCCTTTTGAAAATTGCACTTGACTTCTGAAATTAATAGATTTTCAAGAAGTACCATCAATATTTAATAAAAATATTAGTTTTCTAATTAATAATTTTTATTTAGGTGGCATTTGTTTTTTGTTTCTTGACCAGTAAATCATTCAAAATTAAATAAGTAAGAGTATTTCTACAAGAAGCAATTCAGATAAAAGAATAAGTGATTTTTTTAGTGAAATATTTTCATATATTTAAAGGCTCAAGGCTGCCATAACTCTTTTCCATCACTTTCTGACCTTTAAGAGTATCTTCCATTCTCGAACCTGGAGTTGCTTAACATCTTTTGTTGCTGTTCCTATCTCCACAGCGGTCGATCCAGAGCCGGTCTCAGGGTTTGCGGGGTCATGTGCGAAAACAAATGCGGGGCCGGAATTTTGATATGGTGACCTAAAAAGAAAAAGCTCCTCGCCCTTATTCCTCTAGCGCGGGCCTGCCTGCTATGTGCGTGTTTTTTTTATTTTCGCACACGGCCCGCAAACCCTAAACAGCTAGCGCGGGGCCGGTCTAGACGCGGGGCCGTGTGCAGTGCACACTCTGCACACCCCTATATCCAACCGTGGGTCCACCTCTTTTTTGCTTCGCGCCTACTTTTACTCTCTAGTTAAATTGTTGTTCTTTCATATTGTAATCTGCTGATATCCCTAGCCGTTTTATCTTTTGTATTATTGCAATGGTGGTTATTTTTCGTTGAATGTACACTTCCATGACTTCCGTTTTACTATTATTTTCCTCCACCAGTCTTTTTTATGCCTGTATATATTCTCCTGAGTATCACTTGAATAATTCAATGATCTGACGACAGTAAGTTAAATAATTCAATAAGTAGCCTAAACTTAGAATTTTTCATAAGTCGTTCACGCACTTCCTGAAATTATATTTTCAGGCCACTATAATTGGTTAATCGGTAACAAACTTTCGCAAACAGCAACGGTTCTGGGAAACGCCTTTTATCTAATTAAAGCCCGTAAATAGACCCTTAGAAGTTATTTGAAAGCAACTACATTCTATTGTTCTACATTTTGTTTCGAATAATGTAATTACGAGCTAATGGAAGTACAATTGATTTTTTATTCAATTTTTTGTATTGATTTTTCATTAGTAGAATTTTTTCTATTTGTGCTAAATAACATAAAGTGAATGACTGTTTAATATTATAATAGTATGATAGTATTTGTAAAACTGTTTGTGGGTCGAAAACTATTTTTATAAAAAATAATTTTGTGCTTATTTGTAGTGCTGAAATAGATTAATCTAGAGCTCTTGTTAAAGTGTTTGTTTTATTTTAAATACGGTTTTATTGCGATAGTGTTACATTCACGGGTGTTGATTAACTGCTCTTTTATCGTGAGTTTTTTTTTTAAATCGATTTAGACCGTGCTGTACTCACGGACGCTTTATAATAATTTGTTTAGAGCTTTTCACAACAAGGCTTGTAATTGTGATAAAATTAGACTGGCGGATTTTAACGCATTAGCGCGCCGTCAAAGTAAATGAATAGTATTTGCGAACAGACTGCTCTACGAAATAAAAAAAGTAAAGAGTAGATTAACCCTCTTTATTTTTTAAGCAGCTGTTTACTTTTTCGTTGCATCTGTTTTATGTACGTCCTTGTTGGAGCTTTCGTTTACTTTTTCGGCGCGTTTATTTCCGAATGAATTTGTTTCACTTAACTTCCACAAAGCATTCGTTTCTACTACTTCATTATGCATTTGCTTCTAGTACTTTCCTTGATGAATTTGTTTACATCCACTTTGTGGTGCATTTATTCATATAGGTACTTTGTTACGCATTAATTGTTTCTATATTATTTTTCTCTACAGGGTGATTGATTGGGACCGGGCATTAAAAATATATGAAGAATGAAAAAGGGTATTGATCTGAAATTTCGGTTATGACCATAATGGCATATGATTTGTTTAATAAAAATATTTTCAAGATGGCGGCACTTCCTGAAATACAGGAGGTTGATGTCTACTTTCTTATTTCAAATACAATGGTCCATTTTTTATTGCATTATTTGATCAAACACCTTATTATGGAGGGACTTTTGATAGCATTTCCTATACCTAAGTGCAGTAGTTTTTTGGACTTTTTAAAAAATGTCTTCATTTTCATCGTGTGCTCAATATTATCCAACGCCGCCATTTTTGAAGAGAAAACGCTTAAATTTAGACCATGCATAGAAGAAACCTAGGAGTATATCCTGGAATTTTTACAATCGATGCATTACTTACAGGGTGTTCAAAATTTAATTTTTTTTAAATTTTAATACAAATTCAGACCACTAAAACTCTTTTTTTTCAAACTTTTTTTTTTTCATTTTTCAATACAAAATTACATTCTGCATCAATCTGTTTTAGCATTTCCTATACCTATCTGCAACAATTTTCAAGTTATTAAGAATTTTTGATAAAGTTAAGAGAAATTGCAATATTTTTAAATAGTAAGCCTTGGAAATGACAACAAAAGCCAATAACTGTCAATAACTGTCAACTACTTTCATAGCGTTTGTCTGTAGTGTTCATGAAAATGGAAAGTCAAGAGTATTCAAACACGAATATTTTGGACTTATTTTATATTCGTGAAGAATGTCACAAGATTATTGAAAAAACTTGCCGTGTGTTTAGTGAGAGGTATCCTCACTTGACTTTAATGTCCAGACAGAAATTTCAATGAATAGAATCAATTTTTTTGCAATTTAAAAGAGTGAAATCTGTTAGTATTCGACCTAAGCGTGTGACAAACAATTAAACTAATGAAGCTAACATCCTGGGATATTTTAATGCTCATCCTCAGCTGTCCATTCGATTGGCAGAGCAACTCGGGTTTAACATACTATGCTGTACAAGCTACATTAAAAATGCAGAACTATTCTTTCGCACTTTCAATAATCTTGTGATACTGTGAATACTCTTGATATTACATGTTTATGGATACTTCAGACAAACGCAATGAAAGTGGTTGACGGTTATTAATATTAGCATTTGTTGTCATTTCCAAGGCCTACTATTTAATAATGTTGCAATTTCTCTTAACTTTATCAAACATCTTAATAACTCGAAAATTGTTGCAGATAGGTATAGGAAACGCTAAAACAGATTGATGCAGAATGTAATTTTGCATTAGATAATGAAAAAAAATAATTGGGCATTGTATTTGAAAAAAACGAGTTTTAGTGGTCTGAAGTTGAATTAAAAGAAAATTAAATTTTGGACACCCTGTAAGTAATGCATCGATTACAAAAATTCGAGGATATACTCCAAGGTTTCTTTTATGCATGGTCTTAATTTAAGCGTTTTTTCTTCAAAAATGGCGGCGGTAGATAATATTAAGCATCAAGATAAAATTCAAAAATTTTTCATCAAAATCAAAAAATCTAAAAAACGACTGCACTTAGGTATAGGAAATGCTATCAAAAGTCCCTTTAAAATAACGTGTTAAATAAAAAATGCAATAATTGTGTTTGAAATAAGAAAGTAGATGTCAACTTACGGTATTTTGAAAATATTTTCATTAAACAGATCAGATGCCATTATGGTCATAACCAAAATTTTAGATCAATACCCTTTTTCATTCTTCATATATTTTTAATGCCCGGTCCTAATCAATCACCCTGTATACATTGTTTTTATTTAATTCATGATGCATTTGTTTCACTTACTTTTCTTGTGCATTTTTTATTACTTTCCTCGATGCATTTGTTTTCATCTCCTACGTGGTGTCTACTTTGTTATGCATTTGTTTCTATTCCTTTTACCGATGCATTATCTTCTAAACACTTTGGGATGCATTTGTTTCACTCATTTTTAGTGCATTTGTTTCTGTTTTCCCCGATGTATTTGTTTGGTCTGTTTTTTATGCTCTTTTATTTTATTTGCTTTTCTCCATGCATATTTCATTCCTGAAAAATCGCTCACATTCGTTTTACCTACAGCTGCGTGGAAAACGATGCTGTGTTGAGTGACTAATAATCCTCGCAGGGTTTAGGGATAACTCCATCAAAATTTGCGAGTACATCCAGTCAATATGGTTCATAAAAAAGTATTTAGCCTGTATTCTTTTAATAAATTGGTGCATACTTGGAAATACGTAGAGAGACCTTCATTACTTCCGAAAATAAAAACCAGAAGATGATTGGGTGGTAGTTTCAACACCCTACGGCAAGATATTTCGAAAATATGGCAAATAATGAGTATTATGGTAGATAACCATATTTTACAAGGGTTCACCTCTTTTGTGTTTTGTTAGGAGCGAGCATTGGAGAATATCAGAATATTGTGGTCGCCTTATCGAAGGACTCTAGGAGTTTTTACGTTCAAATGAGGCAATTCAATTCCACAATATTTTCATCGGTACTTTAGAATGAAATACAGACATTAAGAACAGTTTTTTTTTTAATGATACAGAAAATGTTTAAATTTAAAGGCAGTTTTGCTGAATTATAGATAAGAACAATAAAAGTTATAAATCATGTCCAACAATAAAGTTTGTTGATTAGAGATAAAACATTATTCATAATATACAGGGTGAGTCACGACTGACGCCACGGAGTTTTATGGCGAAACAGTATATATTTTTAAACTTCTGTAGCGATTAGATTATGTAAGTGAATAAGGGCTACATTTTAAAAATATTTTCAAACGTACAGGGTGCTCCAAAAAGAGTGGTATATCAAAGTTATACTTTTTCTGATGGATCACCCTGCATATTTTTACATTTTTTGATTCCTCTTTAAATTTACTTCAAAAAATGTATAAGGTTATACGGATCTAAAGTTAACCGTTTTCGTGAAAATTTCAAAATGCAGTACTTTCAAAAATTTTCAACATTTAAAAATTTTAAAAAGTCTGAAGAAATTCGCTTGGAGATTAGATTGACAATAGATTATTTAACCCTTTGCACTGCCTACATTTTTAAAATATTGTGCAGGGCGTTATTTGCGCTTGTTCAAACTCGGGAAACTTTAAACACCAATAACTTATTTTTTTTTAAATACAATGAAACAACAATTGAAAGAAAGAAACAAAAAACTTATAATTTTATCTTTTGTCTATGCAGTTTTGAATATTTTTTATAATGGTTGTAGTTTTACCATTCTTATGTTTATATCGAGGTTTCTCATCAGGGCCACAATACTTTTTATATAATTGAGTTTGATCGTTTGCCAAGTCCTAAAAACCGATTGATAATGTATTAGGTACGCGAAAAGGACGCTGAATAAAAAAAATAATACCGACCTGTCTAATTTTTAATTAAAAAAAAACATGGTTGTGCCGTGTTCGGTAGAACCGAGTGTCGTGTTGTAAATATACAAAAAAGTAGTTTATAGGATTTAGTAAATATCTTATCACACTTGTCCAATGCATAAATAATTTAGAGAAACTTCGATTTAAACGTAAGAATGGTAAAACTACAACTTCATTATAAAAAAATGTAAAAAATGCGTAGACAAAAGATAAAATTATTATACGTTTCTTGTTTTTTTCTTTCAATTGTTTCGAAATTACCGCTGTCTACCTTCATAGCCTACTCGAAAATATTACTTTTCCCTAATAATTAACAATACAATCGCGATATCTCGAAAATTATTAATTTTAAGTGGAAAACAGCCTGAATGTTTTAGAAAGACAATTAAATTGTAAAAAAATATAGAATGTTGTATTTAAAAAAAAAATAAGTTATTGATGTTTAAGGTTTTCAGAAGTTTGACCAAGCCTAAAAAACTCCCTGTATAATATTTTAAAAATGTAGGTAGTGCAATGTTAAATAATCTATTGTCACTCTAATTTCCAAGCGAATTTCTTGAGACTTTTTAAAATTTTTGAAATTACTGCATTTTCCTGAAAATTAAATTTTCACAATAACGGTTGTCTTAAGACCCATGCATACAACCATTTATATTTTTTGAAGTAAATTTAAAGAAGATTCCAAAAATATAAAAATGTACAGTGTGTTCTATAAGAAAAAGTATAACTTTGATATGCCACTCTTCTTTGGAGCATTTTTAAAATGTAGCCCTTATTGACTTACATAAACTAACCGCGACAGAATTTTAAAAATATATACCGCTTCCCCATAAAACTCCGTGGCGTCCGTCGTGACTCACCCTGTATTACAAATAAATAACTAATATACACATATTCTTTCGCTTATGAATAAAACCTAGTTTTGATTATTGCTGAATCTCAAAAAGCTGCCTTTTAGTAATGTATATAGCAAGAATTTAAATATAATTGTAAAAGTATGGAGTTTCTTGTATTAAATAAAACTCAAAAGAATCACATTCTTCAAATAATTATATGCCCTGTAAATTTTACTAATATATCTTCCTTTATTTTTTAGATATTAAACTTTGTATGTTTAAAAATCAACGATGCTGTGTAAGATTACATGCGTTAAGTACGGACAGACAGATTGAGGAATTTATATCAAACTTGAAACATAGTTTTATATAGGTACGTAGAATAAACATGCGCTGTAAGTTTTACTGTAATATATATTTTTATTTTTTATTTATTCAACTTTGTTTATAAATCAAGGATTATTTTGCTGTGTGAAGCTACATGCGCCAGGTGCGGACAGACATATTAAGGAATTTAAATCAGGGACTAAAAACGAAAAAAAAATTCGTTCGTTTCTGTTCGGAACGAAAACCAAATCTATCGTTTTCGTTCTTTTCGTTCTAACCGAAAAAATTCCTTTTTCGTTTTCGTGAACCGAAATAATAACGGTTAAAACCGGTTTTACAATTTTTTTGTAGTCAAAAAATCGAGGACTTTCTGTTTTTTTTCAAGTCACTACAACCGTTTATTAATACGATAATAATATTTGCGTCTCCACTAAAATATAAACGATGACGATGGGTGTTGACGCTCACGGACAGCATATTTTAGACTGGCCTAACCGCCGCTATATTAAATTTACCAAATCGTTAAACACATTAACATTTAACTATTTTATTTAGTATAATACCTGTAAGGTGCAAAAACACAACTTGATTAGTTTAAATTGTACACACGATATTTATCTAAAAAATATAAAAATATAGCAGTTCTGTTTTAAGTTTGTTTTAGTACCTACTAAAAATCTATGAATTTGAATTAAATTAGATCCTGCTGTAATTATTAAAAAAGACAAAATAATTAATTTAAGTGGATAGTTCACTAAATGTTCCCATGGTTGTTATAAATAAAAAAGATATTAGAAGATAACTTCTATTAACTCTAAAAGAAAAATAAATCATACAAATTAATAATATTAAAAAAATTAACTTGAAATATACTTTAACTTAATAGTTTGTACATAGTACTGCACAATATACATTTTCATAATCCATTTAATCTTGTACTAGCAACACATCAGACAATAAATCTTCTTTTATATTAGTCCTTTTCGAAGTAACAATAAATTTTACTATTATTATGTCTAAACGCAAATAAAACATACACATTAATAATATATATCCAATCAAGTGTACAGAGAATATCTGTACCTTTTCTTGTGTTACACGAAACTGCAAGTATAAACAATAAATTTCAAGTAAGATTTTTTACTGACTCATGGAGTCTCCCCAGCATAGAAGGTGAATTCGGGTTTGTGTTTAACAAATAAAATTTAAATAGTAATAAAACCGGTTAAAACCGGTTAAAACCGGTTTTGGAAAATATTTATTTCGTTTTCGTTCTTGAACGAAAAATAATAATTTCGTTTCCGTTTTCGTTTTCGTTCTTAAAAAAATTTCGGTTAATTTCGTTTAACGTTTTCGTTTTCGTTCCGTTCTCAGTCCCTGATTTAAATACAACTCAAAAGATTCATATACGTTTCATATACGTAAAATGACTACGCCCTGTAAATTTCACTAAAATATCCTAGTTCACCTTTAGATATTGATATCTGTATATTTAAAAATCGAGCATAATTCGTTAAACATACGCCGTCTTTGTAGGTATTACGTACCAATTTATTCGAATGGAGAACAATGAACAACTGAAAATGAACGTCAAACAGGTACTCAGTAGCTTTTAGCACTAATGGGAGTGCATTAGTCTGAAATAATTTTAATATCAAGCCACAAGTTGTCGTGCTAATGAACGAGCAAACTTTCCGAACATAATCTTTTCGATAGCTTCGCATACATACAAGCAACTATGCAGTTTGATAAAATGCACAGATTATTATCATCCCTAAAGGTCAGCGGTGGGGATAAGCGACGTCGGGTATCGGGCGCCGCGACGGTATAGACTTCAGTAGCGGTTCGCGCGCCGTTTTACAATTACATAGAAAACCGTGCGGAAAAAGTTTGAATACACAACTTGCGTAAGTTTTGGAGTGGTTTTTTAGAAATTCATTAGTTCTAGGAACGCTATAGATACGAAATTGTTCCATCGAAATCGTGTGCAAGGTAAGGATTCGTTACACCTAACTTTTTAAGTAAATATTTGAAGAAGTAAACTCCGAAAAACTTGTTAAAAAGTTTTTAAAACTTCGTTTAATGTTGCTGAAAAGTAAAATGTTGTTGTGGCATTGATTAATATTGATTACGAGTCAACAATAAATTTTAAATACTAATAAATATGATAATATTCTGATAATAAGTTTGATATTTGTGAAGAAAAATATAAGATATTACTTTGCAACTAGGATTATTTTATAAAAGAACTTTATAGTTAATAAAAAACTACTAAGAATTAAAAATCAAGGCTTAATTAGTACATGAAATAAATTTTGCACAAGTTAAATTATTATAATATATTTTAAAGTTATTAACAAATATCCTCACACATATATTTATAACGAAACCATTTTTCAAGCCAAAGAATGAGTAAGGAGCAAAATATTTTTGTATCAATTGCTTAAACTGTTTAACAAAACTTATAAAAATTTCCTAAGGGTGTTAAGAAAATAAAAATAATACATATTTTAAAATTTTCATAATTAATTGAAAATATTAAGTCGCAAAATTTATTCACAACATGCTTTAAAATATTACTCCTATTATATTTAAAAACAAACCTTTCAAGTTTCAAAATTAAGATAAACATAAAATAAGTAATTAAAAGAAAATGCATGTGCGTTGTAAATTTACAGAAGCCTATATCGTTGTAACAATATGTAAATTAATTCTTTATAAATAATAAAAGTGCTGGGTTTAATATCAAATATTAAAAATGCTGAAAAATATTTAAAAAAATTTCAGTTTAAAGTATAATAAACTTACTAAATTTTATTATCTACATAGGGATTGTATAACTGCTCCTATATTGTATAAAAAATTATCAAAAATGGTCGTTGAGCGTCATAAAAACCAGAGATGCTCCATCATCTAATTTTTGTGCTATTATTTAAATTTCTATGGTATATAATTTTATTTAATTTTTCTGTATCAATTAAACACCAATCTTTATGGCAATTTATTTGAAATACTGGAAATTCTTAATCGTATAAATTAGCAATGATAATTTTGTAAATCGTCCCAAAAATAAATCAAGGAAAAAAGCGCCAAAAAAATTAATAAAGTAGTTGTAAGATGAATCCATTTGTTTAAATGTCAATATTAAGGAAAACTAGACCAATTTAGACAATTCCGTGTGTGGAGAATTAGTTTTCCAAATTATTTAAGTATGGTTAAAAAAATAGTAGTAATGGAAAAATAGTTTTAATAATATTTGAATTAAATCACATTTCGCACGCTTATCAATTATTAAGAAGTCTTCTTTTTATCTTTCGCCTCTTATCTATTGGGCGTGAAGCAACAATTTTTTTTGTGATAATTTTTGGAAACTAAAAGCAAATCAACTTTTATTTCTTCCAAATTACTTTGCAAGACTTTAACGTTACGTGAAAACGTATTAAAATAAATTAGAAAAAGATAAGTTCCAAGAAAATTAGAATTACCACTAGACATGCAAGTACTACCAATCGTGATCAAAATAAAATGTGAGGAATTTATGCTGGAGCACTTTTTCAATTACAGTTTAAATTTGCGGATTGGATTCTGTTTGAACTTGGAAAATAAAAACCTAAAGCAAATTTAAATTAAGTAAAGGAATAGTTGATGAGTTTAAATCAAAAGACGCAATTTTCGACTAATTGAATTTTTTTTTGAAAACCACTAAAAAAGGTACAAAATGTCTTTTTCCAGTAGAAAGGCAAACAATCTAATTATTGTTATTTTCTAATTATTGTCGTATAACTGTAAATAATTTTGATTATTTTTTTAAATTTTAAAAATACAGCCGAAAACATCGAACACAAACATGATGTCTTAGACAAAAACGCCTAACAATTATTTTTGAAAAAAAAACAGCTTTCGAAAAGGTATCACATGATACTCTATTGTCTAAAATAAAAGTTTTAGCTAGCAATCTGCAATGTGTTGATAAAAATCACCATCTAACATTTAGAGATATTCAGGTGTAGGTATATGTTGACCGTGTTTGAAAATGGCATGATTATTTTAGGTGACGAGGGGTAATATGTACGTACGTTTTATTTGATTTTTAAAATTAGATGTTTGTAGCAATACATACATGTATTGTTGATACGTGTACCTGTACATATATGTTTATTTAATATATAATTAAAAGCGTTTAAAAAATATTGTTTCTTAAAAAACATCTTTCGAACCCGCAACACTGTAAACCTTTTTCTTCCATGTACTTAAGTAATTTTTTCACCAAATCTAATATAATCTTTTTAATGTAGACTTGCAATATCGCAACATCGACCAATTTTTTAGCGACTTGACATCACGGAATGATGCAAATGTCTTTGTTTTCCACTTTAAACAGAAAATATTGTTTAGTAGCTTGGTATATGTTATAATTATGTCGATTTGTTGCATTTTCTCTAAGAGACCAACCAAATATTTAAAAAATACAGCAACGATAAGCCACAAATCTTGATGTAAATAATTTTTTGCATCTCAAATTTCAGTTTACTAAAAAAAAAAAAACTATTTACGACTTTTTAACCCTCTTTAGACCATTAAAGGGACACATATGTCCCACATCACATAAGAATAAAAATTAGGTTTTTGTACTAAAATTTTTTTATTGTAATATTGTCAACTAAAAATGTTTATTTCTACAAAAAGAACCTAGTCCTATTTCTGGTGGGTCTTAAGCATTGTTATTTGCAGGTCTGAATTTATGTTATGAATTTATTGGAGTGTAACAATGCCTTAACTGATAGTCATGTAAAGAAACTTTATGGTTTTTACAAAAACTGCAACAAAACTACTTTTAAATATCAATAAATTGAAAGTGTGTATATAAGTTAACTTTATAAATTATTATAAAGTTATTAGAACAAAACATTGACGTACATTTTGGTTATTCAAAGTTATTCGTGTTGTATATCCACGAATACCACCTATTTGTAGCATATAATGGTTATGAAAAAACTACATATCTTGGAAAAGCGACCAGCAAAAAATTTAAAAAGTACAGCAAAAATTAGCAAAAAATGAGCAAAAAATTGTGACATGAAAACATTTTGACTTTTTAGCAAATGTAACTCAGCGTAAAGTTGGAGTTACAATTCTTTTTTTTTTTAATTATCTCCCATTAGAGACCAGCAAAAAATTTAAAAAGTACAGCAAAAATTAGCAAAAAATGAGCAAAAAATTGTGACATAAAAACATTTTGACTTTTTAGCAAATGTAACTCAGCGTAAAGTTGGAGTTACAATTCTTTTTTTTAAATTATCTCCCATTAGACCAGCAAAAAATTTAAAAAGTACAGCAAAAATTAGCAAAAAATGAGCAAAAAATGATGACGTTAAAAGCTTTTGTTTTTTGTTATGTTGTAGCTCCAACTTGACGGACCTCTGGTTTCTTTAGATGTTGACGCTTGCGGTGCGCAAATATCTATGAACCTAATACGTACAAATGTCATTTAAAGTCAGGGATATCGTTAAAGCGTTCCAGCAGCGACTAATAAATACATTTATTAGTCATTTTTGACGCATGTGAATAAACCAATTCATGTATTAGTCCATGAACTAATAAATTTGGGTCTGCTAGAACAAACCTATTGAGTTAATTTATTAATTTTGTAAAACAGATATAAGTTCAACGGTTATATTCCATAAAGACTACAATAATTAATTTTCTTTAAAGTCTAGCATATTTTTGTATTTTAATTCGTGTAATTTATGCTGTAAATCTGGATATGCGCATAATAGCGCATATATTTTCACAATCCCGTTCGTTTTATTCCGTCAATATCGTCTTACACACTTAGTAACTCCCACAATTTCAATTTTACACGCACCCACATCAACTGAATAATTTAGTTTGTTTGTACCATAAATACTTATTTACCAGACACAACCCTGGCATATTTATACTATTATTGTAGTTTCAAATTGCCGGCTCTAACTTACAGCATTAGTCTCTATTAGTCAGTTGGATTATTCGATGATTTATTAAATAACAAGAGTGTTTGGTGATTGACGCTTGGTTGTTGTTCGTTTAAAGATATTTTCTTTCATATATCAAGAAAATAATTGGGTTTGATCTTTAAGATTACTGACAAACACAAGGATATATCCATTAGAGGCGTCCGCTCTATTTCAGTGTCCTTTGAGAGTTATATATGAAACTTTTTGTGGGAAATAGAGCTTGGAAAGAAGATGCACAATGTAATAAATAAAAAAAGAAGTTGAAGCTGAATTTCGGTAGCACGTGTTTCGTTTTTAAGTTGCGAGATATAAAAAGTATTGTGAAATCAAAAACAATTTACAGTAAAATATTAACCATTTACAGGTTTATAATAAATGATTGATAGATATTTATTATAAGTAATTACTCCATAATTTTTAAATAGTTAAATAATTTATCTTAACATTGGAATGCATGAGGGTTGAAATTTTTGACTTTATTGAATTAATAAGAAAAGCAATAGGAGATATAAATGAGCCATTTATTTTGTAAGTGGCATAAGTCACTTCCTGCGAAAAATAAGTAAATGACTACAAAAGTGAATGGTATTTTTAACTTTAAACACTTGCAATTTCTTAGAAAATCGTTACAATTTTCGTCAATAAAATAGTTATTTATGTATCAAGGCCAAAAAGTAGGTTTTGGCCGAGGTGCATATTACATTTTTTGTGCGATCGAATTAAAAACAATTTAAATTTTTAGTAATTTTCAAAATTATAGGTTAGAAACTACGTGACATTCTGTCACTGACAGATGACGGCGTATGTACTGCATTACCGGCCCTCTCCTTAGCAACGGCCGTAAAAGTTACTTTTTCGGCCGTTGCTAAGGGTAACGGCCTGAAAAGTAACTTTTACGGCCGTTGCTAAGGATAGGGCCGGTAATGCAGTACTTTATGGTTGCTAACGCGTCCGTCAAACAGCTGTTTTTAGTACGATCGCACAAAAATTTTATTAATCAACAGAAGTGCAAATATTATTATTTTAAAAATTGTATAATAATGGATTTGTTTCTTATATAAGTACCTACAATTTACCACAGTTATTTTAAAAATATTACACAAAGTGAAATGTCCGAAGACTTCATCACTGTTATCAACGACAATGATTCAATACATGAATAAAATTTTATATGGGATACGTTATATAAATTATTTATGTTATATAATTTACTCAATTTTCTTAAATTACGGTCTTATTCAACATTACTTCAGTTAAACAATTCGGACAAAATCAACACAAGTCAGTAGTTTTTATAAACTAATATTTTTAAAAGTGGCTTAAGTCACTATACGGTAATAATTTTTTTTTAACGTCTGTGCGAAATTATGTATACAGAGAAAAAAATAAGTAACTCGGATAACAAATAAAAGTGAAATTTCTCTATAATTAACATACGTTTCCAGGACTAGGAACCCATACCACTTTCAAAATTAAGGCTCAAATATTTTTATTGTAATAAATTTAGAATGTTCATTCAAGTATATGTTATAATACACATAAAATTTTCACAAAGAATCGTTAAATAGTTTTCTGATTGATTAAAAGTAATTCAAAAATTCAAAAGGTTGAAAATGAAAATGAAATATTAAATTGCAATAAAACGAACGCAAATTTAAATGTGGGAAAGAAAATTTGGAAATTATA
This sequence comes from Elmis aenea, assembly GCA_947652605.1. Lineage (NCBI taxonomy): Eukaryota > Metazoa > Arthropoda > Insecta > Coleoptera > Elmidae > Elmis > Elmis aenea. The sequence goes on along the minus strand of OX393580.1, from coordinate 20,621,495 downwards.
AAACATTTTCAAACGCAGAAAAGTAGGTAGGATTAAAATAACAAAACCAATCAAACTTTGAAAATGAAGGAAAAAAGTTTAATTTCAAATTGGAGAAGTAAGCTTAGAATTACAAAATAATAAAAAACATAAAATACTTTTAAATTTAGAATTAAAAAATAATTCAGTTTGAATTTATTTTGCTAGTTAAACATAATAAAAATTTTATATTATTTTATTTTTGATAATTTTGTTTTGTTTTTCGATGCATCTAGTTTAGTTCGAAAAATAATAATTTTTTAAACCGATTTTTGTAACTATTACAGAAGGTTGCTGAGAACTGGTCGCTAGGGAATTAGTATGATTGCTATCGTGTTCGGAACATTCTTGGCCCACAATTCTTCGCCCACAATTCTTCGCCCACAATTCTTCGCCCACAATTCTTTGCCCACAAATCTTCGCCTTCACAATTCTTCGCCCACAATTCTTCGCCTACACAATTCTTCGCCCACAATACTTCGCCTACACAATTCTTCGCCGCCACAATTTTTTGTCGCATACAAGCATATCACAAATTTTGTTTGTAAATGTGATTGTTTTTATTTATAACGTAATTTTTACAGATTATTTGACATTGGGTTAGGTTAGGTCAGGTCAGGTTAATTTAATTTTTATTCATACTAAAATATCATAAACAAGATTAAAAATCACAACATACGCTATTTATGTAGCAATTTTTAAACATAATATTAAAAGAAGAATTATTAATATACCTACAAGAACCAACTTTAGGCTAATGTAAAATAATCTGTAAAAATTACGTTATAACTAAAAACAATCATATTTTCAATAAAATTTGTGATATGCTTGTATGCGGCGAAAAATTTTGGCGGCAAAGAATTGTGGCGGCGAAGAATTGTGTAGGCGAAGAATTGTTGGCGCAGAATTGTGGGCAAGATTGCTATAAGCTATAATACTTATCAATTAACTTCCACTGTAGCTAGTTTGAATATTCGATGAAGTTGCAAATTTTAATTTAATCAAAACATGAATACACCTAAGGCAATCGAAGCCTGTTAATATTTATCCTGTTATTGTACACTTTGAGGATTAACAAGGCGTACTCATTAATTTAAACCAACATTTTCAACATCAGTAATTTCTCATTGTGATAACCAAATAAACATGAGTAAGACAAAGTTTCATCAAGGCAATTCTATCCTGTACATTGAAATAGTTGAAATCAACATTTAATTTTCGTTTCTAACTAATCCGCTCTCGTACACCAGAAATACGTGTGTAATATCAACATTTGTTCGCCTGCTCTTGTCTTATTTGCCCTCACGAATCTGTGTATATGGCGTTGTGTACCCGAGCTATAATGAAACAGCGATTATCAGCTCTTTAGGTTGAAAACAGATGGTAGTTACGCAATTCAATATTAGTGTAAACAGAATTTATGATAGAGATTAGAAATAAGCTCTCAACAAATTATTAGTGGTTGTGGAGCTGCACCGGCGTCTAAAAATAAAAACATTTTAGTTACTTCCTCTTTTCATTACATAATGTTAACACATACTTGGAGACGTATACTTTTTATCTGGGCCACTATAAACATTTTGAAAAAGATCGAGTTACAAAGAGAAGACGGGATTAAGGCTCCTCTTTCAGAAAGCAATTCCATACCAATCTTTTAAATTGCTTTAAATGTTTTTAAAATATGTTATAGGTATGACTTTTTTTGTAATCAATTGTTTATTTAAATATTGTCTTATGAGTCCACATGGCACAATATATTAAGGCTCAGGGTATTTTTACCATTTTGAGAAAATATAAAGACTATTAAAAAAACTTTTGAAATTTTGCTAACAGGGGAAGGTCATAATACGGTTGTCGCTAGAATTTGATTAGGGCTGTGTTTATTGCAACAACATCAAAACTAAATGTTATCCAGAGTTACACATGCCACTGGCCATTTCCTTCGGCAAAATAGGGGACAAACTGAAAAATTGGTATAAAAAGGTTATTTTTGCGATCGCGTTGGCCATGAAACCGTCAAAGACAAAATCGAAATTTTTCTATTTACCAATGCGCGCATCCTTTGCAAGTAAAACGCTGTAAACTTTTTGAAAAAATCTTGAACGGTTCCGGAAAACAACGTCAAAAACGAAACCCCTGCATAAGCGCTATGATTTAAGAAGTTGTGATATATCTGTACAAATTGGTATCTATGCGACTTGCATAGGCGTTTAACATAGGAAAAACTGTTTTTACAAAGGCCTCGTCTTTCGCGTTGTTCTCCGGAACCGTTTAAGATTTTTTCTAAACCTTTGCACCATTTTACTTGCAAATGATGCGCGCATTGGTAAATAGAAGAATTTCGATTTTGTCTCTGGCCAACGCGATCGCAAAAATTACATTTATTATTCAACTTTTCAGTTTTTCCCCTATTTTCTGAAGAAAATGGCCAGCGGCACGTATAACTCTGCAAAAAATTTAGTTTTGATGTTCTTGATGCAATAAACACAGCGTTAATCAAATTCTATCGACAACGTATCGTGACCTTCCCTGGTAAGAAAAAATGCACAATTTAAACTTTTTCAAAATTGTGAAGAATTGTAAAAAAAAATTGCCTTTTTTGAACAAATAGAGGTGAAAATGCGTTGCTAGGGTGTCTTCAACATTTTTGAAAATGATAAGTTCCTTTAAAAAATTGTTTGAAAATTTGCAAGAAAAAATTTCAAAATTTTGAAGATCTGTAAAAATTGCTGAAGCCATTTTTAAACAGTACAAAGTTTTAAAAAATATAAAGGCTATGCAAAACTTTTGAATTTTTGTCAAAAAAAGGTTATACGCTTCAAACTTTTTCAAAATTTTGAAGAGCAGTAAAAATGCGCATTTAGGCCGTGTTTGAAGGAAATTAAGGTGGAATATATTGCTGTGGATATCTTAACATTTTCAGAAAATCCAAAGATCATTGCAAAGCTTTCGAATTTTTGCCAAGTAAAATAGCACAGTTATAAGTACACTTGAAACTTCCCTAAAAGTTGTAAAAATTCGTTTTAGATCGTTTTCAAACAAACTAAAGGTGAAAATAAACGCATTGCTTCAGGGTTTATCAAGCATATCTGGAAAATATAAAGACCATTGCAAAACTTTGAATTTTTGCCAGGAAAAAAAAATTATACTCTAATAATATTTTTTTTTTAAATACAGCCGTAAAAAATGTTTACGGTATTTTTTTAAACAAACTAAAGGTGAAATGCATTTCTTAGAAAGGATGTCTTCACCACTTCTAAAAAATATAAAGATCATCCCAAAACAATCGATTTTTTCCTGAGAAAAATTGTGACGAGTCTTGGAACATTTTTAAAACAAAAAGTAAAACTGCATTGCTTGGGGTGTCTTTACATCTTTGAAAGTTTCCAAAAAGTTAACATTACAAACACACTACGTTTTCAAACACGCAGTTTGCGATAAAGTACATCAATATTTTGAAACAAATTAAAAATAACTTTTTCTCGATAAAAAAATGAATGGTATCTACTTTGTAAACTAAGTTGGCTTTACGTTTGTAAACAGAGTAAAAAATAATCAACATGTTAACACACTCGAAACTCGAACTATTGACAAACTTTTTCTACAGTTCTATTATTGAGCTCTAAAATAACATTTTTGCATTCCTTAATAAATCAACTGCTCCAAAACTATGATTAGAAAACAGCAAAGAGCTTTAAAGGGATGTGGAAATTACGATTTCATGTTAGAAACAAACAAGAACATACTTACTGTTTGTTCTTGATAGATTGACAGCATGAAAAGTTCATGTAATCGCCTGAAATGATGACGAAACTTTTAGATGGGAGCGATGAAATGTGTGCGCTAAATATAACGAAGAATTTAATTTTTATTTTGATACATTTTTAAGTTATTTTTTCTGATCGATTTGTGATGGAATTCGAAGGGTTATTGCGCGGAAATGAAAATAAAAATGTTTAAATTATTCAGTTCTACATTAAAAAAAGTTACGAAGCATTATACAGGAAAAAATGTTAAAAAGTAAATCAAAAATATGGTGTGCAAAATGGGAGCGCTTATTCTGTTATATTGTGTGATTATATCTCCAACAGTCACAAATCGAATTTGGAAATTTTACTATAAAATAAAATTTAAAAGTATGTTTAACTGTTCCTATTGTCACTTAAAAAAAGATTTAACAATAAAAAAATTACGTATTCAAACACTTGTTAATAAAATTTTCGGTAAAGTTTTCAAAGAAATTAGATGGGTGTTCATAGTTTAATAAGGAAGATTATTAAGTCTTCTAAAAACTTTAAAATGAACACTTGCTTATTTACAAAAGAGATTATCCAAGCAAATCGCTTTTGTAACGCGATACAAATTCGTTTTTTTAACAAAGTAGGTAGCGATTCATCTTAATACACCCCAAATTCACGTAAATCATAATTCAAAAGCTGTATTTCCATAAACTTTAAAGCTAGCCACTCAAACTAATTGAGATTCGGTGCATAAATATTCATTGTTTATAGCTTTGCCGGATATGGAATAACTAGGAGTTATCTTTAAGCAAATTTTAAGCGAAGTTATACGTTTTCAGAAACGTTCAGTTCAACAACAAAACGGATGCCACTAAGTTTTAGATCAGGAAAGCATTTTTCAAGTTATCCGAAGTCACATTTGTTACATAAACCGCCTCGATATGTTTAAAACTGCAAAATAAGGTGAAGTCAGCCGCGAAAATGCTTAATGATGTAACGTAACGGGATTAGTTTCAAACGAACGGCTCCGTTTATATATGCTCGGTTAAGAGCAATTATGGCATCTACAGGCTGTATCTGCGGATGTAATTAGTGACATCGTAGGTGCAAAAAACGAACCATAATTCTTTCCACGAAATTACTCTTGCAAATCTTCGCCCTGTTACAAATTGTTTTGATTTTTCAAAGACTACTACCGATATTTTAGGCAAAATACTCGCAAATAATCATAAGAAACGATATAACTCCAAAAATATTATATTTAGACATAAAACATGCTTAATAACTTTGAAAGATAATTAAATTTTCTACAAGAAAATGTAAAAATATATAGGGTGTTACATTTAAAAAAAATTACTTACATGCGTTTAAAGTTTAGCGAAATGGACCGAGTAAAACGAACACCCTGTATATTATTTTAAAAGTTTAACCAATCAAAAATCACTATGACACTATTGTCTAATAAATTGCGAGAGTAAATTGCTCTGGTGTTGTCATGTTAATAAATATAAATATTTTTATAAAGGTCTGCATCTGTCAAAAGTTTCAAAAAAACGTCAATAACTCAAAAACGGTTCATTTTAGACATAAATAACTAATGATATTTTTGAAAGAAAATTTAATTTTACATCCAAAAATTACAAAATATACAGGGTGTACTGTATAAAAAAACTATGTTTGGTATAAGAGCGCAAAAACAAAACACTGTGTATAGTTGATAATAATTTTAGGTTATGTAGTAAATGATTACAAACAACTTTTATTTTGAACTTTTTTAAATATTATTACTAATAACAGAGCTATCGAATAATTCGTGTTGGCTGGGACACCCGTATATAAAATTAATGGGTTGCGTACTTTTTTCGTCGCGGTTTGTTTATTAGTAATTTTGTACAGAACATTTATGTGTCTTAATGGTTCAAGAATCAAAGTAATTTGGAGGTAACACTTAATAGTTTACGACAAATTCACAGCTTACATAGCTATGACGTGCTGAGATTCAATGATTTTTAATAGTTACCACGAAAGCTCACTGTAACTACAGTTGGAAAAGTCCCCAAATTACGGCCCTCGCGCCAAATCAGGCCCCGAAAAGTTTTCATCCGGCCCACGGCCTTTAAAACAAAATATCTACTGCTATAGTCATATAGAAAATACCTACAAATATAATTTATGATCAACTGGTAGCTTTGCGATAATGCGGAGAAATACTGATTTAAAAGAGAAAACATAAACCAATTTAAATTTTTTGAATTTTTTGTCGACAGAAAATAAAAATAGCTACATAAAAAAAAATTATTTGTCCTTCCATATACAGAGTGATTCAAATTCGAGGGCGATCATGGGATCCTCGCTTGTTATAATAGCTAGATTATAGGTTTACATTTTGCAAAGTTGCTAAATTCGGTGATCATTAATAATCAGAAGAGAAATTGAAAATATCTCAAACAGTATCCGAGGAATGTAGAAAAAACCAGGAAATACGATTTTTGAAAATAGTTTCTTTGGAGCATGAAACATTTCAAATGTGTAAAAACATTGCGCAAGCAACTTTTTAAGCCGCATCGGATAGTAATCACTAATTTATTTTAGGTCGATTCGTTTTTGTTTTATGATAACCAATTTTGTATTTTCTTATGGGCCCAATTTTTGCTATTTACATAATCCATTAGCATTTATTTTTCTAAATTCATTGATGTATCACAGATGTTATATTTTCACATTAATTGTCCAAATTAAAACAAAGGGTTTTAAACAATAACGATTATAAATCAGGTAGGCCGGTCATTGTAGTTTATGTTGTTTCCATGACAACCAATTAACAAACTAAAAGTTTTGAAAGCCTATCACTTGTCATAAATAAATTTGTAAAAAATGAACTTTAATAACGAAGAAAAACGCGATATGCTGCGAATTTTTTATTCATTGAATAGGAATGTCAACGATAAATGCAGAAACATATCCAAAAAGAAGACAACCCTCGCACACATATTTTTGTTCGTTGGACAGTTACTTGGGGAAATATGGGGCTTTTGCCAAACCCAGAAGATAATATGGCAGAAAGGTTTCAGATGAAAGTAAAACAAAAACATTTTTATTACAAGCAGATCCGGAAAAAACACTATTTTTGTAAACAGAAAATTAAGTAAATTTGTTAAAAGCATGTGATAAAGTATAACAAAACTGAAAAGAATAGTATAAGAAATTCGCAGCAAATCGCGTTTTACTTCGTTATTAAAGTTCATTTTTACGAATTTATTAATAAGACAAGTAAAAGACTTTCAAAACTTTCAGTTTGTTGATTGGTTGTCATGGAAACAACAACTACAATGACCGACTTACCTGATTTATCGTGGTTGTTGTTTAAAACTCATTTTTTCAAATTTGACAATGAATGAACAAGTAAAATACCATGTGTGATACATCAAAGAATTCAGAAAAATGATTGCTATTTGATTATGTAAATAGCAAAAATTGCGCTCATAAAAAAATTAAGTTGGTTATTACAAAACAGAGACGAATCGACCTAGAATAAATTAGTGATTACTATCCGATGCGGCTTAAAAAGTTGCTTAAGCAATGTTTTTACACATTTGAAATATTTCGTTCTCTAAAGAAGTTATAAACTATTTTCAAAAATCGTATTTCCCATTTCTCTTCAGATTATTATTGAGCACTAAATTTAGCAACATTGCCGAATTTAAACTTATACTCTAGCTATTATAATAAACGAGATTCCCATGGTCGCCCTCGAATTTGAATCCCTGTACAGGATGCCTCAGTTATGGTGAATAGCATTGGGATCTCACAAACGGTGAGAAATACAGAGTTGGTTAAATGGTTCAAAAGGATCTATGATTTAAGAGCAAGTGATCTATAAAAAAATCTTGGAAAAAAAATTGTTTTTGCGCTATTAATAAAAAAAAACACATCAGGTTTTTAATTTTTGCTTAAAACTTGTTTATTTGAAATCCCACTCAAAATACTTTTTGACATTATTGGGGCACTTTTTTGAGTAGATTTGAAATATGTCAACAAATTTTAGCTATCTTCATTTGTTTATGTTTTTTAACATTAACTTTATTATTTTAAATACGGCTACGAGTACAGAAATGTTGTAATATTTTGGCCATGGATCAAAAATTATACGGAGTAGCGGTGTGTAGGAAAGGCTCGCCAATATATTTGCAAGTATAAAAGTGATCTAAACCTAAACAACTAAATGAGATATAATATGGAAAATAAATGACCTACGTCTATTTTATGGTTAGGTAAATTACTTAATAATTAGCTGTCGTAATAAGAATTTTATGCATCAAAATTGATATTTAAGTGTCTTAAGCTTTAAGTTTAAGGAACTAGGCACATTTTGAATCTAGATTCTTACCAAGAGTTTATAAGCACACTTTTCTGCTAATTTAATCATTCTTTTATATCTAACATATCCGGAATTCACATCTTCTTCATGTTGAAACCTACATATTACATTGCTTTACTGACTGAGTTTCATTCTGAAAAAAAAAAAAGTTTGGATTACCTATCTTACATTGAAGCACATCGCTAAGGAATTCAAGAAGACATATAACGTCAAATGCATTTCCGCTCAATAATCCATGAAAACTTTGCAGATGGTACAGTTTTTGCGGATAACACAAATAATAAGATTTATTTCCAGGCATGCATACACGATAATATGCACTGTCAAATGCAGGGAAAAGAATAACGTAATACCAATATCAATGGATGGATTTACTTGACTGTTTAAAAAGAAATAAATTTCCTGGAGCTCAATTCATCTGATGCGATTTGGTTCCATAAAAAGTTAAAAACTAGTTACAGGATAGGTCAAATTGTTTATGAAAATATTAAGCAACATGTTTGCAATGCATAAAGACTACTAATGCGTTCAGAAACCGATAAAACATTGTTTTGGTAGCTCTAAAAAGTGTTTACAAATTTGCCAAATGTTTAGTACCAAAGTATACTCTTCAATTTTTTTCCTCAAAATTTTAAAAATTGTGTAATGGACTTCATTGCTAGTAATAATATTGAAACACAAATAGATACATAAAAACTACAAAGTAGGTAGTTCAGAAACCGACTAAAACTATATTTTGCTTCGTAGAATTTTAAATTTTTTAAAATTGGTTTCATTGTTTGTTAAAATGTTTAATGGTGCCTGTCCACGTGAGAGTAAACTACTCTCGATAGCAGCGTCGCCAGTGGCGGATCTTGATTTTGTGGGGCCCCAGGCGCAACCTGATCTGGAGGCCCTCTATTAAGTTGGTTCACTAAAATGAACAATGCAGAAAAATCATAACGTTTTTTATTTTTAGAACCAACAAAAACAAACACAAAAATCAAATACGGAAACAAAAAAATATTCTCAGGTATCAGAAAAAAAATGACATTCCCATTTAAAAGAAAAAATCCCATCTCAGGTAAAAAATCTGTAAAATTCTGCGTCATACAATACAGGTGGTCCAAATTGGATGGGACTACAATGGGTATCTCGCTTAATAGTCAAGATAGAGAAACGGTTAAATTACTAAAAATGTGCAGTTTTTTTAGAACAAACTCAAAACAGTTTTCAAAAATATTCTATCATTTCCGGTTTTTGAATTATTAATGAAAAACTGTTTTTTTGTTATATTTTTAATGTGTCATACCTCCTTTATTGTTTTAAATATCGAAAAAGTGTATAAAGATTATTTTTAGATATTTTTATGTAGATTTTGCAAGTAGGTAATAAAAAAATTTTACGCTCGCCGTTAAAAAGGTATTGCACAAACTCACCTTTTTTTAAATGGAAGCTATAGTTGGCTATGACCTATTTAAATTCCTTATTTTTTCCTTTTCCAAATACATTAGGGTTGATGTATTTATTTTCAATAATACGCAAGTTACAAAGGCTTTTAAAATTTTTTAAAGATGAGAAACAAAAAGCAGGTTGTGAAAACAAAGGAAAATCGGAAAAGATAGACTATATTTGACAACAATTCTGAGTTTGTCCCAAAAAACTGCACATTTTTTGTACACTTACCGTTTCTCTATATTGACTATTAAGCGAGATGCCCATGTAATCCCATCAAATTTGGACCACCCTGTACAGTACATCGGCTTGCAGTGCACTGTAATCAGATGCAAGCAGGGTTGCAAGTTTTGGCGATTTGGAACCAAATTGGCTATAATTTTTGTTTAATTTAACATGTTTTTTTTTTAAATTGGCATCAATGGCTATTACACAATACCCACTATGAAAATAGGTTTTAGAAGATATTACAATTTGCCTAAAATTATTATTTTATAATTTTTATATTAACAGACAATAAAAATTTAATTTTGGTTTTTGTGGATGACGAACCCAACGATTCTGAGGCCCCTTTTTGCCGAGGCCCGAGGCGCGCGCCTCATGCGCCTGTGCGGTAATCCGCCACTGAGCGTCGCCAAGGATACAGCCCCTGAGAGTAACTCGCGATTGGCTGTATCCTTGGCGACGCTGCTATCGAGAGTAGTTTACTCTCACGTGGACAGGCACCATAATACATCCTGGCAATGCATAATGACTATTAAAATGTTTAAAAACTCATTGGGAAATTTATTTCATAGGTCTTAACAGTTTTTATAAAAGTGCCTGGTGTACCTATACCATTTAAATTTTGTTTCTCAACATTTAAAATATTTTGCAATTGGCTTCATCGTTAGTATAAATGTTAAAGACATACTTGATAATGCATAATGACTATCAAAACGTTCAAAAATCAACTAGAATTTGCCAAGTGTATACAATTAGAATTTTGTTTTTCAAAATTTTAAGAATTTTGCAATTTGCTTCATAGTTTGTAAAAATGCTAAACATAAACAAAGCAATTTAATAAAACACTAAGAAATCGGTTAATAGTACAGTAAAACACTAGTGTCATAAGGCGACCTTTTGGCGCACGAGTCCAAGTTTGAAAAACCGCAAAATAGAAAAAATATTATAAAAAACACGTGTCATAAGGCTTTTGACTTTGGACTTTGGACTCGTGCACCAAAAGGTCGCCTTATGACATTAGTGTTTTAATGTACTATTTTATAAATCTTCAAACTTTTTAAAATGTTTCCTAGTGTAGGTACTAATATCATTAAATTAAATTTTTTTCCTTAAAAATTAAGAAATTATGCAATTGGCTTTAATGTTTGTAGAAGTGTTTAACACATATTTTGCAATGTATCGCAGCTATTTAAACGTACAAAAACTGATTAAAATTATTTTTCTCCTAAAAAACTATTGAAATAAAATTTATTACTAGTAAACTTGAACAAAATTATTTTAGGGTTAGTCAAAAAGTGCTGGTAATGTTGCTTAAAATTAAAAAATAAAAGTGAGGAGGCAAACACTGAACCTACACTTGCAAATAGAAATGTAGATTTACCTGTAAAACGTCATTTAAAATGTATGGAATACTTTATTTGTACTAGTGTGTATGGAATATATTTTCTACGTTACATTTCGTTAACATTTATGAGTAGCAGACTTAGGCTGCAATAAAGCTCTTTAAGAGCACTTCTAAAATATTTTATGTAGGTTCGCAGATATATTTTACGTGAGTGACAAAGATGTTGCTTTGTAAAATTACATATTTTATGTCAACGTTACTTTGTGTAATAATTTTGTTGGGAAAACATCTGCGAAAATCCAGCTTAGTTGGCGAAACTGGATTTGCAACTAGATGAAGAAAAAAAAATTATGTACATGTACACAGGCACTCCTTTGTATCCGTGAATAAAGATCCCGCGTATACAGAGACCTTAAAGAACTTGGGAATACGCTTGTGTGGTTCAAGTGATTTACAGGGTTTTATGTGTTAACTGCTGTATGTTTCTGTGTGATTTAGAATTAAATATCAAGTGACAACTGCATTAGGACAAAAAACAAACGCTATTAATTAAACGATTGCGTTTTTAAACTCTGCATTGCAGCAACAATTCTGGTTTATTTATGTTAATGACCACAAAAGTGTTTAATACTGTGAATTGCTAGCAGCGTCGGGAATTAAATGAAGCCGAGACAAAAACAAAGCCTCGAATCGTAAATTATAAATGCGTTTAAAAAAAGAACAAACATGGCTGCTCTCTAGCACTTAAAAACTAGTTAAATAGTGTTAAAAAAACATAACAGAAAAATTCGCAGTAGCGGTTCTTTTTAATTTTTAATTAATTAATTACTGAAAACGATTTAACCGCTTAAGCATATAAAAACAACATTTTGTGTCGCAGTTTATACAAAATTATTTTCCTTGAGCCTGAAACGTTTGGAGATGCAATTTATAGTCGAAAGAAAAAGCTGAGGACTCGGAAAATAAAATAATAGATCAGCTAAAGGCACTGACGTGTCATATTTTATTTTAAGTGATGCTATTATTTCGTTGTTTAAGATAACTTGTGATTTAGAGAGATCTTTCATAAAAAATTTACCAATATAAAACTTCTGGCGCTAATGTAAATTTGAGTGTGAATATTGGGATCTCGTTTATTTTAGTGAAAGAGCTAAGGTTTTAATTTTGTGTACTAGATAAATATTGCACTTAAATCCCAGGCCTGGCAATGCATTTCGTTCAAAAACGGTCTAAAACGACTTTTTACAGCTTCTCAAAGTTTTTGAAAAAGTTGCAAGACTATACCGGGTGTAACTGAGTTCTGATACACCCCTTTTATTTTAATTTTAGATGAACGAAGTTTTAGTCATATGATATGTGTTGTAAACCGGATTATTAGAACACATTAACAATATAATAAATATTTTACTTCCGGTTTCACCAGAAACGACCCAAACTTTTTTATTTTAAATGGAACAACCAATATATTACTATATTTTTGGAAAAGGAAGCAATTATGGATAAGACAGTGTAATTTTGGTTAATTTTTGTAATCTCAAATAATTTTTGGAAGAACATTTTTATGTTAAGTGGGCCGTGGTCTGCATAAATTCAATTTCATTACGTCAACAAGTGTCTGAAAAACGTATTTGTAAATTTTAATTGCTATATAGCTATACAGGGCGGTGCTTTTTTCGATGCTCACCATTGCTATCTTGGAAACGGTAAGAGATACAAGGTCGGTTAAATTAGAGAAAAGTTGCACATTTTATGACGATTAAGAATCTGAAAAGAAATCCTGGATATTTTGATTTGTTTTTGATTTATTACAAAAAAAACAGAAAAATGTGATTTTAGAAAAATATTATTATCTTCCCTACCATTTACGCTATTTCAATTAAACTTGGTAACTTTACGTTTTTGACCGTCCTGGGTTTGATGACGTCAACAGAAATTTTCTAAGCCTTCTAGATTCCAAGTTGCGATAGTCAACTTTTTTATTTCTTATGGCCGCCATATTGGATTTTTACACCATCAGACAGACAAAAAATTAGCTTTTTAGATTGGTAACCAACATAACTTTGTTCTTTCAAAAAACTTGTTGAAATTTTAAAATTTGTGTAAATAATTCATAAAATCGAGAATGTGTATGAAAAACTTATTAATATAGCCTGTTAATCTTAATACACTGAGCTTAACTGCAACAAAAAAAATATCGTTCTTTTATATTCAACTACTATAGATATTAACCACAGTATCTACCGATTAAGAGGATATGTTAATAAGTTTTAGTAATAATTTAAGTTTTTGAAACAGCCTTTCAACACAAATATAAGTTATTGTTAAATTCGTCAGAAAATACTCTATTTAAATAACCGCATATACCAGTACCGCTCCATTTCAAACTTTTAAAAGAGTTGACTTTCTGTCAAAATACCGATTCTACAACCTTCAAAACTAATTAAAGTAACCTAAATGTCAATGGGTCATTCTAAACAGATGAATCTTCCTTAGGTGTAAACACATTTTACTGTGGTTACCTTTGTTAATAACAATCATAATCTCAATAGCAACAATGGTAACCACAGTAAAATGTGTTTACACCTAAGGAAGATTCATCTGTTTAGAATGACCTATTAAAATTTACAAAAATATATTTTGGACACTTGATGAAATAATAAAATTCAATTTATGCAGGTAACGGCACACTTAACACTCAAATAAAATTTCGGTCAAAGATTATTTGAAGTTATAAAAATTAACCATAATAGTGTAATTTTTTAATATTGCTTCCTTTTTCCACAAATATAAAAATTAAAAATATATAGAATGTTCTGTTTGGAATAAAAAAGTTTGGGTCATTTCCGTCGAAACAGGAAGTTAAACAAAATAGTGTAGGTACATAATGTTCAAATAATCCTGTTTTTTACACATATCATATGACTAATATTTCATTTATCTAAAAAAAATATCTAAAAATAAAAGTAAAGTGTACCTACCTTGCAAGTTTTTTCAGAAAAAAAACGATAGTTTTGGGATTATCTTTATATTTGTTGAAAATTGTAGACACTCTCCCTAAGCTATGCATTCCAGCTTTAGTTTGTTCAAAAAAAGGCCTGAAACAATTTTTACAGCTCTTCTATATTTAAAAAAATGTAAGTATAAAGAACAGCATTTTTTTAAGCAAAAATTTAAATTTTTGAAAGAATCTTTATATTTTGCAGAAATTTTAATTTTAGTAAGTTTAAAAACAGGCCAAAAGAATTTTTTACAGCTCTTCAAAATGTTTAAAACAGATCCAAATGTACAGCCTTAAATTTATTTTAGTAATAAATCAAAAGTTTTGCAACGGCCATCCTATTTTCTAAAAATATGAAAGTGGCTAAGCAATGCATATGCACCTTTGGTTTGTTTAAAATTGGCCTAAAACTTCGTGTACTAACATGAAAATAGTTGGAGACAATTCTAGCGATAAAGAAACGTTTTTTGATTAATTTATTATTTAATCATTTATGACTCTCTTGGTTGTGAAATATTCTTTCCATCCAACATAAACAGTTATTTACTGGTTGAATTTGCCCAGAGTAGCTGCAGTATCTCACAACTCACAGATACGTTCGATAAGCCTCAATTTTCTCACCAGTAGAAAAGGAAGCTCTCCTACAATTTATTTAAAACAAAAAGGTGAATAATGTTCGACAAAATGATGGCTATTGCTGGATAAACTTTACAGCAAAACGTATTTATGGCAACAGTTTTGTACGGGTACTTTAAAGCAGGGAAACTTTGCTTATAAATAGTAGTAGTTTAGAAAAAAAAGTAATTAACTTTAAAATACCCTTCGTGCTGCTTTTCTCACAAACTAAAAATGCTGTCCTGCTTTATTTACAGACGTGTTCACTGCTGTGTGCATATTGCAGTTTAAAAGTATTTATGCACTTTGATTTAAGATTTTTTGGGAACTAACTTCGTCCGTGATAAATAAAAACTGTACATGATTACAGAAACTGCTGGGAAGAGTTAAAGCAGAAGTAACGAATGGGTGAATTTAGAGCCAGAAGTGGTAATTTTAATCGGTGGTGTTCAAACAGCACTATAGTAAAACTATGCATTTCATGTGTACATAGAAAACTTTGTAGTCTCTTAAAACATAACATTAAATGTTTGCAAATTTGGTAAACGATATTATACAACCTTACCACATTTTAAAGGTTTTCTGAAAAAAAAAAAACATTTAAAATTACATGCAGTAGATAATAATATCCTCTCAGCGAAGGAGAAAATGCGCTTTTGACAGTTCAAATGCAAGAAAATATTAAGGGCAAAAGAAGTTTGGTAGGAGAAGAATGTTCTTATTAAGCAACTTGGGAGAATGCTTTGGAAGGAGCTACCTTGATCTTTGGAGCTGCTATAAATAAAATAACAATAAGTATGATGATAGCCAAACTCAGATAAGAGATTGGTGTTCAACCTTTCACCGCAAGTAATTTTAAAAGTTTATCTTATATAATGCCTTTGACTCTGTCCCCTTAAACAAACTATAAGAGACACTTGAAAACCAAAATGTGCATGGGATATAATTATGTAAATGCCATTAAAAAACCATACGAAAACGCAAAAAGTTCTATAAAGATGGAAAAGTCTTACTCGAATAATTTTATCATTAATTAGGGTGTACATCAGGAATCTACAATGTCCCCATTATTATTTAATTTACTTAATCCATGTCGCCTATCTACCCTCACGGGTGTAAGTAGTAGGGCATATTATTAAAACTATATTCAAATACGGCTCTTAACTTATGGTCAAGAAAATGCAACGCTATGGGAATTACAGTTGGCGAAGAACACATATACTCACTTTTGTTCGACGACGATCAAATAATTTTGGCAATAGACGACCAGGATTCAGAATACATGAATCTTGAAAAAACGAAATATATGGTAATTGAAAATTCTGTTGGATATTATAACCTCAAAAAGAAATATAAAAATTGCCGGTGCAAAAAAAATTCTGGAGGTGATCGAAAATGAAGAGGGGTCTATCATATAAAATTTTTTTCTTAGACGTCTCCTTTCGGAGTTAGGCCCCCCTAAAGGGGAGCGGAAAAATTAGGTTTTTATTTTATTTCTCAAATTTGGATATATGTAGGAGAATGATATTAGGTAGATGTTTTATACTTAATAAAAGGTTTCACATAGTAATATTTTTAATTATCTCCCACAAAAAATAAAATAAATAAAAATGAACCATCAAATATCTCATTATAAAACTATTCATTTTGGTGGTTGCCATGGTTTGTTTATGTTCATATTGGGTAGAACTGACGGTTGTAATAATTCATTTAGACGTTGACGCGGCGACAATGCTCCAACGCCCGCCAATTCTACCTAATATGAACGTAAACAAACCATGGCAACCACCAAAATGAATAGTTTTATTTTGAAATATTTGATGGTTCATGTTAATTTATTTTATTTTTTACTCAAAAACGGTAGGTTTTACGAAAAAAATTAAAGGATAAAAAAAGTTTCTAAATAAATAAAGATTTAAAAAAAAAATTATTGCAAAATTTTAACCCAGAAAAATGTTCTGATAAAAAAACCAACAGTGGTCGTACTTTTCAGCCCCCTGTGAAGGTGGGAGATGATTAAAAATATTACTATGGAAAACCTTTAGATTAGTTTAAAACATCTACCAAATATCATTCGCCTACGTTTATCCAAATTTGAGAAATAAAATAAAAACCCAATTTTACCGCTCCCCTTTAGGGGGTGTAACTCCAAAAGGAGACGTCTAAGGAAAACATTTCATATGAAAGACCCCTCTTAATTTTTGATAAGGAATCACCTACCAAATTTTTTGCAATACTTAAGAAACACCCTGTAGAGCAGGGGTGTCAAACTCAATGGCTAACTTGGGCCATACAAACAAGGTTTGACTTTAGGTGGGCCGCAAAAAAAAAAAAAATTGTTTAATATTAGCAAAAAAAGAGTATAATTAAAAAAACGTTTAGAGAATTCTACCTATCTTATTTTTATTCTGCGTCGGTTTGTTATTTTATTATATATGTACTAGGCGATTTACCCGGCGCGGCGTTGCACGGGTGATAACAATTCTCTTTTATCAATCACAGACTACTCGCGCTCCGCGCTCGCTCCCGGCGGACGTTCTCAGACGTTCAATTACAGACTACTCGCGCTCCGCGCTCGCGCTCGGCGGACGTTTCCGGCCGTTCCCGGGAATTTCCGGCCGTTCTTTATACGACGTTTGATCCGTTAGGTCCTAAATAGTAACTGTGCAAAATTTGGTTCCGATCGGCCAACGGACCTAGGATTCTATAGCGAACAAACAAACAAACAAACACAAACAAGCTCTTTTATATATATAGATTACAAGATGATTTACCCGGCGTTGCACGGGCGATTACAATTTTAATTACTTTTTTTAACTTGAATAAGCCCAATAATTCCAAATCATACACAAATGACATACTCTGATCAATCATCTTTTCATTTTCTTATAATTCCTTAAAAAATAACTATTTATTGCTTAAAAATTGAATAATAACTCAAATTTATTTTCTTTCGTCTTGTTTCAATTAAAAATGTACTAATAAAAATAATACTTCATGTACATTTATTACTAATTGTATACAAAACAATCTTTACTTGTGAAATACACCGCGCCGTATCGTGTTATGACCAGGTATTTGCCGACGTAAGATCGAATCCCGTCCAAGTAATTTTTTATTTATTTTTATTGGTAATATGTGCTTGTACTTAAAGTTTGGCGTTAGATCTGCAAGGTCCTAAATAGTAACTGTGCAAAATTTGGTCCCGATCGGTCAACGGACCTAGGATTCTATAGCGAACAAACAAACAAACAAACAAACAAACACACAAACAAGCTCTTTTATATATATAGAAGAAGAAGATTGTGTGCCGATATATTGGCCGGGCCGCAAAAATGTTCGTTGCGGGCCGCGAGTTTGACCCCTGCTGTAGAGCAAAAGTATCACTTTAAAAAACAAAAATGTTTAAATCTATTGTATAAACAGGGCTGCGAAGTCGGTAAAAAAAATCGACTCCGACTCCGACTCCTGATAATTTTAGTAGTTTGACTCCGACAAAATTAAATACTAAGATATTTTATAGTGTGTGTAATATAAAAAAGAAAAATAATCACAAAGAAACTCTATCAAATTTGAGTTTAAATTTCTCGCAATTTTTTGTTGTACTTGTGTTTCCGACTCCCACTTCACTGACCAGAAATTCCTTCTAAACTCCGACTCCAACTTCGACTCCACAGCCCTGTGTATAAAGCTGTGCTATATACGAAGCGAAGGTGTTGACCATGTCTAAAAATTTAGAAAAAAGAGTATTAACAATGGAAATGAACTTCTAAAAAAAGTTTTGCCAACTAACGATTATAGATAAAATAAGAAACGAGAACATACAGGAAAGAATAAATGCTGTTAATAGTCTGACCGATATATTTGAAAAACAACAACTAAACAGAATGCCTGCTCATAGAATCCCACATAAAAGACTGTCATGGATTCCATATAGAAGAAAAAAAGGGGAAAACCGAAAAGGAGATGGATAGACGGAATAAAAATAGCAATGGAACTAAACGGATAATGACTGGTAGGAATTGCGTTTAGGATGGGGCAGACGGCAGTCAGCTGCATTAAAAATCGCTATATACATACATCTAAAGCTCAAATAGTTTGAGAATTACTGCTATAAAACATCTGGAGCAAAAGAATTAAAACCTGATTCAACTAAATCGCAGAGCACTTTCCTGTTAATTGCAACTAAAAATTTATTAGTAATTAAGTTACAGATACCATGGTTTAAAAAAGACACACTTACTTTAATTGCTTTTACAATTACAGTGTTGTAATTCAAGCAAGAAGAATATAAGTGGAAACTACGATTTCAGGTATAAATCTTAGTCTATCTTAGGTTACTAACAGGAAATTTCCAAGAGATGCAGGTTCAGAAGGAAAAACTTTCTGTAGATATTCTAGCATTGTTCTTAAATAATTCTGTCTTACGTTTTGCTTGAAATAGTTCTCATTAATCGCATAGAGAAAATCTTTTTAGCTATGATTGGTGTAGGCTTGCACAGACCTTAGTTATTACTGAACAATTCGAACAAGGAAACTAAATTTAAGGAACACAATAGGCAACGGAAGGAAGTCAATATAACACGTGCACAGAGCAAACAAAAAGAAGATTCCGCAGGAATTTCCTCATTGTATCGAAGTAAAACCGCTGCAATTACAAACTTAAAAAAAGGATAATATACAATTTAAAAACCACGCTTCCGTAAACAAAGAATTTTTTAATTAATGAAGACATTAAAACTTCGAGTCTACGAAATTGTTTTTTAACTACCAACGCTAAAAAATGCAGAAATTAAGTCATAATTAACGAAGCTTCTAAATTTAAATGTAACGGTTTAGTGACGTGGAATGTACAGGGTAATACAAATGCGATGTTTGAAGGTTTACCTCAGTAACTACAAAACCCCATTATTTCTATCCGTTCTTCTAACACAGTGATGGCGAACCTATGACAAGCGTGGCAATAGTGACCCGCTCCTGCTTTTTTCGGGACATGCAATCGGGCCTTAAGCTGGTATTCATAGGCACCTATTATTGGCCACATAACTACCAATTAGAAAATCTGTGATTATTCTTAAGTCTGATGATTTCGACTAGAGATCATATTTATAAAACAATTTTTATTGTTATGATATTCCTTTGATTACGGTATCGTTTAATATTTAGATGTGGGTTGGTGACAGGTCACTTAAATAACATCTCCTGAATTTTGAATTTTTGACACGCCGGGTTGAAACGCTTCGCCATCATTGTTATGTCCATACCAAGTCAGTCTCTTTTCTTACATGTAACCGAGTACGTTTTTGTGTACTCTCATTCTTCTTTTAATCTTTTCGTTGCTAAGTCTGTCCATCCTTGTAACTCCACAGCTCATTTTCCAATATTCCGTCTCCGTTGCAGAAAGTTTATTTCTGTTTTTTTGAATTATCACCCAGTTTTTAGCTCCATAGATTGTTATACTGCGTACCATAGTGTTATACTGGGTGGTGAATTTTTCGATGCTCACCATTGGTATCTTGGAGGTCTAGGAACATTCTCCGACCACAATTCTACGCCCACAATTCTTTGCCCACAATTCTTCGCCTCCACAATTCTTCGCCCACATTTCTTCGCCTACACAATTCTTCGCCATCACAATTCTTCGCCGCCACAATTTTTCGCCGCCACAATTTTTCGCCGCATACAAGCATATCACAAATTTTATTTGTAAATGTGATTGTTTTTATTTATAACGTCATTTTTACAGATTATTTACATTGTCTTAAGTTGTTTCTTGTATATTAATAGTTCTTCTTTTAATATTATGTTTAAAAATTGCTACATAAATAGCGTATGTTGTGATTTTTAATCTTGTTTATGTTGTTATAGTATGAATAAAAATTAAATTAACTTCACCTGATCTAACCTAATGTAAAATAATCTGTAAATATTACGTTATAAATAAAAACAATCACTTTACAAACAAAATTTGATATGCTTGTATGCGGCGAAAATTCTTAATCTGAAAAAAAAATCGGATATTTTGATTCAACAAAAAACCTGAAAAATGTGATTTCAGGAAAACATTATTGTTACTTTATGTTTTTGACCATTCTAAGTTGAATGGCAGAGAGAAATTTTCTAGGGCTTCTAGATTTCAAGCTGCGATAATCAACATTTTTATATCTTATGGCCGCCATATTGGATTTTTACACCATTAGATAGACAAAAAAATGAGTTTTTCAAATTGATGACAACATAATTTTTGTCTTAAAAAAACTTTTTTGAAATTTTGCAGTATTTGTAACGAGTTTATAAAATCGTGAATGCTCTGAATAACAATTGAAACTATAATTAAAGCCACACATTTTATGGTTAATAGAGGTGAGCAATAACGAAATTATATCGAAAAAAATTCCATCGGCTGTGAATGTTGTACCAGTACTTAAAAAAATACAAATTGTTAAATTTGAATAAGTTTTTTTGAAATAAAAATTCATGTTGATTATCAATCTAATATGCTAATTTTTTGTCTGTCTAATGGTGTAAACATCCAATATGGCGGCCATAAGGAATAACAAAGTTGACTATCGTAGCTTTAAATCTAGAATAGCTCGAAAATTTCTGCCCACCTCATTGAACCCAGAATGGCCAAGAACATTTATGGTTACCAGGTTTGATCATAAAAGCGTCAATGGTACGGACAACATAAAAATGCTTCTCTAACATCACATTTTACAGTTTTTTTGTTATAAATCTGGAAATAATTTAAATATCCAGGATTTGTTTTAAAATTCTTAATCGTTATGAAAATGTGCAACTTTTTTCGAATTTAACTGATCTCGTATCTCTTACCCTTTCCAAGATACTAATGGTGAGCATTGAAAAATTCACCACCCTGTATATCCTTGTTTAATATTTTTTGTGATATATCGATCACATCAAATTGGATTTAACTCTTTTATGTAGGTTTTTGGTTGCCCTAGTCTGCTTTTAATTTCTCCTTCTGTTGTTCCATTTTTGATAATATGCCCTAAATATTTAAATTTTACTGTTCTTTCATTTGTAAGGCCCCGTCTATTTCTAAATTTTTTATTTCTTTTTGGGTTGTTAAATGTTTTGTTTTATTCAAATTAATTTCTAAACCATTTTTCGTAAATTCTTCTTCCAACTTCCTTATCAGAAAAGTCTTTCTCATCTTGTGCGATGACCACCTGGTCGTCCGCAAAAATCAGAGTGTAGAGGTGTTTATCCTGTACGTGACTCTACGGTCTCAGTGATTGCTCCACAAAGATTTTAATTAACGTCGGTGACGTGAAGCCCCTTGTGGAAGTCCTTTTGTAGTTATGAAAATTTTTGTAAGTTAGTTTCCTACTTTGATTACTGCTTTGTTTTGTTTCCAAATGTTTTTAACTACACTTATCATTCCTTCCGATATTTACAATTCTTGCATAGCCTACCATAACTTTATTTTGGATACAGAGTTATAAGCTTTTTTCAGTCGATACTTCACAACTGAAATCTTAAACGATTTCAAAACTCGCTTTACTTAATCTGATGTAATTCTCCTTGAACAAATCCATTTACAAAAATAAACAAGATCAAATTTCCCAAAACAAATTTTAAGCCATGCAGGATAAAACGCACAAAAAACAAAGAATTAAAAAAGCACTGCCTAGCTCAGACAAGGCATTATTAAGTTATAAAATGCGTCTCTGCAAATTGTTGAAAGCGGTGCATAGTATTTGAGCATAATTTAAATATTTGATCAGCCTTTATTATCGTTTAATAATTATCTTTTAATTAAATAGTTACTCGGCTTACGCAAATATGATACGGACTATAAAAAAAAGCACCGGCATTGTATTAAAATTTATGACAGCTAGGAGAGGGGTCCGTTCTCTCTTAATTTTTGTGCTATAGATTTGGCCTGCTATAATTTTAACAAATCAACGTTTCATCCCGTCTCTCAACAACATAATTTGATTAATATCTGATGCTCATTCAAAACTCCATCAAGCAAATTAAGACTTCTCCTCCAAACACGGCCACCCAATTTTTTATTTAGCACAGAACCCGCTTTTGCTCCGTTTGCAAGACTTTGATTTATTGTTTCCCATTAAAAATCGCGACAGTCTTTTTCCGGGTACACAAAAACATACTTCACCTCTAATGATGCGACCAGTGCATGCATATTTATTCAGAAATCGATTATAATTCGATCAAACTACATGACAGATAGCAGCATCGCCCGCGAAATGAGATATGTCGTTTCGTTTAGTTAAAATTCAGTAATTTGTACGAACTGTGATGACACAAAATCGACAACGTTTCTACAGCCGTGGCTAAAGTGACGGTGCATGTACAGATATATAAATTATCATATGACATGGGTGGAACATTAATAAGGCAAACGTTTTAATTATTTCATTGGTTTTCGTAGTCAACCGTAGTTGCGTTAATAATTTATGGAAAGGATGGTTGTGTCATAATTGTCCTCGCGTTAATTAATAGTAAATGTTGTAATTGCGCTTAAATTAATTGCTGAATTATACAGATAAACATATTAATTAGTGTGTTTAACACAGAGGTCCCCAAACTTTTTTGTCTCGTAGACCACTTGCCATGTTTTTCGGTTTTGGGTAGACCCCCTGCTTACCTGATATTGATTTTTTGCAAATTCATCAACTTTTTGTTAAACTAAATTAAACCAAAAAAATAAAAACTTATACGCAGAGAAAATAAAAAAATAAAAACGTACGCGGGCGGAGCTGCCTGCAACTGCTAGTTTATAATAATTCTTAAACAGATTCATATATCAGAAAATATGCCAAATAACTTAAATTTTAATATAATTCTTCATCACGTTTCATGAACATTTACGTTTTAAAAATTTTTACTTCATAGGTAGGTGCTTTTATAATTTATGTAGATAGTTATATGTCTTTATATTATAAGGTAGTATTATGTAAGTAAATAAGTACTATCTGTGTATGTGGATTATTCCATTCATGGAATGCCAAAATTAAAGTCACGACCTGCTTATAAGAGGTCCAATATCGTTGCCCTCCATTTTCATTTCATGGACCCCCAATATTTTTTTCCGCTGACATAGACCCCTTGCAGGTCGTCGTCGACCCCTGGGGGTCGATATAGACCACTTTGGGAATCACTGGTTTAACAGATTAGTTACAATTTGGCTCGCCGCGTACCTCATACTTTTTTGTAAGCTGCTCAAACAAATAGCTGCATTTCATGTATTAACTACAAATTAGTACAGATTCTTCATTAATAAAAATTAGTACTCTTTAAGAAACTTCTTCTCGAGAGAATGCAACCCATCATTGAAAGGAAAAATCTGATCCCAAATCACCAATTTGGATTTAGATCTAAACACTCCACAGTTGAGCAAGTCTATAGGATCACTTGTATTATTGAAAAAGTATAAGAAGAGAAAAGAGTGTTCTGCAGTATTTTTGGAGGTGACGCTAGCATTTGATGGAATTTTGTACGAAGGACTGCATGATAAATTAAAATATATCTTTCCCAAACAATAAACAGAAATTTTGATGTCTTATTTATCAGAAAGGTATTTTAAGATCCAGCAGGAATATGTCTACGTTGATCCTAAAATATTAAAGCTGGAGTGCCACAGTGTCTTGGGTCCAGTTCTCTACCTGCTCGTCACTTGTGAACTTCCAGAACTAGAAAATAACACAATAGCCACTTTTGCTGACGATCCTAGCTGCGACAAAAGAAACGAAGAAACAACAAACAAGCTACAAGCAGTCAACAATAAATTTAAAATCTGGACAAAAAAGTGGGGGATAAAACTTAACGAAACCAAGTCAGTTCGTATTGACTTTACCAACAAACGTATAGAACACACTTCGGTAACCAAGAATGGTTAGATAATACTAAACGCCAACACAGACAAATTCCACGGCTTAACACGACAATAAATTTCGTTGGAAAACTCATTTTAGAAAGAAAAGAAAGGAGTTGGGTTTTGGATATCGAAACATGCATTGGCTATTAGAAGAAACTCCGCTCCGTCAGTGTACAGGGTGTGCCAATAGTGCGATGAAGTCCATTATTGCCCTTAATGTCAACTTATAAAAAAAAAAGTTTTTCATGAGACTTATAGTATTTCTAGACTTGCATGTTTTAAAATTAGTTTCAAGTATACAGGGTGTTTCATAAAAGTGAGGCATCAGTAAAAGTATTTTTTTTTAATTGAACACCCAGTATATTTTTGCATAATCGAATTCAGCAAGAAAATTTCCATATGACAGTATATTGCTTTTATATTTTTTTGCGACGTTGCCACTTTATCTCAAAAAATCTTTGAATTTCCAGAAAAACAGGGTACAATACTTGTCAAGAGCACAACGTTATGAATAATAATTGGCAAATGATATTTTGTTCATACAAAAGGTGGCGTCATAGACTAAATACATCAAAATTAATTTATATTATACGGGGTGTTTTTTTTATAGATGTGCCAACTTCCTAATTTTCAAACATCAATAACTTTATTTTTTCAAATGCAACACCCTATATATTATTACGTCATTTTGTTGCATTTTTGTTTTTCGTCAACTTTTCTTTATACTTACCTAGACTTTCTAATTTAAATTAAGGTCTTCATTTATGTTTTAACAATCGACAGCAATTAACTCTGACAGTTGTTACTACAGAAATTATTGTTTCTATTGTCAAAGTCAGGACTTACTCCGAACGCATATAAGAATAAGTAAAATGTAAATATCTCAAAAAATATTCACTTTAAGTACAGGTAAGTAAGTTTTCCTACATATGTAAAAATATTTTGAATGCTGTAAAACAGGGGCTGAGAACAGAACGAAAACGAAAATGTTAAATGAAATTAACCGAAATTTATTTAAGAACGAAAACGAAATAAATATTTTCCAAAACCGGTTTTAACCGGTTTTATCACTATTTAAATTTTATTTGTTAAACACAAACGCGAATTCACCTTCTATGCCGGGGAGACTCCACGAGGCAGTAAAAAAATCTCACTTGAAATAAGTTTTTTTTTTTTTTTTTTAAGTTTGAAATAAGTGAGCTTCAATTTCTTTTATATACATGATATGTTTTAACAATTTATTGTTTATACTTACAGTTTCGTGTAACACAAGAAACGGTAACAGATATTCTCTGTACACTTAAATGGATATATATTATTAATGTGTATGTTTTATTTGGGTTTATAGAGTTAATAAAAGTAAAATTTACTCTTACTTCGGAAAGGACTAATGTAAAAGAAGATTTATTGTCTGATGTGTTGCTAGTAAGATTGAATGGATTGTGAAAACGTATATTGTGCAGTATGTACAAGCTATTAAGTTAAAGTGTATTTCAAGTTAATTTTTTACATATTATTAATGTGTATGTTTTATTTGCGTTTAGAGCTAATAGAAATTTTCTTCTAATATCTTTTTTATTTATAACAATCATGGGAACATTTAGTGAACTATCCACTTCAATTAATCCTTTTGTCTTTTGAAATAATTAGAGCAGGATCTAATTTAATTCAAATTCATAGATTTTTAGTACAAAAACAAACTTAAAAGAGCACTGCTATATTTTTATATTTTTAAATAAAAATCGTGCGTACAATTTAAATTATTCAAATAGTATTTTTGCACCTTACGGGTGTTATACTAAATAAAATGGTTAAATGTTAATGTGTTTAACGATTTGGTAAATTTAATATGGCGGCGGTTTGCCAGCCTAAAATATGCTGTCCGTGAGCATCAGAACCCATCGTCATCGTTTATATTTTAGTGGAAACGCAAATATTGTTAGGTATCGTATTTACAGAGGGTTGTAGTAACTTGAAAAAAAAAATTTAAGTCCTAGATTTTTTGACCACAAAAACCGTTATTATTTCGGTTCACGAAAACGAAAAAGGAATTTTTTCGGTTAGAACGAAAAGAACGAAAACGATATATTTCGTTTTCGTTCGGAACAGAAACGAACGAAATTTTTTTCGTTTTTAGTCCCTGTTACTTATTACTCATATTTTTATTGTTTTTAATTATGGCTCGTGTCGCCTTTCTAAGGTGGTTGGACCCTCAAACGATGTTTTACGTATTAATATCATAGGTCTAGAGCAATTATTACACAGTAAGAAACATGTGAAACACAATAATTCAACAACAAATTCCTTTATTGTTCGACTGGTTGTACATTTTCCGGAGGTTCGTTCTTAACTACTCTAAGAGCGCTGCCGCGACCGTCTAAGGTCCTGTTGTCATCCTTTTTTATTGTATTGTGTATTAAAATAGTTTGACAAAAAAATTTCAATAAATTTATTACTTTCTAATTATGGACTGTTGAGTGAGTGTTAAAACAAGCAAACACCAGGATTTTTGCACTCAACTTGTTCCCGTTTAAACTTTTTCGTGTTCAAACTTCAACAAAGGTCTTCAAACTTTCTTTTTTTTACAACCTTGTTGGATTTTGCCCGAAGGAAGGCATAAATGTTAAAATCTCATTTTGCAGAAAAATGGACTTACGTTGTTTTTGCAATCAACGATTCGCTTGTTGATAGGTCTAGTCAAGTGCCATTATTGCAAAACATCATAGCAAACCGATTGGCTTATACTAAAAATAAAGTATTTTATTTAAAGAATATGTGTTGCATACACGAACAAAAAAAAATAATTTGAACACACTAAAGCTGCGTTCACATAGAAAAGTATTGTATTGTATTGTAGCGTAAGCAAAGTTAAGTATACGAATATCAAATGCTAGCGTTCACATAAGCAAAGTAGTGGAATTGCGTTGCAAGCCCGCTTGGAAGACTTTGCAAGCGCCAAGCTTCTTGCAATACCCAATAACAAGAACCAATCACAGTAGTTTAACCCTGCGTATGCGCGTGGTAATCGCCTTTAGTGTACAAACACTGCAATACCTCTATTTGAACGCTACTCTTGCAGGCACGTCACAATACAATTTATTACGCTACAATACAATGCAATACTTTTCTATGTGAACGCAGCTTAATTGTACCTACATGGTTTGTAAAAAGGTAAAGGAAAGTGAAATTCCGTCACATAAACCAAACGAAAAATTAAACGTGGGGCTACAGTTAAAATATTCAATTCGCTATTATGTCTTTGCACAAACTTAAAGCTCAATTTTATACAAAATAGGGTAAAACGCTAATATAGTTATTGTAGAAATTCATTTGCAGATTAAAGTTGTTGTGAAGATTTTAAAAGCATGGATTTTGAATATACAGATCCGTTTCAATATATTAAATAAATGCTCACAAACTACATCTATAGAATAGATTAACATGATTTCAGGATTATTGGCGAACAAATTTCGTTATAAACTCAGGTAGGCACTTATCTATTTGTGGCATGTGGTGTTGGTCGTAAAACTTTGTTTGAAAACAATTGTTATGTCCGATTAATCTATCGATTTTGCAGGTTAAAATGTTATAAGTGTTGTAGAAACACTCGAGAACAATCAGCTTTTGTGAACCTTTCGTTGCGCGTACCGACGCCCAGCGCCATACTGTGTGAGCAATAGTTTGTTTCTATATTTTAAGTGCTCAATTTAGTGGCACGCTAATGTGTCAGTCGGACCAGTAATGGCTGTCTCAGAACTCAACGACTGCATTCAGTTACGTATAAAGTCAACTTCGACCATTTAGTCAAGTTAAATTATCCTTTTGTCCTGTTCAATTTCAAGCTTAAAGTTGTTGTAGCCCAGCAATTACAGAGCTCCGAACCCAAATTTCCGGGGGTATAAATTTTAGTAGCGAAAGCTGACAAAAAATATAAAAAACTTAGATTTAAAAAAAAATGTGTTTCATTAAATATATCAGATTAGCTGAGCGCAAAGTTTTAGCGTCCCAATTCGTTAGCATTTGTTGCTTTCAAGGTAAAAAAGGATCCCGCGGTTTCTCGCCACGCTTTGATGTAACGGTGGCATGAGAAGTTAAAACGGGATCATTCCCACTTCTGGGACAGTTTAAAAAAGTTTGACGCCCGCCACTCATTTGCTTTTCTCGCTATAAATGAGACCTGGAGGCTCGTCCAGGGTTGCTTACGTTAGACTTTGGGCATTGAGTCGTTGTGTCTTTAAATCAATTCACAAAGCAAGAGTAGTAGACATTTTTAAAGCTCTTAAAAGGGGTTTCGCGACACTTTTGAAGCTTTTACAAAATATCACACTAAAGATAAACTAAAGGTCAAATCACATTATAGGTACGCTCGCGCTCAACTCGCGCTCCACATCCGCTCCAGTCGCGGTCTAGAAAAATTCGATTCCATGTAATAATTAAATGTGACCGTTCACACTATAGGTACACTCGCGCTCCAAACTAAACGTATTCTATTTTGTGAGCGTTACGTCATTGGGAACAGATTGTGACATTAAGTATTTTTATATTATTCAGTAGTCATTTTTAATTAAAATGGTTTGCAACAAAGCAGATTTGTACAAAATGAAACAAAAAAATATCATTAAACTGAAAGGCGTTAAAAAAGTCTGGAAAATGTTAACAACATTTTTTAATAATATTAATTTTCATGACAGTAATAAAAGATATTGGTAATGCAATTTTTCTTTCTTTTAAATCATATTTAATTCCCATGAAACAACCAGCATCGGAATTAAAAAAATCTTGCAAATATGTCTCTTACTTCAAAAACAGCAGTTGTAGAATTTCTTCCTTCTCTCGGTAAATGTCTTAAATTTTCTGTGATCACTTGGCCGTTGGCAGTGGTCAATAAATTACTTCCCTGGCGTACAAAATTGAGCAAAATTCAAGTGGTTAAAATCCAGCGTGTTGAGGATTTAATTTCAATCTCCTATTGTAAATTCTAAATTTTTGTGTTAATATATGTTGAATGGATTTTTAACCGTTCTACGTGCTCGCAATAATCTTTAATAAAAATTTCTTCTTTTTATTTTATTTTTAATCTGTATAGTGCGTTAGGGTAACACCGCCCACCTAAAACATTATTCTGGATATTTTAAAAAAATGTGGTCAGAGATTAAAAATAAAAATATTAGCTGCAAACAAAAACTATATTCTTCAATAATCACAGACACGACCCTTGGCTAATAAAATAAATGTTGCAAAGCGGGAAATTCAAACATAGGCGATGATATTTTAGACCGGGCGGTATTACCCTTCAGACCGGGCGGTATTACCCTAACACACCTTAGTATAGGATATAGCCTTATACTTAGGGCTGATTGTTTAGTTCTAGTACAACTTCTAGCTTTTGTTTTATATTTTAAATAAAATTATAATGGTTTTTCCTGCTGTGTTTTTGGACTCCCAAAAACCGGAGAGTTAGTGATTTCTACCACTCTATCCTCGTACAGGTCGGCATCTGATAAGTAAATATTTATATCTGACTATTTGATAATTTCTAATATCAAATTATTAAATTTTTTAATCATTTAAACGGATTTCACTTTAATTTGCTGACCGATAAAATTTGCCGAACTAGGCTATAGCCTACTAAGCCTTATGGTAAATCCGCCTCTGTCCATTAATATGAATCAACATGAACCGCGATGATTTTGTAATTTGCATTTATCTCTAATTTATCTCTAGACATTCAAAAATTGACAGATTTCGTATCATTAGCTGCCAGATGCGGAAAGTCTCTTTACAATTTTCGACACTTTAACGCAGGATGTACCCATTTTCTTTTCTTTTTGGTATGCTTTTCATTTGTCAAGCAATAACGCCACCATCAAAAGGTCTTTATTGTTTAAATTTGAAGCCATAAGTGTACAGCGAATGAGTAAATACTGACCGCTACTTGAATGTGTGGCTAGAACGCGACTGGCTTGCACCTAGCTTGCGGCTAAAGCGCGGCCAGTGTGAATACGCTGGAGCGCGAGTGTACCTATGTATAATGTGAATTGACCTTAACTGAGAATTTCAAGCCTGTACTCTTTAGCACAGTATTAAAAAATGATTTTTTTTAGAAACTGCCTATTTATTGGTTATAAATTCATACTTTAATGGTCTCTTAATGTCAAATTTTACTTCGGCCAAGATTTTTGGGATAATATTTATGTCATAAGTAACAACGCTACGTTAAAATTGAACATTACAACCTAGAAATAACGACTCAAAGCATGTAATACTACTTAAGGAAAGATTACAACTTCTAAGGATGTAACTATTTCGCTGTCCAAGATAAGCTGGCCACAAAGCCCATTATCTAATTGTACAGAGCACATAAGTTCCATCTCTTAATGGCTGATTCTTTATCATAAGTGTTGTTTGGCTTTTAGCTTGGCAAGTTTCAAGTAATAATTAAAAAATGTGTGTAGAAACGATGCTAAAAGCTAAAATGGCTTTTTATTTTAAAAAAGATAGGTTTATGTAATTTATTTTTCTATTATTAGACACTATAAAAAAATTAATGCAAGAGAATTTTATAACAGATTTCATCGACAAATTTAGTACATTAATAATCAAGAATTAAAAAAATATATAGCCCATTACAGTATTTTAAAAGTTTTGGCAAAAAAATTCAAGACCAACATATGAACTTTTTCAGAATTTTTATGAGTTGTAAAAAAAATTTAAGGCCGTTTTTAAACAAACTAAAAATGGAAATATATTGCTTAGGTTGTCTATTACATTTAAAATTAATATGAAGACTATTTAATTATTATAATATTTTTGCAAAGAAATATATGCAAGAGCTTTTTCAAAATTTCGAAGCGCTGTGAAAAAATGGTTGTAGAACGATTTTGAACAAAGTAAATGTGAGAATGCATTGATTAGGCTGTTTTTAACATTTTTACAATTATTATTCTTAAATGTTTACCTTAAACAAGGTGAATAGGACTTGAATTATAATTTCTTAATACAGCTGTATATAGTAACGAAAAATTGAGTTAAATAATAAATGTTAGCACACAAAATTCAAAGACCCTGTATTGAAATGTTGATGTGCAAAAAGTTCAACCAAAGCAAAGTATTCTATTTTGTTTTGCTCGCAGTGCTAAACTAACCCGAACCCGAAAGAAAATTAATATAAAAGTGTTCAGACATTTTCCTATTTTTAGACTGCACAACCTTTGGAACTTATAATCATCGAAGTAATGTTGGTAATTTGTTTCGAGCGGTACACTTAGCAATTGCCTTGCAGAATTAAGAAGCGAGACGTTATATAATTTTTTTGTGCATAAAATGGCTCTCCATAATGGCATAAAAAATTATACCGGCATTATCGAGGTAGTGATTTCGTTCAAGATTGGTCGTACCTGGCACGATTTGGAGATTGGCCCAGTTGGATCGATCATTTATTTTTATTATGATTATCTAGCAAGTACTTCAGTATAAGAAGAAATGTGGGTAATTAAACCAACTTGGTTAAACGGAGTAACATTTCGCAGAGCGATTATTAGTTTGCGTTAATTTTTAAGTGTAAGGGGTTTTAAAAGTATTTCATAGGGTTAATATAACGTTTTTATACAACAATTAATTAATTATTTTGTAAGTTTCGCTACAATGAAATAACTATGCTACGCAAATAACATTGTAATGTAAATCGCTACACTAAATGCATGAACATTACGCAAATTAATGGGCGGTGAATTAAATTTGGTCCAGTTTCACGTCATTTTGACTAAAGGTGGCCAATTCAATGCAAAATTTAAACGAGATACGACCGACAAACCGATATAATTCAGAATAAAATTAACTGTTAGGACTTTGGGACGGTTGACAATAAAAACATTACTATTGTTATGATTCACAAAAATTAAAAGTACAAAATAAGACATTATTTGAAATAACCGTAAACTTCAAGTTTTTAAAGTTATATTCTTCTCATAGATACAAATTCATAAATAGGTTAAATTTGGTGGCCATAGAAATTTTATATAAAACTTTAAATATAACTCTAGAAAAATATCAGCCGGAAAAAGAAGTTCGTCGAAGTGATTTAATTTCTTAATTCCGTTGCTTGTTTTGTTTGTATTGTTTGAGCCAGGAAATCGATGTTATACAAGAAACCGCTCTTAATATTGACTTTACGAGTTGGAAATCCGAGGGTGACAAGAATGGAAAATCGTTGTACGTTTTGGCGATGTATAAATCTTCGAAAGAAAAATCTCGCGACCTAGCGCAACGAGATTAAAAAGATGAAGGCTGTGGTGATACTAAAATATTTATTGAGACGACAACGCATTTTCTTGTTTATGTTTTTTACTGAATCGCACGATGGTGTAACATGTTGCATAATCAAAGTTGAATCTATCAAGAAAAACAACAAATTTTGTGGGTAATTAATCAATTGGTGTACTAATTGTCTACAAGCACCGTCTGTTAGGGCCAAATATAGTTGAAATTAGGTCATCCATCAAAGTAAAAGAATTATGTACTTTGTTTCTGGCGAGGTTTCTTGTGCATAGGAGTTTACAGTAACATAAATCTATAAGAGTATAGCAACATTAGTTAATAAACAGTTTGATTGTTTTAATGATTCATTTATTCATACAAAAAAGCTAAACAAAAATCACGTTTCTTGTCTAAGGACACTTTATAGTTTTGAAAAATATGCTAAGTAAAAGTCATTGGATTTTTCTGTCAGAAAAAAATGTCCTTAATTGTTTTTAAAATTGTCAAATATGATCTGTGCTATGCATGAGGACTACCAGTTGATTCAAAAACGTACTAAAAATATTTCTTAAAGCTCATCAAAATTTTAAAAATTTACTAAATTGTTTTTGCAGAAAACTCAAAAATTTTGCAACAGCCTCAATTGTTTTCAAAAATGTTAAATGATATTTATGCAATTCATGGCAACTATAAATTTGTTCAAAAATTGATTACAATATTTTTAAAGGCTCTGCAAAATTTAAACAAATTGTGAAGTGTCTACCCTTAAACTTTTCTTTGCAGAAAACCCAAAAATTTTGCAAGAGCCCTAACTGTTTTCAAAAATGTTAAATGATATTTATGCAATGCATAGCAACTACAAAATCGTTCAAAAACCGATTAAAAATATTTTTAATAGCTCTCCAAAAGTTTAAAAAAGTTACAATTTTCTTTGCAAAAAACTCAAAAACTTTGCAATAGTCCTAACTGATTTAATTTTTTTTTTTATAGCAACTACAAATTTGTTTATAAACCGATTAAAAATATTTTTATTAGCTTTTCAAAATTTAAAAAAATTTGCTTAGTGTATATCTTTGGATGTTTTTTCATTAGAGATCCAAAACATCCAAAAAAAGTCTTTAAAATTTAGCGACTGTACACCTGTACCGGGTGTAAATGAAGTGTGGTACACCCCCTTTTTTTCTTTAGTTTTGATTTTAGATAAATAAAATTTTAGACATACGATATGTGCAAAAAACCTGGTGTTTTGAGCACATGCACACAATTGTTTCACTTCCGGTTTCGCCGGAAATGACCCCAACTTTGGTATTTTGAATGGAACACCCTGCATATTTTTACATTTTTGGAAAGAGGAAGCGATTTTGGATACAACTGCACTATTTTGGTTAATTTTTATAACATCAAATATTTTTTGAACCAAAATTTAATTTTTTATTGCGTGTGCCGTGACCTGCACTAATTGAATTTTATTATGTCAACAACACGTTTTTGTAATTTTTAATTGACATTTAGGTTTCTTTAATCGGTTTTGAAGGTTGCGGAATCGGTTTTTTGACAAAAAGTCAATTTTTTTTAATGGTACTATGGTGGTACAAGCGGTAATTTAAATGGAGCATCTTCTAACGAATCCATCGATACCAATAACTTGTATTTTGATTAAGAGTCTGCATCAAAAACTTCAAATTATTGTAAAGATTTATTAAGAAATCCTGTTAATCGCAGTACACTGTGCATAACTGCAACAAAACAAATCATTCAAAACAAAAACAAAGGTGCCACGGAAGATCGCTGTGGAAACAAACAAATACTAGTTTAGGTGTTTGTATGTCATTGCAGTGGTGGAAAAATTATTACTGTCATTAAATTTAAACTTATTATTAATTTAAATTTATTTAAAATTAATTATTAAAAATATTGGTGCTGTAAAATGGAACGTTACTTGTAAGTACACGAGTGTACAGAACAAATAGATTTGCTATTAATATTTGGTGAATACGCTAAGGCAGCATGCGTTTTGTATACTGAAAGGTACCTTGATCGCCATCATCCTGCTGTAAATTATTTTAACAGTATTGAACAGAAATTTGGCAATGTACCCGCCAATAATAAATAATGAAAGAGATCATTTTACTATATCTAAAGAAACAGAAACGAATATTATGCACAGTGTACTGAGATTAACAGGTTCCCGTAATAAATCTTTAGAAGTTTTTGAAGCGGACTCTAATTAAAAATACAATATTGGTATCAATGGCAATGGTTCGTTAGAAAATGTTCTATTTAAATAACCGCTTGTACCACCATAGTTCCATTTAAAAAAATTGACTTTTTGTCAAAAAACAGATTCCGCAACCATCAAGGCTGATTAAAGTAACCTAAATGTCATTTAAAATTTACAAAAACGTTTTTTGGACAATTGTTGATATAATAAAAATCAATTTATGCAGGTCACGGCACACTGATTACAAAATTAAATTTTGGTTCAAAAATTATTTGAGGTAATAAAAATTAGGCAAATAGTGGAATTGTATCCAAAATCGCTTCCTCCTTCCAAAAATGTAAAAATATACAGGGTGTTCCATTTAAAATAACAAAGTTGGGGTCATTTCCGGCGAAACCGAAAGCGATACAATTGTGTGTATGTGCTCAAGAAGCCCGGGTTTTTGCACATATCATATGTCTAAAATTTCATTTATGTAAAATCAAAACTAAATAAAAAAAAGGGGGTGTACTACACTTCATTTACACTCGGTGTCTTTGAATGTTTTTTGATTAGAAATACAAAACATCCGAAAAAGTCTTTGTTTAAAATTTAGCGAGTGTACACCTATATAACTTTGCAATTTTACGATTTTCGCTACAAAAAAGTCACTAATTACATTTTAACATGCTCAATTCTTTGGATCTAATAAATTTCAAAACCATTCTAAAAGTATTATTTGATAAATGTTTAAATTATTTAAGTGTTGCAGTTTTGTTGGGACGTTGTTTATACTGTTTAAATTAAATAGAGTATAAGACGATTCAACAGTTCAGTATTTTATACACTCCCACAGCATGTACACAACTATAAAATGTACTAAAATTAGAACAGCAATAAAATTTATACTAAA
Source organism: Elmis aenea (assembly GCA_947652605.1). NCBI lineage: Eukaryota > Metazoa > Arthropoda > Insecta > Coleoptera > Elmidae > Elmis > Elmis aenea. The sequence continues at coordinate 20,585,505 of OX393580.1, read as the reverse complement.
ATTTATGTCATGAATGAACGGCCGTGTAAAGCGAGCCCGATGTAATGTTTCAAGATTAACGACAATATCTGCCACAGCATAACTGCTGCTTGGCCATTCGAACATAACACGAACACCGTAAAATTTGTGATATCTAATGTAAATGTTTCAAATATTGGCTGTATTTTATACCCTGTGATAAGGCTCATGGCAGAAAATACCCTATTCCTAGTTTTCATTTGATTTGGCAAATCCCATCTCACCGGCTGACGTGGTCTTTCGAACATGAACATAATTACAAAATTTAAGCTTGTTGCTCTTTAAAAATAGGATAACTTCCAATTTTCATGAAACCACAAGCAAATAGCATTTTAAATAACGAAAATGTTTAAATTTTTGTTATTTTTAAACGCAAAAGTTGTTTTTTTTTAACTAGTTTTCGCCCGTAGAAGTATAAGTACCAACGTACAAATATGGTCGAAAATACGCTTTGATTTTTTCCTTATCGTAAGTCAAGACTTTCTTGCACGACACAGTTGACATTTTAACAACGTCAATCCGCTTGGAATCGACTTACAATTAGTAACGAACAGAAAATAAGTTTCAATGTAGCGGAATAAATAGAACCAAAAGATATACCCAGTAAGATCTGACATAAATAATTTTCAATTTATATTACAAACGAAATTCATGTTTGTTTTCACCGAAGTGATTTTCCAAACAGAAATTTAACAGGAATTATTTTAAGCAATGTGTAAATGAGATTGTCACTGTCATGGAGATGATAGTCTTAAAAGCAATACAACATTTTTACAAGATATCCTTCGCAAAGGATAAATGAGTCCTAATTAACCAAATTTATAATAATAATTAATCACTTAATAATTCAAACATTTAAAGGTATTAATAAACTTGTAGAGTGTCAAAAATCGTTTCTGCTCGTCCAATACATTGTTGCAATAATTTTTAACATTAAAAAAATAAAATTTCTATTAATAATAGATGCTGGAAATTGTCTGTTTCTGAAAATGTGCTTTAAAGAACTACTCTAAAGTGTGAATAGATACATCAACAAGATTAAATAGTGCACCTTTTTCATGCTAAGTATCCCATTAAGAATACATCCGCTTTTAAAAGGAGCAGGCCATTGTTTGTTAAAGAAATGCAGTCCATCTGTATGCCAACTTGACAAAGACGAATAGAAAACTGTGTACAGTAACGTAATCAAACAAAACAGCAGTTTTAAAATGTGCATTATTAATTGAAGACATTTAATAAAAGTGTGTGAGGATGATATGAAATAAGTTGAATAACTGCTGAATACTAGTTCATAATTTTGAATACACTTTTATGCTTTGTTTGTAGATGTCTCCATTTAGTATAAGATCAAGTCGTTTGTGCTATTTAAAAAAAATAAACTTGCTCTTTGACCTAGTTACAGTATCTGTGCATAAATTAAAATACGAAAATTGTTACAAAACGCTGTTCACACAAATCTTTTTGCCAGAACAATCGTTTTATTAAAAAAAAAGTGATTTCTAAAGGCCTTAGATTTTTGTGCAACAAAAGTTTAATCTTCCCACACGTTTCAATACAGATTATTACAGCTTCAGGCACCTAAAAAGATGATTGAAGAAAAACTCGACGTTGTGTGACGAAATAATTATTTTCCAATGTGTTTGAAATATTTTTAACGCAGCAAAACTTTGTATTATTTCATGTGGGTGCAAGCTAAGAAATTTTATTAAAACGTATCTAAGATTTAATATTCCTTAAATCACTGAGTTGAGCTTAAATTTCTAAGCGAGTAAGTGCAACCACTAGGGGATTATAATCCCTCAGTTTAATATATTGCAAAGTTTAGGTAATTTAATAATTATTATAGCAGTTTTAACTTAAAGTGGACCGCGAGACGCGCAAAGAGAGGGAATGGCGGTTGAAATTAAGACTTTTCTAAAAACGTTGAGTAACGGTAAATAAATTTACAGGTTATAATCACGTTGCTGAAACAGACGGATGTTTTAGGTGGACCAGTAATAAACCCTTTGGACTAGTTTTGGTTTTTGCGTCACAGTCCACTTTAAGTTAAAACCCTATCCAGGGCCGGTTTTACCATAAGGCGACTCTAGGCAATTGCCTAGGGGCGGTAAGATACGGGGTAGCCAATCTTACTAATAAAAAAAAAACAAAATGAATTTAAAAAAATGTTAACATCGCTGAGATCTAAGGTGCAATGCCTAGTTTTTAACAAGAAAAAGTCGACTTAAAAAAAAATAAACAGTTTGTGTATAAAGCAAATCATAACGGATTTTAAACAAAAATTGAGGTAACTTTAATTTTTTAATTATTGATAAACCAATTGCATGTGTTGATCAAGAATTTAAGTATACAGGGTGGCTGATTTTTCATTGTCCAGCTTATATCTGCTGAAATATTAAAGTTACCAAAAAAAGTTAAATGAGAAACTTATTAAACAAAAGCTGGTCTACAAAATTGTGCTAAAAATTTTGTTCCATAGCCTACCAGTTTTTCGGAAAAATATCCAACTTTTGTTTTTTAAATAGAACACCCGGTATATTTTTACAGAATCACATTCTAAATCAATTTCTCTTTACAATGATATATCATAAGTACCATTTTGCTTTTAAATTATGCACAATATTTCAAAAAAGGAATTATTAAAGTCGGCTGTGATATTGTTTTGTTTATTGCAAATACCTGTCAAATTTGTTTACATTAGCAAACACTTGTCAAATCAGACAAAAATAAGTGTAATTATAATTAAGAAAAATGTACCATACAAATAATGAAAAAGTTGATATGCTGTGCTGTTTCCACAGCCGGCTATAATAATTCTCTTTTTTTTTAATATTGAGCATAATTTAAAAGCAAAATGGTACTTATGATAGTATCATTGTGAAGAGAAATTGATTTAGAATGTGATTCTATAAAAATATACAGGGTGTTCTATTTAAAAAACAAAAATTGGATATTTTTCCGAAAAACTGGTAGGCTATGGAACAAAATTTTTAGCACAATTTTGTAGACCAGCTTTTGTTTAATAAGTTTCTCATTTAACTTTTTTTGGTAACATTAATATTTCAGCAGATATAAGCTGGACAATGAAAAACCAGCCACACTGTATATCTACATTTTTTTAAAATTTGATTTCCTTTTAAATATCTACCTATATTTAAATTTTAAAATATACTCCAGCACAACTTCTTAAGAAATTATTGACACTGTAAAATTATTTAAAACATGATATTTTGAGAACTATTGACAAAACATATTTATGTAGTGAACTACAAATTATAGCAAGGCGAATTCCATTAAAATACTTTTTCAATAAATGTCCTGTTAGATAGACGAAAAATTATTTAGAAAAATTTGTTCCAAATGTGTTTATTGTTCTTAGAATTTTTGTGACATTGTCAGTATCGGTAGTAAACTCAGAAAGGAATTTTTGTTAAATAAAGACTTACAGGAACGTATACTCCCTATGCGATGTATCAGAAACGACTCATTTGTCTAGAAATAGTTTATCTATTGAGCATGAAATTGCATCTACAATGGATATAAATGAATTAATTCACAACTTCGCCTAAGCAAAAGCCCAACAAATTAATGTTTCTTAATTTTTGTATTTCAGACGTAAATATATTAAGAGTAATCATAGACATATGTACTTATGTACAAATGTATTAGTGTATATTATTAAAAATATTTTACAATTTATAATAATATTATTTTTATTAATATAAATGTTTTTGAGGATTTACCGCGTTCATTTGCTGCTCGACGTTGGGATAAATCTTGAAAAATATTTTAAACGATAATGTATGGGGGCTCTCAAATTTTCTTTGCCTATGGGCAGAACCGGTCCTAGAGTTAGCGGGGCCGTGCGAAAATAAATGCGGGGCCGGATATTTTGATAAAGGGCCGAGTTAAAGTAAAATGTTACTAAAAAACTGAAAAAACAGGCTGATGACCTAAAAAAAACCTCCTCACCCTCAATTTGTCCATACCAAGAAATACTTAGGTTAGTAGCCTGTTTTTCATTTTTGCACACAGCCCCGCAAACCGCAAACGGCTAGCACGGGGCCGGTATAGGCGTGGGGCCGTGTGCGGTGCACACTCGGCACACCCTTATATCCGGCCCTGCCTAGGGGCGTCAGTTACTCTTTATGGTAGCTCTACACTCTCGCCGAGTGAACGCAAGTCTGTCAGAGCGCGAGAGTGTGGTTGGTGCGCTCGCCCTGGCTCGTGTCGCTTGCCTCGACTCGCCGGCGCGGCGCTCCGTTCCGAGTCGGTATTTTGGTAGCGAGTCAAAGGAGGCGAGTGCGAGCGACCCATCCACACTCTCACTATGATCTCTATACTGTGCTCTCACTATTGCTAGTTGAACGTTGTATGTTTGGTTCTTATTGTTTGTGTGAATGAAGTTTTTGGAGCGATACGAAATGGAACCCCAAAAATAAAGACCATAAAGATTTAAAAAAACTTTAATGATGCTTGGGCAAGGATAAGCGAGGACTTGGAATTGTCAATAGCTGAATTTAAAGAAAAAAGGACACGCTGATGGCCACATTTAGAGGCCATTTAAGGAAAAAAAAAGGCTTCCATAAAGTCTGGAGCTGGATCAGATGATGTATAAACTAGGGATTCTGAGTCTCGACATTTTTTTAAATCCCGGGACTCGAGACTTTTTTTATCAAAGTCCCGGGAATTCCCGGGACTTCGAGACTTTTGCGAATTTTATTTACATACTAAAAAATAGTGGTTTAACGCGTCAAAAATGACAGAAGATTTTATAAGGTGCAAGAAAAGTGATGATATATTCATGTACTCAAAATTCATCGGCTATTTCCACTGTAAAAAATAAATTATTTCTTGACAGTGCCATTGTTTCTGAAAGCACCCGCTACATACTTAAAATTGCTTCTTTGCACGTATAGTGATCGTAAATCGGTCGTGACAGTTGACAGAATTTTTTTAAAAAATTAAATCAAATTCACGGATTTGGTTTTTAAAGCATTTATTTTATAAATAAAGTATAGTAGTAGGAATAGCATTATTATTTTTAATTAGGTCTTCATTCTACAGTAAATGAAATATATATTTCCAAGTAAATGCCTATTTTAAATAAACTCGACAATTTTCATTAAACTTTAAACATAACAGGCATAAGTAAAATATATTTTAACTAATAAACTTAACAATTATCCTTTAGCACTATCGTACTACTATAGTAGCTCACGGCACATAAAGAAATAGCAGTAGCAACTGACTCGATCCATCTTGGGAGAGTTTTTAAATATTTAAAGAGCCACTCGGCGAGTGCCAGCGAGAGTATGGAAGGTAGTACTCGTCTAGGCACCACTCGCCGAGTGGCACGTCCGAGCGGCTCGGGCGAGAGTGTAGAGCTAGCATTAGAATCTAAAGTTTAGATCAATTACGTGTCTTAAAAAATTACAAAGGAAGCTCCAAATGTACATAAATTAGTCGAAATTAAAATTTAATCAATTAACTGTTTTTAAGCTACTGTAGAATTTTTTTAAATTACGAAACCCAACACTTTCTGTTTTACGTAATTAAGTTTGTTTACTGCACATTTAGTAGCCATTTTATTACTGCTAACTAAAAATAACGGATTAGGTATGTATTGCGCGCCATTTAGAATATCTCGCGTTCATACCACGGCTGTTAAGAAAAACTTAATCTGATCGGAAAATCTTTCATGCAATTCATGCACATTCCGTGCTACCTCTTCTATTTATAGCACAGAACTCACTGCTAGCCGCGAATTTCCACATCTAACAAGATCTTAATTAATTATGCCACCTGGAAAATGAAAGTTTTCGCCTTAATTCGAAATGTTTTGCACATACTGTGCGGAAAATCTCGTGTAACATCAATACACGCCTCTTGTTGAGTTGCATAGACGACGGGAATTTTAAATTGTAACTAACCCAAAATATGATCCCAAGTTGATCTTGCGTCAGCTAAATTTAATATCGCATAGATATAATATCTCAAAATATGGTAATAAAGTTGGAGTGCGATTATAGTGGCAATTTGTCATTTTATTTTCTTAGAAAATTGCATTATGCCAGGCTAAGTCTCTCTGAAATGTTCTTGCTCAAACAATATTATACTAGAGGGATTTGAGTCACTATGTTAACATAACCGAATAAGCATTCATAATTTAGACTAAAGTCGTAAGGGAAAGAAAATTTACTCTCTCATTTTGTAATCGTATGGTAATTTTATACCGAATGTCTAGCTTATTTCGTTTTAATATCTCGGCTGTAGTTCTGAATACAAAAATCTAGATTATTGGGATATAGTTTTATGCACATCAGGCCTCAGTAAAATAAAAATTAAAATCATACCAGTGGCCTGTAAACCAGTGTTTTCCTATATACACAGTGGTGCATTTTTCGATGGTCACCATTGCTATCTTGGAAACGGTAAGAGATACAAGGTCGGTTAAATTAGAGAAAAGCTGCACCTTTTTATGGCCATTGAGAATCTGAAAAAAAGTTCTCAATATTTTGATTCGTTTTTGATTTATTACAAAAAGACTGAAAAATGTGATTTTAGACAAATATTATTATCTTCTCTACCATTTACGCTATTTAATTTAAACTTGGTAACTTGTTCAATATTTTACGTTAGGGTACACACGATCTACCGGGTGTAACTGAAATCAGGCTCACCCCCTTTTTTTTCTTTAGTTTTGAATTTAGACAAATGAAATTTTAGACATGTAACATTTGCAAAAAACTGGATTATTTGAACATAGGTACACTTTTGTTTGACTTCCGGTTTCGCCGGAAATGGCCATAACTTTGTTATTTTAAATGGAACACCCTGTATATTTTTACATTTTTGGAAAGAGGAAACGATTTTGGATACTATTTTGGTTAATTTTTATAAACTTAAATAATTTTTTGACAAAAGTTAAATTTTTTATTAAGTGTGCCGTGATCCGCATAAATTGAATTTTATTATGTCAAAAAGTGTCAGAAAAACGGTTTTGTAAATTTTAATTGACATTTGGGCTGTTTTAATAGACCTTAAAGGTTGCGAAATCGGTTTTTTGACAAAAAAACAATTTTTTTAAATGAAACGATAGTGGCGCATGCGGTTATTTAAATAGAGTATTTTCTGGCGAATTCAACAATACCAATAACTTGGTATTTTTATTAGGAGCAGGCATTAAAAATTTCAAATTATTGTAAGATTTTGGTAAGATATCCTAACAATCATAGTTGACTATGCCAAATGGCAACAAAACTAATGCTTTTTTTGTGTTTTTTTTTACAAAACCGTTTTTTGGACACTTGTTGACAAAATAAAATTTAATTTATGCGTTAATTTATGCGGGTAACGGCACACTTAATAAAAAATTTAATTGGTTTGAGGTTATAAAAATTAACCAAAATGGTACAGTTGTATCCAAAATCGTTTCCTCTTTCCAAAAATGTAAAAATATAGAGGGTGTTCCATTTAAAATAACAAAATTATGGTCATTTCCGGCGAAACCGGAAGTGAAACAAAAGTGTACCCATGTTCAAATAATAGTTTTTTGCACATATTTCATGTCTAAAATTTCATTTGTCTAAATTCAAAACTAAAGAAAAAAAAGGGGGTGAGCCTGATTTCAGTTACACCCGGTATATCTAATAGTACAGCGAGCGTCGTTTTAAAATTATTTTTATAATCAAAAAACTTAATATGCGATTCTGTAATAAGAAAAAAGTATAAATTGCAATGAATAATTCACTAATGGTAATTAGATTAGTTTGTAGTTCAGTTAAAACAGATAAATTAATAATTTATTTCGTTTTTAATCCTAAACAAAACAAAAATTTTGTTTTTCTACTCATGTATATGAAAGTTGTCATTTTCTCAGTGCCTACTCCACATGAAAGTTTTACTTTCGTCTCTAGTGGCGAAAATAATGTCAATGTCATTATCAATTTGTAAAATTTACGATTTTTGAAGCTTAAACTCATAATTAATTAAAATTTTGTTAATATTCTAATCAAATAATTTAATTTTAATGTAGCATTTTATATTAAAATTATTTCGTTTGCAGATTATAATTTTATTTATGTCAATGTCAGTTTGGTGGAGTCGCTATAGAAATGAAATGATTAATTAAGACTTTATTCATAATAATTGTCATTTGGTTCGTTTACATTAACGTTCGTTCTATAATATAATTTTAATGTTGTATAATAAATAGCATTTACGACTCGAGATGATATCAGTTTTTTTCGTTCGTGAGATTTGCAAATCTCACCTCATGAAAAAAACTGGACTCATCTCTTGTTGTAAAATATACTATTTTGCGTCCGCTCTGGTTCTTATTAAAATTGCGATTAATTTTGATATTTTGTTTACGTGTTCGTTCCGTTCTTAGTCACTGATAGAGTGGTCGCAGCGAGAAGTGGACTGTGACGCAGAAACCAAAACAGGTCCAAAGCGTTTATTACTGCACCACCTAAAAACATCGGCCTGTCTCAGCAACGTGGTAATAACCTGTAAATCACAGTAGTCAAATTAAGTCCACTAAAAGTCAACGTTTTTAGAAAAGTCTAAATATCAATCGCGATCCCCTCTCTTTGCGCATCCGCGGTCCACTTTTGGGTGCGATCACTCTAGCAACTGATAGGTAAGTAACGAAATTGATTTACTGTATATTAGAATTAAACTATCAAGTGATTACGTTTATTAATTTTAATATTAAGTTTATTAATTTACCGTTTATTTTCTATTGTTTTGCAAAACTCCTGGGTTTCGTGGAATCCAGTTTGGGAAACCCCACCCTATACTAACGAGGAACTAAATATTAATGCAATTATTTAGTTGGAATTTTAGTTTCAAGGAGTCTAATATTTAAACTGATCGGCACATAATAAAATAATTATATAAACATGAAAATAAACACACACACATGCGCTTTGTAAATAAAAATATAAAGACTTTGTTATTGCTAAAAATGATTTATGTATCCTGTGATTTTCCATATCGAATCGCATGATTTTATATCGTATTTCCGTTGTATAATTCGCGTTATAAATAATATATTTTTAGTGCAATGTTTTCCTGTTTTTATAATTTAGTAATTGCATGTCGAAGGAACAGAAAATTCAACCAGAGCGCTTTGATAGAAAGCTTCATGAAGGAGATGTTATTGGCGATTATAAATCGCGTGTGGCTGTGAAATTCGTTTAGCACACACCGAGTTTAATAATATCCTGTGGTATTTAATATGGATACTGTATTTACATTCGATTATTTAGTGTGATAGCAATAAAGGGGGTGCAATTATGGAGCTTTTAAACCGATTTAAAACGATTAAAAGCGGTCGTTAAAGCAAAACAACCTGTAAATTGAACGCGCATATTCACACAAAGAAAATATTTCTAATTAGAACGTAAAAAATTTATTAACAAATAAATGTATTCAATCCAATACCGTTGAACCTTTCCCTTAAACTTATAATCGTTTTGTTTCTTAAACATTCTATAAACCATTCCTAAATGCGTTTACAATTTAAGATTTTATGAATTACTCCTTCGCAGTGATGTGAGTGTGTCATATGATCGCGTCATGACAGTTTGTCATAACGGTCATTACGTCACGTCACATTGTTTTTAAGTGACCGTGACCATTCTAACCTCCAAATTTCAAAATGACAGTTTTATTAATCTCCAAAAATGACAGTTTTTAGTTTACACGGTGGTTGTCACTTGATTTGTTTTTCATAATTGAAATGTTGTTAATAAAAATGTAAGTACCACTATATTAAGTATTCCGAAAGTTGGTAAACACAATGAAGAGAAAAGGGAAGGTATTTTACTTTTTTGTACGTTATCCTGCAAGTTCGCAGCAAAAGAAGATAGCTATTTATGGTTGCCAATTTTGTAAAAAGAGATACGCTTTACATGCCACTAGAATGGCAGAACATTTAATTACAACATGCAAGTAATGCCCAGAGCATGTAAAATTAAAGTTGAAACGGAAATAAAAATCTTATTAAAAACATTTTAGCTCTCAGCATAAGTAGTCCAAAATCACCAACTCCCGTGGACTTCTAGAGCCTTCTCTGCAGGAATACAATACCCAGATAGAGACATTGATACTTACATGTACAGTGTGTTCAAAAGGTATGGAATATGCTATATATCACTTTAGGGAAAAATGATTTGAATAAAAGTTGTTTGGTACTTAGTTTTCCACCATAAGACCAAATTTAAATATATTTTTTCGAATAACAAAAGCGCAATGAAAAACAATTGATTTTTTTTTTAAATAACAAGATACCCCTATATTATACTCATTTGATAGAGAATTTTTTTCTCTTTTCAATTATGCAAAACTTTAGTACCCTTACTTAAGCAACTTTTTGAGAAAAACGCAAAAATTATTTTAATTGATTAGTATTTATTTCTAACAAAAACATCACAAGAACTAATTTTTTTTGACGAAATCTACAATAAGTGTTCAAACTGTGAACCATTTACAGCTTGGTAATGACGAACTCGGTTTTTAAATCCGTTTATAACATTCTTAACCATTTCAGGTGTAATTTCTCTAATACGATGTTTTAAATTTTTGATATTCTTCGACCCCTTAGCATAAAATTAATTTTTAAGGTGACCCCATCATTGAAAAGAGAAATAAATGCTCTATCAAATGAGTATAATATAGGGGTACCTTGTCATTTTAAAAAATTAAATTGTTTTTCATTGCGCTTTTGTTATTCGAAAAAAATATATTTAAATTTTGTCTTATGGTAGAAAACTAAGTACCAAACAACTTTTATTCAAAATATTCTTCCCTAAAGTGGATATTTACTGAGATATATAGCATATTCCATACCTTTTGGACACACTGTATGTTAATTTTATACCATTGTTATAAAAATAATTATATGACGGTCATATGACCGGTCATGACCAGTCATTCGTCACAATCTTAAATGACCGTCATATCACATCACTGCTCCTTCGATAACAAAACCCCACGAATTATTTACAACCAATTCTCCCGATGAAATTAGTTAGTATTGTTACAGATCAAACGCTTAAAATCAATTACTGGAAATTAAAATTAGCCTTGGGTTGGAAAACCTTTTAACACGAAACCAAAATAAACAAACGCTTTGTTACCGATAACAAAAAAAATTTACTTAGATGTAATTTCATCTGCTTTATACCGTCATTTATGACGAGTCTTTAAAAAAAGACGATCGCTTTCTGATTTATTTGCTGTTATACCGTGAAATTAGCAGTAAATTAACCTTAAAAAAAAACTATAACACGTATTTCTCATCTTAAATTTTATAGGTGTATGGCAATAAGAATTTAATAGTGTCACGTATGGTGCAGTAAATTTTTAATCAAATTGCTGGTGGAGATTGTCACAAAAATGTGGCGTGTGTTGCATATAAATATAAGTGGCACAACTCTAAAATTTTTAAATCGTCAATATGACTAGTTTAATAATAATTACTAGCTTTTATAAACCCTTGATTATGAAAGTGGTGTAGGTTTAGTTTTGGAAAAAAATAATGAAAAGAAATTTACATATAATTTAGTGTGAACTTTTTATTTGTTGACAATTTACAGTTTTTTTATCCACACGTTTTTCAATGGCCACTTTGATTAAACTTAATAAATACAATAATATTGTAATAACTTACTTTTTTTTAAAGATAAACCTAACAACCCATACATCAATGAAATAAGAAAAAAAATTCTTTTTAATGTCCAAAAACATTTTGAGTATGATTTCAAATTTTTACTCATTCAACCAACTTTGTATCTCTTACTGTTAACAAGATCCCCATGCTGTTTACGATAACTGGTACACCCTGTATATTTAAATTTATGGAAACACGGACAAACTTGGTAAAATTTATCAGTAGTTTTAAATATATTGAAACAAAGGATAATGGAAATACATCACTTTTATAATAAACGGTCAAATTGCAAATTTAATTTTTGGGTTTAATTTGACCAGTTCATTAGTGCATAGTTCCGCATTGCGCCCTTAACCATTTGTTATTGCAAAATTAGTCAAGTTGTAACTTGAGTTTGTGCCAGTGTGGCTTGCGAAATCACCGAGCCTAATTAGCATTGTTTTCATCTGGAATTATTAAGAGCGAATTTTTAGTAAATTATAACTAAAGTTGCTTAGCTAGTTTGCAGCTATTTCCCCTCAGGATGTATCCAAGCATTAACTTACATTAGCTGGAAGTTTAGCTTTCCACAAAGACTGCTACATGTAGTATTTAAATTTTATAGAGTTTTGAACAAAAAATTTAATAACTGCTTCAGAAGTTTATAGTTACTACCTGAAAAAGTTCTAATCTTTGTAATGAACGCAGTTTCAGAAGAAAATAATACAAGTGGATTAATAAGTTTTTTAAGGGATCATTTTGTATAGAATATTTAATATTACTTTAAAATTGTTCGCAGGCGAACTAAAGAATTTTTTATTAGTTGTATAGAGTCTAGATGCAAAAATTCAAAAAAGAACCTTGATTTGTAGTTTATAATATTAAAATTTGTTGTAAGAAAGCATAATGGTTTAATACAACAGACTTTTACTATCTTAAGATATAATGATTTAAGTATTTATTTTCATTAGCCAAAAACTTACAATAAGAAAATACAATATGATAATTTACAACTTTACAATGTAGAAATTTGTTTGTAACTTGCTAGTTGGAGTGCTTTTATTACAAAACATAATACAACGACCTAGATTTGTCCATGGTGTATGAAAACAAAAGTGACATACTCGTAACATTGTATGCACAGCATAACTCTCTTGTAATGCCATATTTACAGGAAACGGCGTTTCCTTTTCAAAGATAAGCCAAAAGCTACGAATCATACAAGGATGCAGGTGGAAAATAATTTATGTATGAGCGAATCCAAGTTTAGTAGAATCGTTTTATGAAAAATGTACACCGTTAAAATTTTTAATAATATTTTTTTTTAGATGTTCTAGTAAAACCTTTTCATTACCAGTTTATCCGTCAGATCTGTATACTGGAACAGGGTTTATTAAAAATGTAAATTAAGGGCTTAGTTCATCATGAAGTTAATTTAAATACTGGTGATATACTTGTAACAAAGAAAGTTATTACACTGGCATTATTGTAACATAAAGGATCAAGTTAGCACAAAATTTTTTTGGAAGGCTAGCCAAAGCCACATATTAAAGTATTTTTACCTTTAAATATCAGCATTGTCAATGTCAAGAAATATATCCTAAAATTAATTTTATTTTGCTGTTTAATTATTTAATAATTGATTTATCTGGCGCTTTCACAAAAATTTCTAAAAAATTTTGATATATTGATCAGGTTGTGGTAACTCAAAAGGCCTAGAAACAAAAAAATATTAAAATTGAAGGGAAGCTGCAAAAAGGAGGTAGCTCTAAATTTATACTCTACATTTTTGGAAAACTAAAAATAAACGTTTTAAAATTTCAAACTTTAAAGTTAGGTACATGAAATTGTTTTTTGCTTATTGTACATCATGAGTTTTCACATGCTTGAGCTCTATTAGCATAAAAAATATATCTTCTGAATAACAGGGCCATGTTTTGAATGTTGGAGCCACTTTTTTCTTGCCACAAAATATGTGATTTTGATTTTGCACCAAATTTCATACTACCGTGAAAAGTATTGTATTTACAAAACTGAAAACTGAAAATTAAAATTTAAAATTCTTTTAAGATGGTTAAAAGCAAAATGACATTTTTCATTCGTCAAATTGAAAAGTTGGCGCAAGGAGGAGAGAACTCAGGAACTGCATTTTCTTGTCCCAGACGATGTTTTGATGTTCATATATTATGTCTTGTTTTCTTGACTATATTTTACATTATGCTTTTACATGGATAATTTATTTGACATGATTTTAGCAGCTATACAAAAGATTTACAAAAAATAAACACATAGCTTTAAACATATTTTCGGACATTTTTTAATCTTAAAAAGTCATCATAAAATATTTACAACCAAAATCTAGGAAGAAGATTTTTCTGTATCTGTTCTGTAGTCGCCGGACTAAAGTTTATAAAACGCTTCAAAAGGCTGTAGCAATATTGCTGTTATATTTCTCACGGGTATTAGATATAAAATAAAACTTCAGTTTCAAAACAAACTCGGTCGGTATGAAAAACGGAAACTCAATTTCGATTATCATATATACTACACTTATACAAAAACATATTGGATATAAAACTAGTATATCAGTGCTTGTGTTAGCAAAAAAAGTGGATGGATAAGCACAACTAAAATGAGTGTCATGAAAAAAATTAATAGCGTTTAGTGTATAAGAAATACCTGAATTATATTTTTAATATTACTAAAAAAAAGAGAGAGCGGTCAGCTTAAAAGCTATGTCACTGTTAGTCAACTAAAAGAAAAGGATGAGAAATATAATCAAGACGAACTAACAAAACATACGTCGACACCGGAAGGTACAAAAGGATTAGGAAAAAAAAAATTTGCTTTGAATTTCAAAAATATCTGGTTGAAGTTCTAAAGCAAGCTTATAAACAGTTTTAAATAAAAATCACCTCTTTTATTATCATAAATCTCCTGCAAATAGACTTTTATCTTTTAGTAAAATCGTGTTTAATATTATTAAGATTGCTACTTTGTTGGAAATGTTTATTTAAAGGTACTACCTCCGATTTTAATTAATTGGGTTAAAATTATAAAAAATACCTCATTACAAAGGACTTTATGCAGGCTACCACAAAGCGTTGAAAATTTTCAAGTTTAAAGTTGACAACAATTTTGAACATTTTTAATGCTACACCTATATTATTACATTATGTTAAAAATTAACTATGGTTAAATTGCACAACTTTTAAGTTATTTGCTTTTATATGGGTTTTATCTATGAACCTACACCTCCACCAAATTTTATTGGTAATAAGAAACATTTATGAAACATTTGGATCTGCTTCGTTAATTAGGGTAAAATAATAAAAAACACAGCGTCAGAAAGTACCTTTCTTAAGCTACATATAAAGCTTTTGAAAATATTTTCATCGTATACAGGGTTTTCAAATTGTATGCCAACTTTGAATTTTAAAACACAACTTTACTCATTTGGGGTTACTTTTGCAATAAGTTAGTTATAACTAAATTGCATAGTTATTTTTATTTGCTGAAGCTATTGCATTTTACTTTTAGAAAATTTTATGGTGTATAAAAATATTACATAAAAAAAAAACTTCGATCCTTAGCAAGACACATAAGATTTGTTTTAAATTAGTCAACTTAACTTTATGTTACGGTACCTTAAGCTTTGTGGACACACTTCGAAATGTAACTGTTGTTTTTGAAAAATTTTAAATTCGATTGTTCTGAAAATTTCGTAAAAAATCTCTCTTGGCTTCTGTAAACTATTCAAGCATTTTTTGTAAATGAATATTCAGTAGTCTCTATTATCAAGTCGACTTTTCATTAAACAAATTACGTACAAGAAGCCGTCATTATTCGCGGCTAATAAGATTGTGAATAAGGCGTTACAGTGTGAAATATTTAATTAGTTAGTGTCATCTAGCCATTAAATGTTCCACGATTTTCCTTTTAAAGCCCCAAGATATAACACGTTGTTCGAGGCCTATTTTGTTGTAATCTCAGACAACCAACGTCAAAACATTATTTAATTTTCACGACTTAGAACAACTCCAGAGCACATTTCAAGATCAACTGTGACTTTAAAATGTTATTTCAGGAGCACAGAAGCGTAAGAAATGTTTGAAATTGTGGAAAATTTCGCGATGAATTATATCATGGGATTTTTTTTTACAACGCCAGTGAAGCAAATAAAATGTCATTGAAAGCTAATAAGCCTTAAGATGTTTTTTTTATAGCAGATTGCTTCTGTTTGTCAGCGAGATTACGTTTTTATAACTTTTTGTCTTTGATTCTACGCGTTACTGACTAGCATGTTCAGTTTACGTCAAAATATTAATTTGAGTTGAATATTTAATCCAAAATATTACAATTATTATGTAAATAAACTTGAAAAATTAGGAGACGAATTTACAAAAAAAAAAGTTCAAATGAAACTTGCATTTGTTTCGTTGTTGACTTGTTTATTGAGTGGCTTTTGTTTGTCTGATACTTGTTGTCTGGCTTTTGTTTTTCAACAAATAAAACAAAAACCAGACGTGTTTGAGTGTAAAGTTAAAATGAATAATGGATGAAACATATCATCTCGACCTATGTGTTATAGTTTTGAAATATTTATCAACTCATGCGGCCCCTGATCTTATTTTACACACATCAGCGTCGCTTTATAACATACCCTATTTTATAATCGCGAGGTGCCCTATATTGGAGTTTTTAGCATAATATAGCACGGTTACCAACGCTTATTTCAGCGTCGTAAAAGCTTTTTTAAGAAAATAGTTCTTCGACTAAATTAATGCCTTCAATAACGGAAGACACTTTTAGGAATATGGGCAGTTATTCACATTCTGTTTGAAAAGCTGTGCCTGACTTGAATGCAGTAAAAATGTTCTTAAGAATTTACTTGTCCGCTCGGAAACCTAAAATATTTACTGCGTATTTCAAATAAAGGATAATGAATTAATAAATGGAAGCTTGTTTATTGAATTTGTATCGGTAATATTCACCAGCACACTCAAGTCACTCAAACGTATAACACAAACTTCGTAACGTGCATTATGTTTGAATATGATTGAGTTTGTGTTCTTTTTTCTTTGAATAAAAATTTACAAATCACTCGGTTTAAATCAGAAACACGCAAAAGCTGCCCTTTTTTTGAATAAAACCACTTATAAGGGTTTCAAAGCAGAAATTTTTATTGAATACACATTTTCAAGTCAATTGTACAAGCAAGGTACGTAGCTTATAAATAAACAGGACATTTTTATTTTGATTACAACTTTATAGTTTACTTACTAATACAAAAGATTCTTGACTTAAATATAAGAAATAACTTTGGGCTAATGTTCAAAATACTATAATTTTATTTTATTAAATCTACAAAGTTTAAATCACGTTTGGCAACACCTTATAATCTTACCTCTAAAACTGTTAAAGCAGGTTGCTATCAATTTTACCACAGAATTCAAAGTAAACTTTATAGTGCATCAAAAAATGAATAATGAACAGCGAACAGCGAACAGGTATACGATATAACGTGACACTACACTGTGTTCTAAAATGGATGAGTTTTTTTAGGACGTCTGTCTACCAAACTCGGTTTATATATTACCTATCAGGTTATAACAGTAATGCCACTTCAATCCAAATTTGATCTGCGACATCTTTAAATCCACCTGATTACAAGATTAATACGTTTTCTTTTAAACGCATATTCGTTTTCAGGAAAATAAACTTCGAATTTATTTAAATATCACTACTTCACTGTCTAGAACTAGAATTAGGATATTTGCAGCCGTTGCAGATGGTAGCCGTGATGCACACAGCTTTAATGCAATTCTAAAAGCCATTCATCAAAAATATGCACATGAAGAAATCGTGGTATAAATTATCCATTTAAAATCTACTTTTTCGTGAAGGTTCTGCTTTTGCGACGCGTTCGCAAGAGAGTTCCAAAGAATATTATACGCCGCAAATGCAGATAAAATATCAAACATATCCGTATCTGTTGTAGCGTGGATACCCTGTCTACTTGTATTTGTGTATCGACAGGGTTTACTGGTGTGTGAAGAATACATTTACACCTGGAAAAGTCGAATCATTTTTTGTAAATACAATGATACGCTTTAAAACCCATGTATCGGTGTACAGTTCAGAAATATTTTGCACTGGGGGTTTCAAACCACCTCAGGAATACATAATAAAAATTAATTTAACGAAATAACCCAATCAAAAGTATATATAAATGTTAAGCAATACCATTAGTAGAAAAACTGTCAGTAAATACCCGCAAATATGAACAAAAAAAGAATCGTACAATGAACACTGCCTTCATTCGTATATTTCGCATTTTTATAGTTAAATTATTTTACAACTTGCTGTAAATAAAGTTTTTTTTTAGGTTGAAAGTAAGTGAAATTTTCGCACAATAATTTTGTAAAATACCATTAAGAAAGAAATGAAAACAACAAGAAGTTAAATAGGTCAAGGACTTTAACTTTTAAAAGAAATCCTTAAAAGAAATCGATGGATAGGCATGGAAATAAATCAAAGAACTGGAAAAGTTAAAGGAATATTTAACAGCTTAAGAAACACCTTAATTTGGACAAAGGGAAATCCAAAAAGGGAGAAAAGTAGAAGTGGTTAATGCGATAGTAACCCCAACATATTTTCTTAAACAGATGCATATAGTTAAAGAACTATTTCAAAATTTTTGGACAACTGAGGCTGTATCATTATTTATTACTGTCGAAAAAAATCAATTTTTAAGCACTAATCTTTGTCAGTGCCATGGCATTCGAACATTATCGTGAAATGAATAAAACTTTAGTTTATCCATATTTATAAAGCATAAAAGCTGTTAACGACGAGGCAATTTTGTGGGAAATACTCTAGTACTTTGGTAATGTATGGAAATGTTTTCTAACATAGTAGTAAAAGAAAACAGAAACCATCATCCCAAATGCGAAGTTAATGATTTTTGTGGTAAAATATTCTAATATTGCAGCACTGAAACGCTAAGGGCATATTATACTCGTTCGATGTTTTCATTTGACTGTCTTGGCAAGTTAAGCGTATATAAATTGTTGCAAAAAGATTGGCGTGGGAGGAACAACAATATTAAAAACTTTAGTAATTATGCAGGATAAGAAGGCCAAAGTGCAAAAACAACGAACTGTTAAGATTAAAATAACAGCAAGCAGGGAACGCAAAATTATGTTCAAACTGTCTCAATGTTTTTTTTTCTGGTTTAAAAATGTCAGAGGTACTCGTAAGAACCGTAAGAATATTAGGATTATAAATTCTACTTTTATTCTATAATTAAAATGAACGGATGGTATAAAAAAGGCTGGAGTACCGCAACAGATTAGAAACATTTTTAAAAATTGATTATATTCAAAGGTTTTTTGGTGTTGTAATTTTAATTAACCCATCTCATTCATTACTTTAATTAACTGTTTTATATTGGGAATACATGGGTAAAGTACCAAAATGTCTATAGGTACTTTAAATTTATACTTTTATTGTAGATGTAATAATTCCAAGATATTATAGTACGTATTTTTTATTTGTTAAAATTACTTAAAAATGGAGCTATGCGAACTTTTTTATTATTGTCTTTTAATCTATCTCTATCATTAATAACCTGATATACACAAACTTGGCCAATTTCCACCACTTAAATATAACTTATCAGTGTCAAATTTCGCTAAAATTTTGCTCAGAAAATAGCTATTTATTATCAAATCGTTCATTTACACTCGAATAAGTAAACAAGTCATTTGGGCCTGGCTACGTCAACCCAATTCTTTGTAATGAATCGATTCGTTTTTAGCAGTTTGATACTATTGACACTAAAGCAGGAGGTTTTTTTATTGACTATAAACCACAAAAACAAGGCCTCCTTATCGATTTCCAATAGGTTAATACGACTTACATTGAATCAAATCGATTGGTTGGTTTTCTTAAGCAAACAAATAACTATTTGGGTACACTAGTGTGATGTAAATGCTGGAAGATATAGGACGTTTCAAATATTTTTAAACTAAACTGAATATAAAACTCTTAAATTATCTGCTTGTTTCAATGTTATGTAAAATAAACTTCATTTTATAAGTTAATGCTCCAGTCAAAAAGTTGCTCTAGGCTGGTCTCTTCATCTGTTCGATTTCATGCTTTTTTAAAAGTTAAAATTCGACTTTACAGAGAGTAAAAACTTGCCCAATGACCGCGAAATTTCGGATAAGCAAAAATATAATAAAACTGAGCTTTGATTCTCTATTCGAGTCGACATAATCGACCACAAAACTCTATACACATAAAAATGATCATTCTTCTCCATTATCCAGGCTTGACTGCTATTTATAGATCCCAGGAAGTTTTCTTATAGCAAATTTACATAAAAATATTGCATTATTTCATTGAAAAACCCAAAAACCAATGCAGTACCGAATTTTCACGTAAATAGAGCTAAAAAACCAGGTGCATATAAAATGTGTCGAAGTTGCAAAATGGTGCAAGATTCAATGTGGTTTCAAAGCAACATTGTAAGAATAACGGATGTTGCAACGTCTATAAACTGAGTTTAGTGGTTCTATCTCGTTTCGTTTTATATTGAATACATCAAATAACACACCGTGTCACAGATAACGAATTTTTGTAATACAGAACCGGACTTAAAATATCTAAACAATAGTTTTACAACACCCAATCTACTTTTTGTGAGTTTCACAATTTTCATGTATCATTAAAGCGGATTAATGTAATTAAAATGATGTATGATGGTTTTGCGAGGCTTTTGACGTTATAAATAATAAAGGTAGACTTCAAAAACTTTGTAAGTTTGATATCATTATGTACAGGGCAACAACAATCTACATGTGTTGTATTAGTAACTTTGTTATTACAACAGTTACATAGTCGGTTCAATTAGCAAAGTTGAGCAAATTTTCAAAACGAGTTTGATGCCATTTTGACATTTGACCTACAGCTTGAACTATTTCAAATATTTTGAAGAAAAACTAAAAAAACGATATTTTCAATGGTAAATAATTTCATAGTTAATGACGACTTTTTTATGGTAAATAATTTCATATGTTAAAACCAAAATGTGAAATAATTCCTGTAGATATTTTTACGTAGAATTAAAAAAAAAACTTAAAAGTCATGGCATGGATATAAGCCAAACTTGCTTTTTTTTACTGGTTACTCGTTTCATTGATGAATGGGTTGTTAGGTTTATTTTAAAAAAAAACAAGTAAGTAATTACAATATTAGATATTGTTTTTGTTAAGTTTAATCAAAGTTGCTATTTAAAAAAACAACAAAATATTACATAAATAAACTAGCCGTACTTAATTAAACCCAAAGAACTTAAATAATTGAAGATATTTTTACATTTCATAATAATTTATGATCTTTCACTAACTATAACTATTAAATCTAAATTGTAACTTGGGTTCAAAGGGGCTACACTTTCTCCATGGGCAATACGAATATGCACATTGTAAATAATACTGTTTTCCTAAGCATATTTCCTTTTATTCGATGAACTGTCCTTAAAATAGCGAAATTTAAAGACAGTTGAATACAAATAATGAATTAAAATTAGCTGTTTTAAGGACAGTACATCAAATAAAAAGAAATATGCTTAGGAAAACATGTATATCTACAAAGCAATAATCTCATTGAAAATGGGCTACACTTCGAACGTATGTTATAATTTAGATTTAATAGTAATAGTTAGTGAAAGATCATAAATTATTATGAAATGTAAATATATCTTCAATTATTTAAGTTTTTTGTGTGTTTAATTAAGTACAGCTACTTTAGTTATGTAATGTTTCGTTGTTTTTTAATAGCAACTTTGATTAAACTTAACAAAAACAATATCTAATATTGTAATTATTTACTTATTTTTAAGGATAAACCTAACAATCCATACATCAATGAAACAAAAAAAAAGATTTTTTTTCTCTAATTCTACGTAAAAATATCTACAGAAATTAATTCACATTTTGGTTAAATTTAACATATGCAATTATTTACAATAAAAAAGTCGTCTTTTTTAAGTTTGTTAAAAATATTTAAAAAATTTGAAGGTGTAGGTCAATGCCAAGATTAGGAATGGAATAACGTTTTAAATCGTTACGTTATTGTATAACGTTATTTATTACTTCTATTTGTTTTCGTTACATATCGTTTTAAATAACATTAAAAAAATGAATTGGTATGTTATACAGGGTGGGTATAAATTGGCGGAAGCGCTACACGTGGCGATGTTCTTTGTAAAATTCTAAGTCGAAAATCTTTATTGCTGTGTCTGCAAGAGGTCGTTAAAGTTTTGACATTTAGTTCTTTAAAAAGCGTTATTATTTAATATTTTTTAATGACAAAGCTGCGATTTGGAATAACAATAAATTTCGAATAATATTTTTTCCTAGATATTGTTTTTCCTGTCAAAAATCGATATTGAAAATATGTAAATCACTGATTTAAATGAAAATAATACACATGGCAACATTGTCATTAGTTGTCATCTCTGTTTTTTTCGTAATCATTTCTAGTTTGTGTTAGACGATACCTTAAAGTTTGCAGCTATGTTTACGAACTGAATGCCTTCGGTTCGAACAAATATAAATACCTAAGTAAAAATAATTGCTGATCAAAAAATGTCCAAATGCAAATCAATGTATGCAATGTTGCCAAGTTTTTGTTTCTTTAAATGGTTCCTGAGGCCATAGGAAGCATTGTATAACATTTTTGTATTAAGATTTTCGACTTAGAATTTTACGAAGAACATCGCCACGGGTAGCGCTTCCGCGAATTTATGCACACCCTGTATAACGTTATAAAGCGTTACATAAATAATGATGAATAACGTTATAAAATTAATTTTTATTTGTAGCTCTGAAATTGTTTTTGGGGTCTTTAAAATGTAAACTTTTAAAATGGTACAAAATTACGTTGGGATATTTTATTTTTATTTTCATTTTTAAAATACAAACAAAATACAGTGTGTCCAAGAGGAATGGAATATGCTATATATCTCAGTAAATATCCACTTTGGGGAAAAATGTTTTAAAAAAAAGTTGTTTGGTACTTAGTTTTCAACCATAAGACAAAAATTTTTTTTTCGAATAACAAAAGCGCAATGAAAAACAATTGAATTTTTTTAAATGACAAGGTACCCCTATATTATCTATACTTATTTGAGAGAAAATTTTTCTCTCTTGTCAATGATGCAAAACTTTAGTACCCTTACATAAGCAACTTTTTGAGAAAAATGCAAAAATTATTTTAATTTATTAGTATTTATTTACAGCTTGGCAATGATAAACTCGGTTTTTAAACCCGTTTATAACATTCCCAAACATTTAAGGTGTAATTTCTCTAATACGATGTTTTAAATTTTCGATATTCCCCGGCCTCTTAGCATAAACTTAATTTTTAGGGTGACCCCATCATTGAAAAAAAAAATCTCTATCAAATGAGTATAATATAGGGGTACCTTGCTATTTAAAAAATTCAATTGTTTTTCATTGCGCTTTTGTTATTCGAAAAAAAAAAGTTGTCTTATGGTTGAAAACTAAGTACCAAACAACTTTTATTCAGAACATTTTTCCCTAAAGTGAATATTTACTGAGATATATATAGCATACTCCATTCCGTTTGGACACACTGTATATTATCTTTTTCTGCAAATATAAGGACTCTATATTGAAATTTAAATTGTAGAGAATAACAATACAAAATAACTTGTTACCGTTAACCGTTATTGGTTATTATAACGTTATGAAAATATCGTTACGTTATTGTATTACAAATTATAATTGAATCGTTATTATAACGTTTTCCATCCCTGGCCAAGATAGCATTAAACTCGTCTTGAAGTTCTGCCCAACTTTGCTTATTTAATCTACTATGCAACTCTCTTATAATAACAAAGTTATCCATACAACGCATGTAGGTAGATTATTGTCACCCTGTAAAAGGTATACAAAAAAAATCATTCGTCCATTAAAAAGAGTTCAGTCATTCATTTTCACATTTTACAAAGTAATTAAGCAAAAACGTTTTTGAATCACGATAACCAGCTATTTTTGGATTAACATTGGTCCAATTTAAACAACAATGAGCTAAATAAAAGCCAAAATTAAAAAAAATGCACGGTACATAAAGCGTCAGACAAGCGTAAGAGCATTTAAAAATACCTTAAAATAAATTAATATGCAACCCTTAAATATCTCGAATGTATTCTTGAAAGTATCTTCTAGCTCAAAAAAAAAATGGTATACTGTGATTTCTTTGAATATTGTAATTGTGTTTAATGAAATTTAATTTTCTGACAAAATATAACAAGTGCATTGAAAATTATCGATAATTTTTGGTAAATATGCCCGAATGCAAGTTGAGCTGAAAAAATCACGAGTGCACGAAGTGCACGAGTGATTTTTTCTGCTTCAACTTACATGAGTGAATATTTGTCAAAAATTATCGATTATTTGCAATGCACGAGTTATATTTTGTCAGAAAATTTCTTTCACCTAACCTATCTGTCAAATTAAAATGTTGTTTAATT
The DNA here is from genome assembly GCA_947652605.1 of Elmis aenea. Lineage (NCBI taxonomy): Eukaryota > Metazoa > Arthropoda > Insecta > Coleoptera > Elmidae > Elmis > Elmis aenea. Next base: position 20,561,257 of record OX393580.1, on the reverse strand, counting down.
TAGATAAATTAAAGTATACCTACTACTTACTGCGATTGTTATTATTAATAGATCATTTATAACTAATTTTTAATTCAAGAATTATATTTTAATAAAAATTAATGAACCAAATAGTATTTAGGTACATACATAATCTGTTATCTCAAATTTTACAAGTACTGTAAGAGTGGTGTGTCAGGGGTGTGGTTTAATCTATATTAAAGTAACGTTATTGGTCGCCGACATCTGTCAAAAAATTATCAAGACCAAAATACCTTATTCCCTCTCCAAATTTATATTTTCCACCAATCAAAAACTCAGATTTCTTAGAAACGACCAATAAACGCATGAAAATCTGTTAATTGCGAAAAGTAAATTATCAGTGTATGATTATGTTTATTGGCCGTTTAAAGGAAATCTGAGTTTGTTATTGGTCGAAAACGCAAATTTGATAGGAGGATCAACTTCTGGCAGAGGAATGTAAAATTATTATCGTGTAATATTGCTCCTATTGGTAGTCTCTAAAAGATTTAAGATTAGTGATTGGTTGAAAACGCAAATTTGACAGGTGAAGGGAATTTTCAAAGCGATTGTTCGCTGTGCTTGAAATTACCTTTGAATATCTAAACTAATTATTAATAACAAAATCGGAATTAATTGTAGAATCGCTGTAACACAAAAACACTTTTTGACGGCCGTCTTAAAATTAGTATCATTTAATTCCGTAAATTTTCTGAAGTAGGACAGTAAAATGAAACAGTTATTAAATTAAATGGAGGCAGTACACGTCTGTGCTGGGCGGGCACGCAGGAATACAGCAGGACATGTCAACGACCGCCAAAATTCATTACGAAAAGGACAAGACGAATAGTGAACTAAATAATAATGCAAGTTACGTTGGCGACGGAATTCATTTGTAGCAGACTCGCAAAACTTCTTTGACAGACTTAGCGAGATTGAACGTAGTAGGCAAGTTAGCGGAAAGCTGATTAAAGAAAATACTTTTTCCGCACTAACGAAGCAGTGCGAAGTTTTGAAACTGCTTAGGGATCGAAACTATGATAATAAACGATATAATGGTGGATAGGGTTAAATGTCTCCAAAATGATCAAGAGTACAAAAAAAAAAACAATTAGACGAGGAGAGAATTGATAAAGTTTCTGGCCTAGCCAAGAAGTAGTGTTAACTAATAATATTTTATTTATTATAACAATACTTCAAGTTTATGCACAATACAATAGCGATTAAATTGATAAATAATGTGCATGAATACAACAGTAATCTTTTACCTAACTCATTTGGCTTTACACATTGGTTTTTAAACATTTAAAGTTCAATATTCCAAAAATGAAAAATATATTTTAGTAAAACTTCCATTGCATGTTTATTTTTACTTCTATTAAAATTCCTCAATCTGCCTGTCCGTACCTAACGTATGCAGCTTTACACATCAAAATTATTCTTGATTTTTAAACATATAAAGTTCAATAACTAAAAAATGAAAAAGTCTTTAATCTGTATCTGTACCTAACGCACAGCAAAATTATCATTAATTTTTTAGATATAAAGTTTAATAAATAAAAAATTACAAAAAATATTTTAATGAAATTTACAGGGCATGTTTATTTAGGGTATATGAAACTATCTTTTAAGTTTTTTTTTTAATTCTTCAATGTCTGTTCGTACCAAACCAAATAGCTTTACACAGCAAAATTGTCCTTGATTTTTAAACATACAAAGTATAATAACTAAAAAAATGAACGAGGATATTTTAGTGAAATTTACAGGGCATGATTATTTTACGGATGAAAAACTATTCTTTAGGTTGTATCCCAATATCTCAATCTGTCTGTCCGTACCTAACGCATGTAGCTTAAGGCCTCACACACACAGAGCGTTTTCTGTCGCGCGACTTGAGTCGCGCGTTTGTTGGAGTATTAGCAATTAATTGCATGTACGCGTACACACGTAGTCGCGCGACTTTGGTCGTCGTATGTGTGTACGCGTACATGCAATTGCTAGTACTTCACCAACGCGCGACTCAAGTCGCGCGACAGAAAACGCTCTGTGTGTGCTAGGCCTTACACAGTAAAATTATCCTTGATTTTTAGACATACAACGTTAAATAGGTAACTAAAAAACGAACAAGTATATTTTAGTGAAATTTACAGGTCATGCTTATTTTTGGTTTATTAAACTACCTTGAGAGTGTAATTTAAATTTCTCAATCTGTCTGTCCGTGCCTAGTGCATGTAACTTTATACAGCAAAACTATCCTTGATTTTTATACCCATAAAACTAGATATTGGTAAAAGTGTCGACCAAAAACAATTTAACGGCATTAAAGAGGCATAAAAACAAGTGATGGAAGAATGAGGAATATAAAACTGAACTAAGTAGTAAAGCAAGGCTAAGCAACAGAAACTCCATCGAAGCATTTAGAAAATATTTAGAACGTTTTTTTGTTCGGCAGCAGCCCAACAGAACATATTTTAGTTAGAAAAAACTTTAAGAGAGTTTGGTGCTTTGAATAAGCAAGTAGACATAAAATGCTTTTGTTTATTTTCATATATTGCTTTTAACTATTAGATGTACTAATTCAGAATTACACATTTCATATTATTTTTGTTATTCTTTGGAAATATGTAAAATAAATTGTTTGTAAAAATAATTTTGTAATACTTAAAAGTCGAGTTTTGTATTGTTTTTATTGTATAAGTATTTTGATTAAGATAGTCTAGTAAATAAAAAAGCTGTTTCATAAATGATTCAACGAAAAGCTGCTTTTTAAAAATTGATAAATTTTGGTTTATTTTTGATTTAATGTTTTACTTTTACATTAGTTAAAATATGCGTGAAATTATAAAACTAAATTGTCTTTTGTTTCATGGCATTCTTTAGCTACATAGGGACTTTTTGATGAATTTTATTTGTTTTGAGCCTAAATATCAAAATAAATATATTAAACCTTATATTATTAAAAAGGAGAAAAATGCTTTTTAATGAAGACATAGCCAAGTATGGTTTTCATTAAAAAAAAAAATGCAATTTTTTAATTTACCTAAGAATTTAAACAATATTGATACAAATAAATGTTTTCATTTTATAGTGTGTAAAAAAATCTACAACTTTTTTCCCAAAAGTATTTTTGTACCGTCAAGTATAACCGAGTTATTAACGATTAAAAAAATGCTTATTTTGGTTTTTACTTATTATCTAGCGTGCCATGGAAATTTTTTAAAAACATTAAAGCATCATTGAATAGGTCTCGAAAAATGTAACAATTTGTCTAATTTAAAGTTCTTTGTAGCAATTACCGTTTACGAGATCCCAATAGTGGCCCTTTTATGTGGACCACCCTGTATATATAAAACTAGATATTTAAGCTTTAATATTTCAAGTAGAATGTAGCAAGAGATTGGCAATGACATAATAATCAATTTCCATACACAGGTAAACGAATGTTATCTACAGGTATGCTGGCTGCTGGGCATTATATTCGACAACATAATTGTAAACTACAGTGCTAGTTTGTAAATGCCTTTTGATAACCCTTTACTTTGTTAAAGACATGTTTATAGAACTTCTGCACAGATAACTAATTATCACAATGAAAATCGAGATAGCCGGGCTTAAGCAAGTTATAAGCTTTGCATGTTAAAGTTTATATCTTTGTACTAAATTTATATGACAATTAGTTTAAAACGTGTCTACATGTGCGATAAACATTTATCTCTTAGTTAAATGCTGCAATTGTCATAAAGTTGTGTTAATAAGAGACATTTAAATGGATTTTAAAATGCATTTAAATTATTTTCATGTCATACAAACAGTTTTAGTTAAGAATCACCAAAATGATCAATCTGTTATAAAAATGCTAGATCATTACAGGATTTACATCTCCTTGTAACAAGATTTTTTTAGGTTGAGAGTTACAATTAATCTGTTGAAGAAAATATAATGGTTTTAAAGCAGGTATAGATTTTTTTTGTAAGGAGCCTTTCTCAGACATAATTTAATTAAACCTATATACATATAAAATTATTCATAATAAATCACTTAACTAAGTCAAAAATTTATATATATATTTTAAAATGTTTGTTTGGATCTACGAGGAACTTCAAATAAAAATTTAATCATCAAGGTGAAAAATATTTTACGATTATTAGACATAATTTTTAAGATAACCTCTTTAAATATTTTTAAAATGTAGTTTAATATTTAGGACTGCAACAAAAATTTGTAAAATATTAGAGTTAAATTTTTCTTGTCATACCCTTTGACTCAGCTAAAAGACAGGAAAACTAGAAACCCATTTTTAAATCAATCGATTTTAGTTCAAATATCAGACAGACCTGTTGTATTTACCACAATCATTAGAGGATCTTGTTGACAGGCAACTAATTTTTACATTCCGTAGTCATTTAAAACATACAATTTGTAAGTTAAAATTTTTATAAAAGAAGAAGAATGTTGCATATTAAGACAGTAAAGTTTAAACAAAATTAGCAAAAATTAACTGTTACTTTTTTGTGTGTGAAAAACAATAACGTAATTTTAGCCAAGTATACTTTTTTCTAAATTAAATATTTACTGCTGGATAAATCAAGTTTTAAAAGCTTTTACGAAGTGCGCATTGAAATTGGGTATTTGTTTCCTAATGGAACAGCTAAAATTCTATTAATGTTTTCAGTCTGAAAAGTTTAACGATTAATTTTTAATTATTATGAATCAAACATTATGTTTCAAGTTTTTAAGCAACTAAGTGTTCTATTGAGTGTTAACGATTATTTTCATCATTAATTATAATTCTTTTTCCATTTTAAGTGCAGTTAACAAACTTTAGTTTGTTAAAAGGAAAAATTAGTATAAATTTGTGTAGACATGTAGCAGTTATTTTTAATGTTATATTTGTGACCAAGGAAATCAATACAAATATAGTTTCATTTATGCCTTATAATCATATTTGTACACTTTACACAGATAATTTAGCCATCCTAACATGAGAAAATTCGAATTGAAAAACCTAACCTAACTGTCAAACGGAACTTTTATATTGAATTTTTACGCTTATTAAATGAGAGCGCCAAGTAATTTTAACATATTTGAGTTCAGCAAGTCTAGTTTTATTAACCCACAAAATTTTATCAATTTTCGACAACTGCCGCTAAAGTGAAGTTATACCGTGACACCAATTTATCATTAGATGTTAAGAAAAATCATACTCATGTCATAACTGTAAAAACCAGTTTAGTGTATTTTTTTACATAACGAAACTTCAAAGTCTAGAAGTAAAATATAATTTTCTACCGAAAGTTATTGGGAAGTTGTCCCGAAGTAGCACCAACTACTAAATTACTTCCAAAAATATGTTTTATACATGGTAGTCCCACCTTTTCGTAGCAAGATTTTAAAAGTCGACACAAAAACTCATTTTCAAGCGAATATTCCATATCAACATGGGTCCATAATCGCTTTATTTTAAAGATACAGGGTGTTGAAATTTTCGAAAAAATATCGATAATTTTTAACCCTGTATTGGTGGTTTCGAACATACGAGAGCAAATCATACAGTAATTTACCTATCCCCTTAAAAAAAACAGTTCCTATTTTATACTCATCATAATTGTTTTTGAACATAGTTTAATTAATGTTATACTGCCAAAATTCACCTAGGTTAAAACTAACAAGCATATCCCAAAATTAAAAAAAAAATTATTTATAACAACGTACATTTTTTTCAAATATTGAGCTACAAGGTTCGTGGCAAATTTTATTTCCTTAAAAAAACGAACTACCACGAATATGTGCCTCGACAGATTGTTCCATAGATAATTGATCAATAAACACATATCGCAGCAACAGACCTTGGAAACAAATGAACCGTGCTAATGTACCGGCCTTTATTACAAAATCGACGTCGTATCCAGTTGAGGGCTTATTTTTCTGGTACATTTATTTTGTTTGTATACTTTGCTCCTCACGCAAGTTCGACCGATATTAGCTGTCAAAAATAACACGTCACGCATAACATACAAGTACTCAAACTTATTTGTCAACTGTCTAAATTTCAATATAATAATTGATTGACGTAAGCTGTTACTAATAATCGCGTCTAATTTGTCTGATAATTAGTGACATAAACACACAACAAGATGGCACATATTATATAACAATCGATTCCGCTCCGCAATGAACACCATAGCTTTATTAGGATATTTATTAATAACTAAAGCCGTTGCAATTAAAAAAAAAAATGCTGGATTATACCAGATTGCTTTAATGAGAAATAACTGGTTAATAATAATCTGGGAATTTTTTCTGTAATCCAAAATGAAATTTAGGTGCACGTGGAACAATTGACGCTAACAAATTGGAAAATTAATTAATTTCGTTATCGTTACGTTCATCATCAATCATAGCGATTTGTTTGCAAATAAACAATTGGGCATGCATCACTGCAGTTGAAAAGATAATGAGTTGCATTTACACGTAATCGAATGATGCAGGTAAAATTTTAATTTATATTGACAAATGCGAGTTCAAAACAGGGTTGGGCAAAAGTTGATTTTTATTTAAAAAATCAAAAATCATTGATTTAAATTTAAAAAATCAAAAAAGTTATAAACTTTTGATTTTTTTAATTATTTTTTAAGAAACTTGATTATTTTCTTTTTTTACAACTAATTTATTCATTATTAACCTTGTATAATATCTTCTATCCAGCGTCTATCAGAAAGGATCATCAAATGAAAAAGTTTTTTACTAAAAATTTCTCAGAAACGTTTATTCCTGATAAAAGTTGGTGGATGACCTAAAACTAATTTAACACGTTGACTGCCAAGGCAACTTTCAGGATTCCGCTCGCAGACGCCATATTAAATTATTCAAAACTCTAATTATAATATTATTAACAAATTTTCAGTTCTTGTAAGCCAGCCTTGATTTTTCTCTCTTTTCCTAGAAGCCACCTATTCATAAATACGCTTATATTCTACGAGTATAATCGTAGCTGCACGAAAATGACTAGTAACAGTACCACGAAATATCTCGTAGTCAGCTTCCTGGATAAGAACGCAAACTACGAGTTATCTCGTACTTGACAGTCAACGTGTTAAAATGGAAAAAAAATCCCAAAAATGTATACGGTCCTAGATTTTAACTGTTTCAGAAATATTCACAAGAGTAAAGAGGCCTTATTTTAAGAGCTACAAAAAAAACTTCATAGGGAAAGATTGTTTAGAATTCAAAAGCAGGGCTCGAAACCGAAAAAAAATTTTGGTTAACGGTTAACCGAAATCGAGAACTTTATTTTTATAACGGTTTAGTGTAAAAAACCGATTTAAATTATAAACCGGTTTAAAAAACCGGTTAAATTAACCGGTTTTTAAAATTATTTAGATCAGGAATGCAAAGTATGAAACGATATTATTTATTTATAATTTTTTAATAAATGTACAATCAAGAGTTCAGTAATGACTTTTGGCAAACTAATCGCATTTACTACAGATTTTGTATTTTTATCGTAATTTTCATTAAAAAAAGATGTTAAAAAAACGGTTTTTTATTATTTTGGTTAAAGGTTACCGTTTTTTTACCTTTAAAAATTACGGTTTCGGTTTCGGTTAAAAATCACTTTTTCTGACAAAAAATAACGGTTAACCGGTTTTTTAAACCGGTTTAAAAAACCGGTTTAAAAAACCGGTTTCATGCCCTGTTCAAAAGTACGACAAATAACGACACTTTAATCTTGCGAATATTTCTAAAATCACTAAAAGCTAGGCTCGTCTGAAGTTTTATCAAGCTTTTTTGTAACTTAAAATTTGTTTTAGACCATGCACCATCTTTTCTCAAGTATAAAATTTTCCGAGAAATCGATAATAAAACACTTTTTAATTAGTTGCAAACTTTTTGAATGTTGACACTACTATAAAGTTCAAAAATGAAATTTGAACGTCAAATTTTGTATTGTCATATTTTTCATTTCTAAACAATTTTTTCCCACGATTTTTTTTGTAGGTAGGTAAGTTTAAAAAAAGGGGCACTTTACTTTTGCGAATATTTTTAAAATCGTAAAAATCTAGTGTCGCATAATTTTTTTTTCGATCTTAATATTAGTTTTAGGTTATGCATCAACTTTTATAAAGAATACAATTTCAGAGAAATCGATAATACAAAACTTTTCCAATTGTTGCAGACTTTTTGAATAAGGCTGTAGATCTTTTGACCCTAAAACTAAAAATTATTGTGAAAATTTACAAAGTAAATTTACCAGAATTAGCAAATTCCCGAAGAGACTTTATTTCTCCCCGATCTATAAGAAAGAAGCCAATAGGCAATATTTCCGGCGCAATTTACTTAAGAATTGTTTTCCAAAGCATTTCCACGAGATTAAATTTCCCTTTTTTAATATTGAAAAATAAAGATTTGAAAAAGGAAAATTCTGCAATATTATTTGAGTATTCCGTTATTTACTTTGAAAACTCATCATTTTTTTATTATCATTATATTGCCGATTAATTTACAAAAGCATTCCTTTTTTTACATCCTCTTAATGTCGAAGTGTATTAAGTAATTTCATGCGAATTTCCTTATTATTCGCAATTTATGGAGCTAAATAATTGCTAGATTACTCAATAACTCCCCTGGTATGTATTACTTATCAAATAAGTAGGTCAGGGATAAATTTATTGGAATTTTATTCGCCAGTAACTGTTGAACGCTCGCTCATACTTCATAAAAATTATACAGCCGCTGCAATAATATTTGAAATGAGGCACCCACTGGTATAATCCTAACTTACCATTTAACAACTAGAAGGTCAGTTTATCACGTGATATTTTTGATATGGGACGTGGAAATTGTTACAGTTATTGTTCTGGTAAATTAAAATTGGTAATCTCGCTGAAATTCTTGACGAGTATATTGAATGATTACCATAAAATAAGGGCGATAACTCCAGGTCATAATGTAACAAAGAGATTGTATAAGACAATAAAGTTTGGAGCAGTTAATTAAGGCGAACCCACGTCAAAAAAGGGTTTGTTTGTACAGAAGTTCTCAAACTGTTTTTGTACCTGTATTCAAACAGGGAAGTTTACATAGCGAGGCAATATTGATTGATTAGTTTGTGGGCTCAAATTTCGTGAAAGAATAATATTGCTCTATTCCACCGAAGAAAAACGTTTATTAGTTTTGTTAGCGTTTGATTCTTGTGCAAATAATTGTGATTGATTATCAATATGTAAGATGTCCAACACAAGACTGCTACTTCTAATGTAACTGCTACTAATCAAGTTTGCTTTTTAGCCAGAAAAGTACTGAGGGAAACCATTTATTATGTTTTATTGTTTGTAAATATGTTCATTAGCTCTTAGGCTAGGCGCGCACATGCGATTTTCGGTCGCGCGATTATTTAGTCGCACAAATAGAACTCATGGTTTTAAGTGCAGTTGCGCTCACATGCGACTAAATAATCGCAGCGATTAAAAAGATGCAACACGTTCCATTTTCGCAGCGACGCGATTGTCGCAATTTGAAATGAATCACACAAGCAGGCATGAACCTGCGCGCACTTGCGACTATTCTGCCGTAGTTGTGGTTCATTTGATGCTGTATATTTGACTGTGTTATTAAAATTTTGCTTTTAAAATGTCTGAGGTGAATTATCCTACTGAAGAATTAGTGTCCAGTGTTTTAGACACAGAAACTATAATATCGGAGGTGGAAAAAAGACCAGCTCTTTGTAATATTATTTTTAACAATTCGTCAAAACTTTTTATACTCATTCTATAATAGCTGAAAAATTTATGAGGATGATCCCTCAAATCACTATTAATTTTATAGAATTGTCCTTTTAGCAATCTTTGACTTAATATTGGATGTACCCAATGTTGCTTTTTACGTTGTTTTCTGAATCTTCGACGAAACAAAGCAATCACACACACAAATCCATCTTGATTCTAATGTGTTGTTGCGTTTAAAAGTCGCAAGTGCGCGATCCATACAATTATCTTGCGACTACGATTTTATAGTCGCGGCGACAGAAAATCGCATGTGCGCGCCTGGCCTTAGACAACACATAACGAGTACCATTTTATTTGTAAAATGTTTAAAAATACTTTTTGTGCGATCGTACTAGAAATAGTTGTTTGACGGACGCGTTAGCAACTATAAAGTACTGCATTTCCGGCCCTATCCCTAGCAACGTCCGAAAAAGTGTTTTCGGCCACTACAGCGTCCGAAAAAGATCATTTGCATGTGCGTGTCTGAATATAAGTTCTCTGAGATTATGGCTTCCCCGCTAAGGGTAGTGACGTAGAGGTCTTTAGGTTGTTAACTGTCAGGTAGTTTATAACCTAATATTTTCGTGTTGATACTGTTACTGAATACTGAATAAAAAATTAGTGCTAATTTGCGTAAGTTCTACGTTATGTAATTAATAATTAATCTATGTTAAAATTTGTGAATAAAACATTACAATCGCACAAAAAAAAGATTATTTAAATTATGTACAGAATTATGCAAGTACATTTCTACCGCTAACAGCATACGCCGTCATCTGTCACGTAGTTCTAACATATATTTTTGAAAAATATTAAAAATTTAAACTGTTTTTAATTCGATCGCACAAAAAATGTAATATGCACCTCGGCCAAAACGTACTTTTTCGTCCTTGCCTTTTTGCAAACCTGACGCGGCCGAAAAAGTTACACGTTATATTTAAATATTTAAATAACTATTTTAGTTGATTCTTGAACAACTTAGTAGTTGTTATGTAGACATTGTTTAAAATTTTAATAAACAGTTAAGCCATATGCACATTTCTTCAAATTTTGATGAGATAAAAAATACTCTAGGTGGTTTTTAAATAACTTTGTAGTTGTTATGTTGTATGAGTATCTAAACATTGTATAGGATTTTAACAAACAAGTCATTCGACTATGTCTCAGCCAGCAAACCAGACGCGGCCGAAAAAGTTACACGTTTTGGCCTTGATATATAAATAACTATTTATAACTCATTAAAGTTTTTAAGAATTTGCCAAGAATACACTTTTTTTAGGAATTTAAAAAACAATGGACTTTATTGTTTACAAATATGTTCATTTACACTTACTAAGGGGGTTACGATACGTTGTCGCTAGATTTGATTAAGGCTGTTTATTGCATGAAGAACATCAAAACTAAATGTTTTGCAGAGTTATACGTGCCACTGGCCATTTTCTTTGGAAAAATAGGGGAAAAAAACTGAGAAATTGGCACTTATAACTCTGCAAAAAATTTAGTTTTGATGTTCTTGATGCAATAAACACAGCCTTAATCAAATTCTAGGGACAACGTATCATGACCTTCCCCTGTTAGATAACCCATCCAAACTATCAGTTTATTTGGGAAACGATTAAAAGTATCATACATTTTTTTTTAAAGTTGTCAAGTGTATAGCCTGGGAACTTCTTTGTCCAAAATTTAACTAAACCCTGGTTAATTTTTGTAAGTTTATATATTTAAAGCTCAATCAAGTTGTAATAAAAATTTTAAGTAAAAAATTGGATAATATTGGAAAAATTTTGTATTGTCCCAAAAAAATATTTTTTGCAAGGACACTTTTAAAACTCTTATCCAAAACTTTAAATTTCAGAATACAATCAGATTTTTTTTTATATGTAAAGGGTGTCTAAAATGCGAGGGAATTAGAAATGTTGTCCTGGAAATGTTAAGTTTTAAGCAATTGTGATTTTAAGATTTTTACAATTATTTTCAAATTCTACATGTAATCTTGTATCTTAGTATTTATAATTTTCAGTGCAACATTGTAAAACAAAAATTTACGATAGGATCCATATTAAATATCAAACCGTGTGATTTAAAATGTAATTAGGTTAGCGTATAGAATAGAAAATAAACAATTGCCTACAAAAAGTGTATGAAATTAAAATATATCTCTAAAATTGATAAAATTTAACCCAAAAAAAAAGAAAAAATAAGGTTTTTCAAAACAACTTCTGGACTAAAAGAGCCATGATATTATTTTTTTGGGATTTAAATTGAAGGGCACATTATAAAACTTTGTTTCAACCTAACCAACTTCGATCTTTGATGATAAGCAAAATCACTATGTTAAATTTTTTTATTTGAGACACCCCGTATGTTATAGGTAGGTTGGAAAATGTTTAACTAAAGTGTTAATTTTCATGAAACTCTTTGCTTTGCTTAGAAAGTCTCTCAACTCTTAACTAAAAAACAACTACAATAAAAATTAATTGTTTAAATTCTTCAACCGATTTTGAGCATTGGCTGGACTTTTTCTACCCTTATTTTATTTACAGACATCACATGAACCCTAAAAAAACCGTCACCAAATGTTCACAACAGACTATTCTGTTTTCCCTTTTCAAGATTACGCTTGATCAATACCCAAGTCAAAGAAATTTCGGCTCATTCCGTCATACTTTTAGGCAATTTACAACAAGAAATTTGTCAAAACGCTCCCATAAACAAGTTAAAATCCTTTGACGTCCGTTGGCTTTTAATTTCAAAGACGTCTGCGAACTTATCAATGAAAATAATTAAATGAAGGAAAATGGGCATGTCAAAGTAACAGAACACAATCCGTTATCACTCAGTCGTACTAATTAAAAAATCTTAAGAAAGAAATTTAATTTGAAAGCAATAGGTCTATTAAAAAAAAAATCCGCCTTATGGTGCCTTTGTGAAGTTTCGAAAGGGAATGTTTTTAATTTGTTTTGCTTCCAGCTCATTAACCAATGTTTAGTGGTTAAAAAGAATTGTTCGCTTCGATAAACATCCAACTTTTTCTTAATAAATAAGCAAGAGGGCTAATTTATTTTAATACTTATAATTTGCAATGAAATAAGAGATTTTATAACCAACTAGCGATTCCGGAGCCCCTTCGGGGCTCCTTCACCGCTAGATCCCGGCTTGCGCGTAGAATTCTCTTTGCGAGTGAAATTCTTTTTGCGCAAAAAATTATCTTTCGTTTGGTGCAATTCCCATGTCCCTAATTGGCTCAGTTCCCGAGATATACCTATCGATTATAACTAAGCCGGAGATAATCAATCGATTGGCTCAATTTTTATTTACAATACTCGCAATTGCTTTTCAAAATTGAGAAAATTGCGTCATACTACTCGCGCTGAGCCAGGCGGGTCACTTTTTTTAGGAGGTGATTAATAGATCGGTTTAAATTTTATTTACAACACTCGTTATTGCTTTTTAAAGTAGAATAAATTAATATATTCGTACTACTCGCGCTCCGCGCTCGCACCGAATGCTTCTCAAATTCTTTTGCCGAGGTCCGGAGCGTGCACATATTAAAATTCGACCCTTTATACGATTTTACAAAAGAAATCGCGATTTTCGGACACACCTGAGTATTTTTCATCGCTTTTTGAAAAAAGGCTTTCGACTTTCGTTATTGTATAGTGCGAGAACGCGCGACGTAAATACGAACATTTTTGCACGTTTTAATTAATAACGTTTGCAAACGATTTTTCCCGAGGTCCTGAGGGTGCACATATTAAAATTCGATCCTTTACACGACCCGTCAAAGAAGTTCGCGATTTTTAGACGCCCCCGAGTATTTTTAATCGCTCTTTGAAAAAGGCTTTCGAAGTTCGTTAGTATGTAGTGCGTGCGCGCGCCTGCGCTTTTTCTCGTTCGTGGTCTGAATTTAAGTCGAAAGTGGGATTGTTTGGTACGTACTTGTCGGGGAGGGCGAGACGATTCCGAATCGGTACGATACATGTGCGAAAAGGTCGAATCGGAGAAGGTTCGAGCGTTTAAAGGTCACGTCAATATGTCAAATTTTGACGAAATTCTCACTCCCGACGACCCGATTTAAATGTTGCGTGTAAGATTTTGGCACGTTTTCCTCAATATCTTTTCCGGACAATCTTCTTGGGAATTCTCATTTAGCCTATCTTTTTCCCATGGTCTTATAGATTGTCTGTGCCAAATTTGGTCAGGATCGCATGAATGGTATAGGAATGCATAAAGGACAAACATACATACATACATTCATTTTTATATATATATAATATGTAGATAAAAGATAAATGACCGCCAATTATCGTTGTTGTCGATTCATAATCTCCAATTTTATTTTCTTGTACATTGTTATATCGATTACGTTTCCAGTTGCAAATCTGCTTAAGTTTGTTTATTCTAGATTTAAATTTAAAAAAAGAATTAAATAAAGAAATCTAAATCTACATTTTAAACTTACTTTGGTTTTGACGTGATGACGCAAAATTTCAATGAATAATAATCCTCATTCTTCAACAACATTGGACCAAAAAATTAAAAGTTCCGTCTAGTTTTTTTAAAAACTTTTTTCCGTTATTAAAAAAAATAACATTTACATTTCATGCGTAGGTACTTTGAACTTCTCGTATTAGTAAAAAAAAAAGTAATATCCTAATAAACTTATGCTATTCACATTATCGTTTGAATATGTATCTTTAATTTCAGTAACCTAAAATTTATATAAAAGTTTAGAAGAATGAAGTAAAATTCACATTGTAATACTTACTTTTATTATCAAAGCGGTATAATTGACCATAACATTAACCAAAATCTAAAAAGTCCCGTATAGTACCAATTTTATTGTTTACTTTTTTCTCTTATAAACGAATTGTAACATTTACATTTCATGCTTAATTTGAACTTCTCGTAGTGGTCGAAAATACAATAAAATAATTAATATCATCATAAATTTATGCTATTCAAATTATCGTTTGAATATGATTGTGTGATTTCAAAAACCTATAATATATATAACAAATTATAAGAATGAAGTAACATTCACATTGTAATACTTACTTTTCTTATCAAAACGGAAAAATCGATCATAATCATAACATCAAGTTCAAAGGTGGTAACTTAATTTAACTAACATGAAATATTTATTTTACATATTATTTTAAAAATAAATTATGATTAAAGCGTTACGTCAAATTGTCAAATTTTGACGAAATTCTCGCTCCCGACGACCCGATTTAAATGTCGCGTGTAAGATTTTGGCACGTTTTCCTCAATATCTTTTCCGGACGACTTTTTTGGGAATTCTCATATAGCCTATCTTCTTCCCATGGTCCTATAGATTGTCTGTGCCAAATTTGGTCAGGATTGGATGAATGGTAAAGGAATGCATAAAGGACATACATACAAACATACATTCATTTTTATATACAGGGTGCGCCATTAGTGCGATAAAGTCAATTATTGCCCTTAATGTCAACTTAATAAAAAAAAGTTTTCAATGAAACTTATAGTATTTCTACACGTGCATGTTTTAAAATTAGTTTCAAGTATACAGGGGGTTTCATAAAAGTGGGGCGTCACTAAAGGTATTTTTTTAAAATTGCACCCAGTATATTTTTGCATAATCGAATTCAGCAAGAAAATCTCCATATGACAGTATTTTGTTTTTTTCATTTTTTTGCGACGTTGCCAATTTATCTTAAAAAATCTTTGAATTTCCAGAAAAATAGGGTACAATACTTGTCAAGAGCACAACCTTATGAATAATAATTGGCAAATGATATTTTGCACATACAAAGTCAAAAGGTGTAGTCATAGTCTAAATACATCAAAATTAATTTATATTATACAGGGGGTTTCTTATAGATGTGCCAACTTCCCAATTTTCAAACATCAATAACTTTATTTTTTTAAATTGAACACCCTGTATATTATTACGTCATTTTGTTGCATTTTTGTTTTTCTTCAACTTTTCTTAATACTTACCTATACCTAAAATGAATATTTTCTGAGATATTTACATTTTACTTATTCTTATAAGCGTTGTGTAGGAATTTCCTAGTTTTCTCGGAGTAGGCCCCGACTTTGACAATAAAAACAATAATTTCTGTAGTAACAAATGTCAGAGTTAATTGCTGTCAATTGTTAAAACATAAATAAATGAGTATAACATATGCAATATGAATTTTCCAAAAAAGAATTTATTGATACGGTCTATGTTCAGGGTGGCGTACTTTCGATGCCCATACAGGGGGGGTATTTCGGTAATTATCAGAGATTAAAAAAAAAACTATATTTCGAAAATTAAAAAAGATCAAAAATCTGTTTACGACAATAAATTCCTCTCGAAAAAAGAAATCGAGACTACGTACTTAGTTTTTTTCTATCTCTGATAATAACCGAGATACCCCCCTGTATGGGCATCGAAAATACGCCACCCTGAACATAGACCGCATCAATCAATTCTTTTATTGGAAAATTCCTATTAAATATGTTATACTCATTTATTTATGTTTTAACAATTGACAGCAATTAACTCTGACATTTGTTACTACAGAAATTATTGTTTCTATTGTCAAAGTCGGGGCCTACTCCGAGAAAACTAGGAAATTCCTACACAACGCTTATAAGAATAAGTAAAATGTAAATATCTCAGAAAATATTCATTTTAGGTATAGGTAAGTATTAAGAAAAGTTGAAGAAAAACAAAAATGCAACAAAATGACGTAATAATATACAGGGTGTTCCATTTGAAATAATAAAGTTATTGATGTTTGAAAATTGGGAAGTTGGCACATCTATAAGAAACACCCTGTATAATATAAATTAATTTTGATGTATTTAGACTGTGACTACACCTTTTGACTTTGTATGTACAAAATATCATATGCCAATTATTATTCATAAGGTTGTGCTCTTGACAAGTATTGTACCCTGTTTTTCTGGAAATTCAAAGATTTTTTAAGATAAATTGGCAACGTCGCAAAAAAATGAAAAAAACAAAATACTGTCATATGGAGATTTTCTTGTTGACGTCTACTTTTTTATTCAAATAAAATGGTCTATTTTTTATTGTATTTTTGGCTTTTAAACGGTATTTAAAGGGACTTTTGATAGAATTCCTTATACCTACGTGCAGTCGTTTTTTAGATTTTTGGTACTTTTTGAAAAATTTTTGATTTTCATCATAATGCGTAATATTATCTACCACCGCCATTTTTGAAGAGAAAACGCTTAAATTGAGACTATGCACAGAAGAAACCTTAGAGTTCATAATGGAATTTTTGCAACCGATGCATTATTTACAGGGTGTCCAAAATTTATTTTTCTTTTAATACAACTTCAGACTACTAAAACTCGTTTTTTTCAAATGCAATACCCAAATTTTCTCTTCATTTTCTAAAGCAAAATTAAATTCTGCATCAATCTGTATTAGCGTTTCCTATACCTATCTGCAATAATGTTCAAGTTATTAAGAATTGTTGATAAAATTAAGAGAAATTTTAAAATTTGTAAATGGTAAGCCTTAAAAATGACAACAAATGCCAATATTAATAACTGTCAACCACTTATATCGCGTTTGTCTGAAATATCTTTGAAAATGGAAAATCAATAGTATTCAAACACGGATATTTTGAACATATTTTACATTCATGGACACTATCACAAGATTATTGAAAGAGCGAATGAATAGTTAATGTAGCTTAGACAGCATAGTATGTTAAACCCAAGTCTTGCGCTGCCGATCGAATTGACCGCTAAGGATGGACATTAAAATATCCCAGGATGTTAGCTTCATTAGATTCATTATTTGTCACACGCTTAGGGCGAATATTAACAAAAAATTGATTCTATTCATTGAAATTTCTGTCTGGTCATTGCAGTCAAGTGAGGATACCTTTCACTGAAAATACAGCAAGTTCTTTCAATAATCTCGTTACACTCTTCATGAATATAAAATAAGTTCAAAATATTCGTGTTTGAATACTCT
Source organism: Elmis aenea (assembly GCA_947652605.1). Lineage (NCBI taxonomy): Eukaryota > Metazoa > Arthropoda > Insecta > Coleoptera > Elmidae > Elmis > Elmis aenea. The sequence goes on along the minus strand of OX393580.1, from coordinate 20,543,503 downwards.
TAATTTTCTATTTTCATGGATACTTCAGACAAACGCAATAAAAGTGGTTGACAGTTATTAATTTGTTGTTATTTCCAAGGCTTACTATTTAAAAATGTTACAATTTCTATTAAGTTTATCAATAATTCTTAATAACTCGAAAATTATTGCAGATATGTATGGGAAACGCTATTAAAGATTGATGCAGAATTTAATTTTGCGTTAGAAAATGAAAAGAAAATTTGGGCATTGTATTTGAAAAAAAAAGAGTTTTAGTGGTCTGAAGTTCTATTAAATGAAAATTAAATTTGGGACACCCTGTAAGTAATGCATCGATTGCAAACATTTCAGGATGAACTTCAAGGTTTCTTCTATGCATAGTCTAAATTTAAGCGATTGCTCTTAAAAAATGGCGGTGGTAGATAATATTACGCATCATGATAAAAATCTATTTTTTTTTAAATATCAAAAATCTAAAAAACGACTGCACCTTTAGGTATAGGGAATGCCATCAAAAGTCCCTCTAAAATAACGTGTTTAATCCAAAAATGCAATAAAAAATAGACCATTGTATTTGAAATAAGAAAGTAGACGTCAACTTTCGGTATTTCCGGAAGTGTCGCCATCTTGAAATGGTGTGATTAAACAGATCATATGTCATTATGATCATAACCAACATTTTAGATCAATACCGTTTTTCTTTCTTCATATATTTTTAATGCTCGTTCCCAATCAAACACCCTGTATATTTAAGTATTAATTTGGAAACCACTACTTCGAATAAACGTAAAACTGCGCCTGTAAGTAAAAAAGAGCTTATAAACTAATAATTAATGTGTAAGTGTTACTGTATCTCCTTAGACATTATCTAAACTATAATTAATGTTAAAAATACAATTGCCAACGTTAAAACTTAGTACGTTTCGTTTGCTCTTTTAAACTTAAATCCAGTTGTAAATGTCCTCGCTACTAGATCTAGTGCAAGGAACAATTACATTAGGAACAAACCATATAATTCAAACTTACAAGATAGGTCTGGCGATAATCCCCTAGTCAGCATTTAATAATTGGGATTTGCTTTGGTAGTTGCAGAATTCATCCTGTCTGCCTCTTGCATTTACAACAGCATACGTCTTACTACAAACTGATTGGGTGGTTAACAAATATTTCAAAATATTTATGACCTGTAAATAATAAACTCGATTAGGGCTTAAAATTTTAATTGTAAAATCCTCTTAAAACGAATGCACTTCAAAAATTAATATTGTCCCTAAAACGTAAGCCTTAGTTCAGAACGATGTGCATGAAAATGATACCGTAATAGTTTAAATGCACTCGGAAACATTATTAATATAAAACATGCTAATGAAAAACTGTCAAACAGCGCTTCTATTCGCAAGGAGATACAAGTTATAAATTATGCACATAGAAATTTCAAAATTAAGCAATAATGCTGCTGTATAAGAAATGATTTATTTCTACAATACAAATATTGCTCCACGTAAAGAAAAACCAAGAAAACCCTTAACTTCGACCTGAATCCCCAAAACTTCATAACAATAATAAGTCTTAAAATAGATGTAAGAGAAAGGAAAAATAAATTGAAAGAAGAACTGTCCCTAGTGGAAAATAATTTTCATACAAATTATATTCGCATGATCACACAGAACCTAAAACCGTCAATGAAAATTAGTACAATTTTCATGTTTTTTACAAAGTCTAATACTATTCTAAAACTATTTTTGTTCTAGGCTTTTTAGAACTTTTTTTTTTACTTTCCATTTTCTTGTAAGATTCTCGGCCATCTGTATATAGATTTTATTTTCATCTCCTACGTCACCCACGCATCTGTGTGCCTGATTTTATCCTTTATAGATGTTCAAATCAGCTTAATTGAATCGCCTTTACTGTCTTTTCTGATTTGTGCGTTTAATCTTTGATCAAGTCTGTGCGCGTTTATCTTGTGACCAACTCACCCTTCTCAAACACCAAACTGCAATTGTTTACAAACTCGTGAAGTCTATCAGTCAACCGGCGCGTCGGTTCCTGAAGTTGTGTTGAAGTTGTTCTAAGCTTTGATGTACTAGATTTAGTGTGATGGTATTTCAGAAACTGCACATACGAGGAAGAAATTTCAGGTAATCTATCAAGCCATGAAACAGGAAACATTTGAAGGTCTTGTAACAAAAATTTAAAAAAAAAATGGTTGCATGGTGAGACTATAGTTGACCACTTTTTTCTGAGAGAATAAAAAATTTAAACTGAAGCAATTGATTTGAAACTTTTTATATTCATTTTATTAATTTCTTTAACAGCAATATTTAGACGTTAATTCGTCAAATTATGATTAACAAATCAACTGGCTTCATTAAATTTCTAAATAAAAACTGTTCGGTCACAGTTCGTTCAAATTAAATTTTTTTAAAAATTATTAAAAATTGAACAGTGCTAAGAAGATTCATAAAAAAGTCACCCAAAAAATGTTGTTTGTTAAGAATTTAAAAAAGTGATTACGTGTAGGATGGAATTGGGTGAAAAAACAAGTTTAGTCCAATTTAAAGCCATACAATTTTCTCATCAAGTTTTTCGCTGTCTGGAATTTATTTTCATTAAACTGAAGTAATCAAGTGAAGATCTAAGCCATCTTAGTTCAATTAGTTTTAAAAACAAACTTTTTGAGAGAGCAAAAATCAATCCATTGACGAAATTATGTGTAATCAATCGGGCTAAACAGACAAGAGGCGTAAAGTAATTTAATTTCGAGTGTCCCGAAACTTTTGGCTACGATTTTACATTCAAACTCATAAACTTACAACAATACCACATCTTAAAACTTTCCCAATTTCTGAAGCGATTTCTTCAAACAGATTCTATTTATTACAAGTTACTTTTCGAATCAGAAACCCGAATTTGCATACATAAAGATTAATTTCGTCAAATATCGTTGGCCTTTATTGGCAAACAATACCACAAAAACTTTATCCATTGCGATGTAAAAATATTGTGAACATTTCTCGAGTCGTACATCAAAACCGATGGCTTGGTTTAAATTTAATTTGAAGTATTTGAAAGCAACTTGATATCCGCTCGCTACTAGTTTATATTACAACCGAAAGCGATATAAAATAATGCGGTATACTACATGAAAATAAATGGAAGATATTGATATCAGCTACGCACGTCATAAAAACAAAAAAAAGTTTAAAAAAATAATAACCGCTTCAAAAGGTTGCCATTTGGGCACTAAAATTTAAAAGAAACTCTGTTTAAATGTAGGACATCGCAAATATTGGAGTATATTTTTAATATATCCTGCTTGTACGTGGGGGAAATCAAATCTATAAAAAACAAAAGTAAATATACCTACTGAGACAATATATTAAAGTTTGAACGAAAACCCCATCAAAGTGAACAGTCAAAGTTGAAAGTATTTATATCGGTGTATAAAATTAATAACGTGAAAAAAGTTTTCGTTTTTTTAAATAACTTATTAATTTGTTTGTTAAGATCCTTCAGAAGGTAAATTAATCCATAAATTGCAGCTGTGAACCACAAAGACAATTAAGTTGCGACCCTGGTATAACTTAATTTAATCTTGTTCTCAAACCAAAAGTGGGCTGTAACCCACGTTTTATCGACTATGCAAATTTGAAGTGTATATTAATTAATAAAATTAACGTATAAGCATATGAAATATTTTTTTGTCAATAGGTATAAAGTGGTTATGTTAATTTAATTTGCAATTTATTTTACCTGTCTCGAAAAACGTGTATATGGCCTAATTGTTTGATAAAATTTTAAACAATGTGTACTTATACACAGCAACTACAAAGGTGTTCATCAACCACCTAAAAATTGTTTTTAAAAATATTTTTAAAAAATTGCCAATTTTATACCCAAGGAAGTATTGTTATCAAAATTTAGCAAAATTTTAAACAATGTCTACGTAATACATAACAACTGCAAGTTGTTTAGAAACCGCCTACAATATTTTTAGAGATCAACATTTTTGAAAATTTGACAAATGTAGGTATACCCTAGCCCTAGGAACTATCGTTGACAAAATTTGGAAAAATGCGCATATCACTTAATTATTTCTTAAAATCATAAACAATGTTGACTTAATACATAATAACAAATAAGTTGTTAAAAATCAACAAAAAATATTTTTTATAGCTCATCAAAACTTTTAAAAATTTGACAAGTCAAGTGCGCAATACAAATACAGAAAAATCAAAGTTAGTTTTTTAATCTTTTTAGTTTCTATAAAACCATAACTATTTTGGAAATCTATATAGGTAGGACGACAATAATCTACATGTGTTGTTTGGGTAACTTTGTTATTTTAAGAGTTCCAAGACAAATTTAATGTCATTTTGGCATTTGACCTTCACTACACCTTTAACTTTTTTAAATATTTAAAAACAGACGAGTTTTATAATAGTAAATAAATCCAAAACCACCTATGTCAAAATCAAAATGTGAAATTATCCCTGTAGATATCTAAGACTATTTAAGAAGTCATGGCACACTTGATTTTTGGGATATAAGTCAAACTGATAACTGATTTTTACGAGAAGATGCAAATTAAAACGAAAAGCTACTAACCATAGAAGAAGCTACCAATCGCAAACGAAATAACAAGTCAACCTGAACGTCACAGAAAACATCAATAATACTATATTTTTTTATGTCATCGAATTCGTCTTTAAGAGAGCTCCATTTTTTGTTAAGTGTGTCCTATACCCAAAACTCATACTTTTCGAGATATTCGACATTTTTCTTCAAATCGTTATTGAAGCAAATAGAGTGCCGTGGAAATCGAAAAAATTGACTGTTTTATTCGATAACGTCAAAAACTTGTAATTTATTTTTTGAATTATTGCCTTTCCACAATGAATATTACTTTACAAGAGCAAATTGATATAGTTTATTCACCATTTCGTGTATTTAATTACTAATAGTAATAAAATTTTGTTTTATTATAAATATTATATTGTACTCATATAATCAGTGATTTAAATTGATGATTTAAAAAAAAAATCACTTGATTTAAATCGATGATTTAAAAAAAAAAATCACTTGATTTAAATCGATGATTTAAAAAAAAAATCACTTGATTTAAATCATGATTTAAATCGTGATTTAAATCAATTGATTTAAATCTGCTCAACCCTGTTTATAATCGATATATCTCGGGAACGGAGCCAATTAGGGACATGAGACTTGCACCAAACGAAAGATAATTTTTTGCGCAAAGAGAATTTTACGCGCAAAAATAATTCTACGCACAAGGCGGGATCTAGCGGTGAAGTAGCCCCGAAGGGGCTACGGAATTGCTAGTATATAATAATGTTTTTTTAAGTATATTACGTTTCATAGAATGTTCTTAAAACAGCCAGTCTTAAAAAGACTGTGGAATGCTTATTGCCCATGAAGAGAGGGCTACACCTTCAACACATGTAATAAATTAGATTTTATAGTAATAGTACCCAAGTGAATAATGATAAATATTACTCCTATTATTTAAATGTGAAAAATATCTTAAATTACATATGTTTAAGTTTTTTGTGTAGAAATAAGTACACTAGTACAGCGAGATTAATTATGTGATCTTTTGTTATTTTTTCATGGCCACTTAGATTAAACTTAATAAATACAATAATATTGCGATAACTTGCTTATTTTTAAAGATAAACCTTACAACCCAGAAATCAATAAAATAAGAAAAAAATTCTCTTTATAATGAACCCATAGCCAACTATGGTTGCCATTTAAAAAAGTCAAGTTTGGCTTATATCTCAAAAATCAAGTGTGCCATGACTTTTTAGATATTTTTTCTTGTTCTACGTAAAAATATTTACAGGAATCATTTTTCATTTTGATTTGAACATAGGTGACTATGGAAGTATTTCCCAATAAAAAAATCGTCTGTTTTTAGTTTTTTCTAAATATTTAAAAAACTCGAAGGGGTAAGTCAAATCTTTAAATGGGATTAAATTTGTCTTGGAATTCTGCCCAACTTTGCTTGCTTATTCGAGTATGCAACTCTTATGATAACGAAGTTACTCACACAACACATGTAGATTATTGTCACCCGGTATAAATAATAATACGTAATAAGCATATAACTTAGGAACTTTATCGATTTCAAATAGTTCATTTTCTAGCTCTAGTAATAAGTGAGATTTCTATGCTAGAACTTGAATCCTAATTATCCTTTCTATAAAGTAAGATTAGTTCTTAAGTTTCTGTTATTACATTCTACGATACAATATTTAAAAAACTCTGTGGCTGTATGCAATGCGACGCACATTCAATTAAATATAGAACAAGCTGTCAAGCTGTCAGACTAAGTTATTTAAAACAATGTCCCATAAAGATTATTGCATATTACATAATAACGTATTCTGCCACGTTCCATTCATGAAGGGGATTATTGAACTGAACACAGTAATATATAATTTATATTACATACAATAGAACAACATGATTATATCGCTAGTGAAATTCTGAAAGTTTCTAAGTAAAATCTATTAATAATCTTTATAATTGTGAATTAAACCCTCTATATTTTGTATTGTTTGTCTGTTCAAAAATTTTGCAAAATCGTTCTTAAAGTGAAAGTAAATTTTTGAAATATTATTTGCTGCTTGAATGGTTCGTCATTAAGAAACTTTAGTGTACACAGAAACGAAAGAGATTGCGCAGAATAGAGTAATTAAAATTGTACTATGTCAAGGAAGTAGAAAAAAAAGAGCAACTAATTTCCTTCGACTGTTTTTGTTAGCTATAACTCCGACGTAAAATGCAAAATATTGGCAATTTATGTTCGATAGGCTAAAAACTATGCATTCCATCAATTGGTACAATATCATGTTAACAAAACAACTTTCAGTTGATGTTCGATAACATTTATTACCCATAAAAGAAATAATGGCTATGATATCTAGATAATTCTGCTATTGGAACCAAATTTAGCTGAAGTGCTGTTAACATCAAAATAACAGTAAATGTAAATAATAGCCTATAAAGCTCACGTTATAGTTAGTTATTGACTAAAACGCATTTTGATGGACGTTTGAGTAATTTAAATGACATTTTAAATATGTACCAGTTTCATTATTTTCACAAACCTTTTTTTTGGAGAAATAGATCCTTATAGAAATTCTTTACTAGTTTTAAGACTCCATTCAACTTATCAGTATATTATATCGTTATTTATTTTTTGCAAAGCCTTCAGTGTAGAATTTTAAAAGAAGGAATGCAATTTACACGAACAGAATTGCTCAAACTTAACAGTAGACTCTCATACAGACATTTAATTGCTCACTTAATTTGACTTTTGAAGTAATTAACACATAAAATTCACCCGGTGCGTAAGAAATAAAATGCTAAATGTACACTTAATACGTTTTTGATTTTCATATCGATTTATAGTGAAATCTTACAAATTATTTAAGATTTACCGATCACCTTCACCATTTCACAAAATGTGAGTCTAAAACACATTTAAACAATCTAAAATTTTAGAATTTATGATGAGACTGACACACCTTTGTTTTTATATTCCGCAATAAATGATATTAACATGAAATACAAAATTTAGCAAATGTTGGAATTTTTTTCTTAATAAATAATTGTCCTTTATTATTTAGTCTTAAGTTCCTTTACGGTCAGGTGTAGGACATTTATTCTTTGAATTAATTAATTGATTTATTTAAAAAAATCCGAGATGTAAATAAACTACAGTCTCTTAACTAATCTTGATACTCTTTAAGGAAATACTATTTTCAAGGTGTTTTTTTTTACTAAAGTAAACTTTTATATAAAGTGAAAACAAATTGGGAAAATCTATACTGTTAATTTTGTAGTTCAATTGCTTTTCCAATTCCTGAATTCTACAAATAAAAGACACTCGTTTGGTTCAAAGGCGTCGGCTTGATTGCCCCACTGAAATACAGGTGCTCTTAAACGAGATTCTGCTACAAATAATCCAACAAACAGAGTGAAAATTGTATATGAAGCTTTGGGTACAGCAGCACATCTGTCTCATTACAAAAGGCTATATCCTACTCTACCGAGAAGTGCTCTTTATCGCTTTTTGTTTTTAACTTGAACCCCGGTAAGAAATTGCAGCCGTTTCTAGTTGTTTTATTGAGGTAGGTAACTTACGGAATTGATTGGTGTGCAGTCGGGCGTAGCTTGAAGCAAACATCGGACAAAGTCATTGTTTAACCAACTATTGGTCGCAATTTCACACACTCAGAGAACAGATTTTTTTTACGGAGAAAGTTCGTTTGAAAGATCAAGTTAAGGTAAGCAGAAAAAAAAGGTTATTTTAAAAGCGGCTTTCAAAATTTTTAATTTAAGATATTGGAACACAAAGCATGGGTAGGCCACCGCCGGTCTGTAAAGACACTTTTTCAGTTGAAACGAAATTTTATTAGTTTTTTTTTTTTTACTAAGGAGTGGGCTCACCGCAGATACAAACGATACCTAATAAAACTGTTTACAAAAAAAATAAATTTAAGCTAGTTTTACCCAAAAGAACAATTTCTTAGGCCCCTGCGATATTTATATAAGAAAAATGGTAGATATATCCTTAGAAAGTGCTTATTCCTGCCCCAAACTAAGGGATGCAAAGCGTTGATCATAAAATGTTAATGCTCAAAGGTTTCAAAAAAGAATTAAAGAAAAGCACCTAAAAACAGAATCAGGAATAAACAAAGACAGCACTTCAGAATTAAAGCGATTGGACGAAATATCCAGGAGACATAGTTATGATAGGATATGTACAACGAATAGAAGAAGAAAGGATGCCAAAAAAGCGAAAGTAGGAGATATATACAAAAGAAAAGAGCAAAGAAAATTAAAGAGGTCAGAAAAAATGTAATTTATACAATAATTAAATGGAGTTAGATTAGAAAGTTAACCAAGAACAACCAAAAAATAAGGAAAGCTTAGAAAAAACCATACACCTCAATAAGCTATAATAAAAAACCTAACTCCCACTAGTAGTGAGTCGTAAAATTAAGGACAACAAGCACGTTTTTGGAATATAATATCTCCTTTGATATCAAAACATTTATTGATCTCTGATCCAACCCAAACACAAAGTTATTTAACACATTCTTTATTAATTTATTTCAATATTTAAACAGTTAATTTGCAGTTAAATATAAAACATTTTTTGAACGTATCCCCCAAGCTTTTAAAGGGTGTCCCAACAAGAGCGGAAAATTTAAATTTGGCTCAATTTTTGCTGATGTGCTTTGACAGTCAAACCCTTATGACAGTTCGATGGTATTCAGTCAGCCATTATTAAGAATGGATCGCAATTCAACACAAGAGCGTGTTCTTACTTACAATATTTCAAAAATGGTGAAAGTTTTACTGCAACGATTCGCAAATTGCGTCCAATTTACGGTATTTAAAATGTTCCAAGTGCATCAACTGTGAAGAGAATACTCAGAAAATTCGAGGAGACTGGGTCGATTACTGATGTCAGACCATCGACACGTGTTCGTTCAGGTCGTTCAGAAGAAAACATCACGGTTGTTCGCCAGAATGTGGCCGAGACTCCAGGAATATCCATTCGTCATCGTGATCAAAAATTGAACATTTCAAGAAGCACTATGCAGCGTATTCTTAAGAAAAATTTGCGTCTTCATGCCTACAAAATCCAACTGACTTAACAACTCAAGCTAAGAGACCATATACAGCGAAGAGAGTTCGTCAATTCGGTTATTGAACAGCAACAAGTGAACGGTGAGCTTTCCAACACAATCACTTACAGCGATGAGGCCAATTTTCATGCTGATGGCTTTGTAAACAAGCAAAATTGCCGCATTTGAAGAAACGAAAACCCGCATGTGTTTTATGAGAAGGAAATTCATTCCAAACGTGTCACTGTTTGGTGTGGATTTTGGGCTGGAAGCATCATTGGACCATTGTTCTTCGAAGACGTTGCCGGGAATGCACAAACAGTCAATGGCGAACGGTGTCGGGGCATAATAACCCACTTTTTTTGCCTCAAATGGATGATATGGATCTTAAAGACATGTGGTTCCAACAGGACGGTGCCACTTGCCACACATCACATGAAACAATGGCATTATTGCACGGGACATAACCTGGTCGTGTAATCTCCCGTTTGGGCGACCAGAATTGGCCGGCTAGATCGTGCGGTTTAACGCCTTTGAACTTCTTGCTCTGGGATTTTTTGAAGTCAAAAGTTTATGTCAACAAACCAACAACCACTTAAGCCCTTAAGGAGGAGATTACTCGCTGTAACACTGAAATCCAGCCACAGTTATGCCAAACCGTGATTGAAAAGTTCATCAAAAGAACGAAAATGTGCCAGCAAAGCCGCGAAGGGCATTTATCAGATTTGTTGTTCCATACATAATTCCCACATGTTATATGATTAAATCAAAAATTCGGTTTTTCTTCAAAAAAATAACTGTTTTGTTTACAATTTAAATTTTTCGCTTTATATCAAACAATCGCCAACAATCCACCATGTAAGTGTAAATATTTTATAAACCGTATGCCAATATTTAATTATCCATTTTCGGTAGAGCCGAACATGTTTGAAATTGTACGAATTTTTCGATCAAAGGTAATAGGTGTGTGTGCTTTAAATATATGCATATCATTTTCTGTTTCCTGAAAATTTATCGAACGAGTTTAACGCTAAATTTAAACAGAATCGTGAGGAAAAGATATGAAAATAAAGTTTAAAAAATACAAAAAGTATATTATCTGCAAGATGTGGTCTATATGGTGTATAAAGTTTAGAACAAAATAACTATTTCTTTCAGTTTTGTAATATCTAGTTTACTCCATATTCCATAGAGGAAATTTAAATCATATCTAAAATATGGCATACATTAAGCTTCTTGAATTATTTTGTTGATTCAGTTTAATCTCGCTAGCATAAAAAAGCTTCTAAGTAATTGTCCGTCTAGTTGGCATGTTTAAAATTACATTATCAACAAAATTTGGTGGAAAATATGAAAGTAGATTAAGCTAGTCAACGCAAAAATGATATCCAGGGCACGTCAAAATGTTGAATAAATAATAAAACGATTTTGAATTTTCAGATATAATTTTTTTCTATCGTTAAAAATGCTCAACAAACATAATATAAAAAGGCGTTATTTGCTGCATTCAGCAAAGCATTTTAATGGAATGTCTTTGACAATTGTTTGACTGACCCAAATTATGTTCTATTCTTCGGAACAAATGCCCTAACCACATATTTTATATCTGTCGTCATTGTTCGTTCTCGCCATTATCTCAAACGTTGATCTGCCTGCAGTCACAAACCAGAATTTTTTAAACTGCGCGGTCTCTTGCCGATAATAATATAAACAGAATCATTTTCATGCCAAAACGTGTGCATTCCAAAAGCAAAATGATTGGAAACTCCATGAAATCGATTGAAATCATTTGCAAAGTATCGCTTTGTCTAGATACTTATTTTCATGATTTTTTGGATGTTTGTGAGGCTAATTTCTAAGGTCAAGAATAGATGCTGAAAATAAGTCTGATAGCAAGAGTCTGCCACAGATCTGTTAAAGCAGCTACGGTCACTTGAATTTAAAATTGAAAATTAACATAATATAAAAATAAATACAAGCAAATTTAAACGGAATTATATTGGGAGTAGAAGAATGTATAATGTTTAAACAAAAAAGTTAGTATACCTAATCCTAATAGTGTACGTTTATTTACAAAACATGCAATAACAATTATTTCTGTATGTAATTATATTACGAAAATTACTGCATTTTCATAGGGAAATAAATCATGATTAACTTTTATTTTCTCTGCTGTATAATTTAAATTAATTACTACAAGCCTTTATGAAACACCTGCTGTTCGCTTAATCCTTACGATATTAAAGTGGTTTAATTGTGCTGTAATTTTCTGAATTATCAATAAAGATTCATACAAGATACAACTGCAACTTTAATGACTGTTCTAGCTCTAAACCTGGCTAGTAACGATAGGACATAAAAGATATAATAACTTGAGTAACAAAAACTTTCTCATTGCATATGTTGGATATATTTATGCATTTAAAAAATTCATTAATTTCAAAGGACGGAAAATTTACGAAAATTGCACGAAAATGATCAGGTAGTGTGTATTTCTGTGCAAATAAGCCAAAAATCAAAACAAATTTGGTGGATTTTACGATAAAGCTTGGAAATTTAGGGTGAAATAAGTGGCTTTAGCAGGACGGCGCCCTTGCTTATTATTACCCCTTACCAATATTTTGCAAATCTACTTATTTTCAAGTTTTATACGCGTATAGGCAATCACTAGATGTGCATTGACTACAAATTTAAATATTTTTAGGCATGTAGTTATACAATTAAACGATTTTGCTGCAATAAATACTAAAAGTTAATCTTAAATATCTCTCGACGTGAATGAAATGAAATTGAAAGCGCTATAATTACAGAATAACACACTTTTGCTTTCTGAATGAAAGTGTAAGCTTTGATTTGTAAAACCCTCAGCAAATAGCAAGTTCATGTCAAATTCATGACGTATGTATTGGAGATGGACAGAAGTTATGTGTGCATGTGACCGGAATCAATAATCTCTTCCGAAGCAATCTTCAGAGGTCTTGTATATCAACAACCGCACAGCGTTTAGCAAAATTAAAGCAGTTTTAACTAGTTTTGCTTTTAAGTATTTTACCATTGGAGTTTTAGCAAGTAGGGCAGTTCAGGATCAAAGTAATATTAGCTGTACAATTAATTAAAAATTATTATGTTATTTGAGTTCTAATTCTTGTTTGGTTTAATAACGCCCCACTGTTTAGCAAGCATCGAAATAAATGACGAAAGCAGAACGTAAAAAAACTTTTAACAAAACAACGGAGGCAAGAACAAAAGAATGTCTATTAACGTTCGTTTTTGTGCAAATATTCCTTCCTTTGATGATATATTTGAATAGTGGGAGAAAGGTTTTTCATTTATAGTTATTTGATTTGCCAAGTAGGTACAGTTGATTTCACAAAAGGATTGGAACTAAATTTAAATGAACGCAACTAGAAAAAATAAACGAAAGCTCGAATTGAAAATCGAAAACAATACGTTTTAAATTTTTCAGTGCAAAATTAATAACCGAGCACATTTCTATAGACTTTTGATTATTGAATTTTAATTGTTTTACAGTTTCCAATACACTCGAATAATTATTTGGAACACTCAGTCATTTTTAAAACTATTTGAAAGCTGCTTTTAAAATTTCTGAAATTATTTCAATTTACTTCAATTTGTGTATTTTGTAGCTATTCTAGTAAATAAAATCTATCAAAAATGTATAACGTCTCTTATAGTTATAATTTAGTTTTTTAATTTTTAAGTTTGAAGCAAATGCACATTTTTATGTTAAATTGCAAGTTTAATAAAGTTTTGATTATCAATTATCTTTAAACAAACACTTTTCTATTTAGTTTTGTTGGGAGTCAAAAAATACTATACATATAAGAACGAAAATATTTAGAATTAAATAAATTTACTTACTTAATTTTTAAACAAGATCTTAATGCTTAATAGGTATCGTTCACAAATTTCATGAATTTTGTTCGCAAAATAAAATATTTAGAAAAGCTTCCTTAAAAAATAGATTTTTGTCACATGTAAAGTATACTTTTAATATTACAGTTTTTGTGGCCTGTTTAAATACAGCAAGCGGGTTTCATGTTTCTTACAAGAGGTATTTGCGATAAGATTAAAGAATTTCATGACAATCTGCAGTTACTGTTTGAATTCAAAACTCTTAGTGTAATAAAATATACTAATGGTATTGACAAAATTCAATCTTTGCTTTCTGTACGTTTTAATCTCCATGAATCATTTACATTTTTATTTTTAAGGGGTAATCAGTTTTTAAAGAGGATATTTTATGTGGTAAATCACAGATAATAACGTAATAATTTTAAATGCTTGGCACAAAGTATCGAGATTTTATAAAACTGATCATATGTGTCACATCTTAATAAGCAATATACCAAAATTTGCAATTTTATGAAGTATCCGTTAATTACCAAAGGTCAGGGGTGAATTTTGTCGACTAACAAGGACATTATAACTTTATGCAAATACGAAAATGGCATTTTTTTTAGATTACATGTACACCAAGCATACCATGTAAGAAAGTTATTTTTTGGTGCTTGAATAATCTTTAATACTTGCAACACAAATAAAAGGTGCAATAATTAAAACCGGGTTGTTAAATAGAATTCCACTCCATAATTCTTATATATTATAATCGTATGGTTTACTTTACAATACAATAAAAACGAATCAATTTCAGTACCAAAATGTAAGACACGCACTATTAAAATATGCGTGACTTTTGAGCGGCTTAACCTTTGAGGCCAAAATGTGAAAATGCCAGTAAAATATTATGTAATATACCGTTGGTATGTGCAGAATCTCAAACATTAAAATTAACCTTTAAATTTACATACATTTCTGCAATATTTTAAATTTAAGTTTAATAATCAGGTGCGTAAAGTTTCTATTGATAACTGTTTCAAAAGTTTATAAATTACTAGTATAATCTTGTGAAGCAAGGATTTGTGTATTAAAAAATTGAGGTATTTTTTAAATTGTTGGATTATTTAAGTGATTCATTTATTAATAAAAATAAGCCTAATTAAAAATTACTTATATTTTAGTCAAGGATGTCCAGTTCAAATGCTAGACTAGTTTCAAGCAGGGCTAGAAACCGAAAAAAATTTTGGTTAACGGTTAACCGAATTCAAGAACTTTATTTTTATAACGGTTTTTGTTGAAAAACCGGTTTTTTCCGTAAAAAAACGGTTTTGAAAATACCGGTTAATTTAACCGGTTTTTAACATTATTCAGATTTGGAATGCAAAGTATAAAAAGATATTATCTATTTATAATTTTATAATATATGTACAATCAAGCATTCAGTAATTACTTTTGGTAAAGTAATCACATTTAATACAGATTTTGTATTTTTTCAAAATAATTTTTATTAAAACGAGATGTTTAAAAAACCGGTTTTTTATTATTTTGGTTAAAGGTTACCGTTTTTTTTGCCTTTAAAAATAACGGTTTCGGTTTCGGTTAAAAATCACAATTTTGGACAAAAATAAAGGTTAACCGGTTTTTTAAACCGGTTTAAAAAACCGGTTTCATGCCCTGGTTTCAAGTGATTTTAAATTAGGCTAGAATTATTAAACTGGACCGAACCGTCTCCACCTATAATCTACCAATATCTCCTAAATAACAAAAAAAGAACATTGCATTTGGAGGTAAAGCAATAATGAGATCAAAAATAATACTGAGAAATAAACTGATCTAACAAGTAAATAAATTTTAATTCCTGTGGGCTACCTTATTCCGCTTAACAAAGATGAGGAAATCGAACAGAAAACAGAAGAATACAACTATATCAATAGGACAATTAAAAAAACACTGAAGAACAAAGTTCAGAAAAACATTAATGAAATTTTATTAGGTCATGTGTATTTCAACAATACTGAATGGCAATGAAACATGGACTAAAACAAAAAAATTAAAAAACAGAATACAAAGCAGCAGGGACTGAGAACGGACGAAAATGTTAAACAAAATTAGCCAAATGTTTTTAAAGAACCGAAACGAAAACGAAATTATTGTTTTTCGTTCAAGAACGAAAACGATATAAATATTTTCCAAAACCGGTTTTACCTGTTTTATCACTATTTAAATTTTATTTGTTAAACCCAATCGCGAATTTACCTTCTATGCTAGGGAGACTACCACGAGACAATAAAAAATCTCACTTGAAATAAGTGAGTTTAACTTTTCTCCATATACCTACATTAATGTATTAGCAACTTTATTGTTTATACTTGCAATTTCGTGTAAAACAAGTAACGGTACAGATATTCTCTATTTCTAATTTGTTGATTAGATTATCAATATAGAATATACACTTGATTGGATATATATTATTAATGTGAAGGTATGTTGTATTTGCGTTTAGATTTATTAAAAGTAAAATGTATACTTATTTCGCAAAGGACTAGTGTAAAAGAAGATTTATTGGAAGATGTGTTGCTAGTAAGATTTAACGGAATGTGAAAATGTATATTGTATGGTATGTACAAACTCCAAAGTCAGAGTATATTTCAAGTTTATTTTTTATATATTATTAATGTGTACGTTTTATTTGCGTTTAGAGTAAATATAAGTTTTTTTTATAATCTTCTTTTATTTATAGCATTCATGGAAACCTTTAGTGAATTATCCACTTGGAATAATTCTTTGTCTTTTTAAATAATTACAGCAGGATCTTATTTAATTCAAATGCATAGATTTTTAGTACTATTAGTAGCGAATGAACCAAAAATTACGACCAAACAATAATTGTAGAGAATAACGGGACAGTGGTCATAAGGTTTATAAAGAATTTTTTAAAACGGTAGATATATTTTGTTTTCGTTCCAAAGAGAAACGAACGATATTTTTTTCGTTTTTAGTCCCTGCAAAGCAGTGAAATGAGATTTTTAAGATCGAACTTGGGATATAGGCTACCAGACCAAAAACTTAACAGCGAAATACATAAAGAGCTTGACACATAAAACATTAACGAAAAAATAATAAAACTGTATGGAAAAAATTTGAAGACGACCTAAGAGATGGAACACACAGTGAGCGACGTAACGGGCCTAAAAAAAGCCCAAAACGTGATAATGATGTTAATGATGATACTATTCGATATATTTTGAAAAAATTAAGTGTTAATTTGAGTTTCATAACGGTTCTCAATTTTCGATTTCGTTTGCTTTCTGTATTACATGGGGATTGAATAAAAATAAAGTAAAAGCTAAATCCACTAATTCCAAATTGTGACAACAAAATTTGAGGGAACCAATTTATTTTCTAGTCTGCGCAAAAAAATGCACTGTGTGCTTTTAAGGATAGACTTCGTACTACAATATATTTCGCTAGCTTGAACTAGATCATTTTTATTAGCTATCGTATTATTTTATGAAATGAAACAGTTGCATTATCTTATAAGTTCGTGCAAGAATAAACAAGGTCGATATTCAATCTAAATCCTGAATCGCTCAGTCTTCTCAGGTTTTCCAAATAAGAACAAATAGTAATTTCGATCATTACTTTATTCTTGCTTTTTCTGCACAGCGGTAAAATTTTTAAACTTTGTGATATCTTAATCATAACAAAATTGCTTAAAAAGTTCCAGTTGTGATAAGCTTAAATCAAGATAGTGGATTTGCACAAACAGTATTTGCATGCAGCAATACATTTTTGCAGCATGTTTATCATCATTAAATCTTTTTAGACGTTTTTGTAGCTTGTCAACATGGTTAAACAAGTACTTTTAATTTATTAAGTGGAAATTAATTATAATATAAAAAAAGGAAGTTATTTAAACTAAAGCAAATGGCTTAAAACATTCAAGATGAACATTTTTACAGAGATTTGTCAGTCTTTTCTATAAAAATTTGCTCGATTATACTCCACAAAACACTACAGAAAATTAAGAATACAATTGGTATAGTGAACTATTGAATGTAAATATTCATGGAAACGAGTCGGCTCTCAAAAACTATTTACCTCTTGTGGCATTATCTCTTAATTTTTGCAGATTTAGTTAAGACCAGGGATGGGGAGTCGGAGTCGGCAGTCGGTAATCGGAGAGTCGGAGATTTGGAGTCAAGAGTTGGAGTCGGCCGGCAGTCGGAAAAACTACTAACTCCCGATTGTTTTTGGATATAGTTTTTTAGAGGATAAGAACAAAAGAAAAAATTTAAAACAAAAACAAAATAACAATGTTAATCGATTTTTTTTAAACGCCAACGGTAACGATTAAAGTAACACAAACTAGTTTTGCCTGTGACGTCCAATTTTTATCAGTAGTAAAATAATAAGTGCATTGATATTTATCAATAATTTTTAGTAAATATGCCCGAACGCAAGTTGAGCTGAAAGAAACACAAGTTCACGAAACACACGAGTGATTTTTTGTGATTCAACTTGCATGAGTGAAGATTTGTCAAAAATTATAAATTATTTGCAATACACGAGTTATATTTTGTCAGAAAATTTCCTTCACCTAACCAACCTCTCAAATTAAATGTACGTTATGTCAAATTTCACGAGTACTGTCAGAGTGGTGCGTCAGGGGTGTGGTTTAATCTATATAAAAGTAACGCTACTGGTCGCCGAAATTCGTCAAAAAATTATCAAGACCAAAATATTTAATTACCTTTCCAAATTTATATTTTCGACC